>CM053026.1:494517032-494648142 GCA_028564925.1 Lithobates sylvaticus | reverse complement strand
ACATGACCGGGTCCACAGCATTAATGGAGGTATTTAAAAGCTTTGATTTACAATGAGTGAGACAGGAGGAGCGGTGTATGAGAAGGGGCTGGCAGTGATGTTTTCTATACTTTACAGTATGCTGGTAATGCTGACCCAGGAGACTGGGGGTCTTTTGGGAGTGCAGAGGAGGAGGGGGGCTTTATAATGAAAGGGGTCTGTGTACTATGCAGGGACTGTGTACTATGCAGGGGCTGTGTACTATGTGGGGGTCTGTGTACTATGCGGGGGTCTGTGTACTATGCAGAGGTCTGTGTACTATGCGTGGGGCTGTGTACCATGCAGGCATGAGAGCCGGGCAGGTGGCATGAGAGCCGGGTGGATGAGATAGGCAAGCGGGTGGGCACCACCTCTGCATCACCACTCTTTCACTCTCACAGCCGGAGTTCTGTCAGGCTCAATGTCATAGGTGAGGCGGGGAGCAGAGAGATGACATCATCTCTTACCACCCGCCCGCATTATAGATTACTTTAAAAACATGTGTAATGCGTTTTATTTTTGTCACTTTTTAGGTGAATGGGTAGGGGTACAATGTAAACCCATACTTATTAACATGGGGGGCTGAATCTGGGGACCCCCTTGTTAAAGGGGGCCTCCAGATTCCGATAAGCTCCTCGCCCGCAGACCCTGACAACCAATGGCCAGGGTTGTTGGGAAGAGGCCCTTGTCCTCATCAACATTGGGACAAGGTGCTTTGGGATGGGGGCGCAGGGCCCCCCTGCCCCAAAGCACCCACCCCCAATGTTGAGGGCATGCGGCCTGGTACAGTTCAGGACGGGCGTGGCGCTCACTCATTCCCCGCCCCCTTTTCTGACCTGCCGGGCTGTGTGCTCGGATAAGGGTCTGGTATGGATTTTGGGGGGACCCCAACGCCGTTTTTTTTTTTTGGCGTGGAGGTTCCCCTGAAAATCCATACCAGACCGAAGGGCCTGGTATGCTCTCTGAGGGGGACCCCATGCCAGTTTTTTTTTACATTGTGCGTGGAGTTCTCCCTAAAGATTTATACCAGCCAGTGCCTGGTATTGTCGGGGATCAAAGACGGATCCCTGTTCATTGAAGTCGGACCCATTTCGGACTTCAAGTCACAGGGCAAAGTCGGATCCAAAGTGCTATGACGTCGTGTCGTACCAGTGTGAACCTGGTCTAATAATGGAAAGTCCTAGACAAAAGTTTACATCATCTGGGGACCCTTAAGGAAGGAGTAAGGCCAAATTTGAATTGGTCCCAAACATCCAAAATCTTACTAAATTGTGGTAGAGTATTGCCCATGGTAGATGTAAGATATTCCATTCACCAGATATCTACTATAATGTTCAAAAACTGAGTTTAAGAGGGCGGGTCGGTATATAGCCAGCACAGTGGACTACACTCTTAGCAGCTGGTGATCAGGCTTTTAACACATTTAGCGATGCCCAGGAAGGGAAGGCCTAGCAAGTAATGGATAGAATCTACAGGAAGAATTAATATTCTTTGTGACATTAATATATCCTGCATCTTCTTCTAAAATGTATTCATTAACTCCATTTTATTATAATGTCCACCCAAATGTCCCCACATATCGCTGAAAAGGAAGGAAAAAGGAAAAAAAAGGGGAAATAGACATTGTGGGGGATATTTACTAAAACTAGCACACGCAGAATCAGATGCAGCTGTGCATAGTAACCAATCAGCTTCTAATTTCAGCTTGTTCAAATAAGCTTTGATCAAAAAAAACTGGAAGTTTATTGACTACTATGCACAGGTGCACCAAATTCTGTGTTCACCAGTTTTAGTAAATTTAATTTTTTAGTTTTAGTTCTTTAATCTTCATTAACCACTTGCTGATCACCCTATAGCAGTTTCACTGCTACAGGGCGGCAGCTGTGTGCCGGATCACGTATATATATGTGATTTGCCATTTCCACCTGCAGTGGGTGGGCCTGGGCCACTGGCATGCTGCCTCTGCTGAAAAATATTGACAGCAGAAGCTGATCTGCGGGTTCTAGACACTCAATGACACTGGTCAGTAAAGAACACAGGATGGCAATCTGCCCATGTAAACAAGGCAGTTCACCCTTCTAACAGGTGGGAAGGGATGGATTGTGTGTTCCTTCAAAGCAGGCATTACAATCCATTTCTTCCCCTAGTAAAAACAGTACACAGTGTATACCAAAACACTGGCTAGGCACACAGTTATCCCTTTGATCACCCCTGATGTTTAACTCTATCCCAGCCAGTGTCATTAGTACAGTGACAGTGCATATTTTTAGCACTGATCAGTGTATTGGTGTCATTGGTTCCAAAAAAGTGTCAAAAGTGTCAGTCAGTGTCCGAGCTTTCACCGCAATATTGCTATCCCTCTATAAGTCGCTGATCGCTGCTATTACTAGTAAAAAAATGTAACAAATTCCAATATATATCCCATAGTTTGTAGACGCTATAACGTTTGCGTAAGCCAATCAATATACTCTACACTATATTGGGATTTTTTTTTACCAATAACATGTAGTAGAATACATTTTGGCCTAAATTTATGAAGAAGTTTACATTTTTCAATTTTGTTTTATTGGATATATTTTATAGCAGAAAGTAAAAAATATATATTTTTTTTCCCCCAAAATTGTCTGACTTTTTTGTTTATAGCGCAGAAAATAAAAAACGCAGAGGTGACCAAATACCACCTCTATTTGTGGGGGAAAAAATTACATACATTTTAATTGGGTACAGCGTTGCATGACTGCGCAATTTTCAGTTAAAATAACACAGTGCCTTATCACAAAAAGTGGCCTGGCCATGAAGGGGGGTAAATCCTCAAGTCAAGTGGTTAAGAAATGGTGGAAGTTGCCTCTAAATGTATCCATTTACTAACTTTCTTAAAAAAAACTAAAATTTAAATTTTTATAGATTCATAATTAAAGAGAAGCAGGAGCTTAGAAAAAGAGGTGGCTGTTTACGTAGTATATAGTGATTGTGCCAAAATGTCCCTCACAGATGGTTCATGTGTAATTTATTCTGTATAGGCTTAGAAAATTCAGTTTGTAAACGCATAGAAAACTGTCATAAAATTACAAAGGTGTCTGCATTTCACACAGTGATGTTCAATACAAAATACTATAGTTCTTTTACAGTTGCAGGTGATAAATGTTTTAACAAATAAACTTTTCGGATTTGCATAAAGAAAAATGTAATCACTTTTTCACATTTTGGAGTCTGCAAGTACAGTGAACCCATCTCTTAAAATTCCACACACATTTTAATTAAAGGAGTTGTAAAGGCCGACGTTTTTTATGCATTTTTTATGCATTCTATGCATTAAGATAAAAAAAAACTTTTTTGTGTAGCATCCACCCCAGCATCCCCTAATTACTTACCTGAGCACCATCTCTCTCCAGCAATGTCTAAGCCATCCGGGACACTCCTCCTGATTGGCTGAGACACAGCAGTGGCGCCATTGGCTCCTGCGGCTGTCAATCAAAGTCAGTCAGTCAATTGGGGGACAGAGGTTGGCAAGACCAGGTTGGGGCTCCATGTCTGAATGGACAAAGTGGGCTGTGACTGGGCTCCAGTGCCCCCATAGGAAGATGCTGACTGTGGGGGCACTCAATAGGTGCACAGAGGAGGTAAGTATAACATGTTTATTTTTATTTATTTTTATTTTATTTATTTTTTAACAAAATGAGCCTTTACAATCACTTTAATGAAAAAAATGGGAAGAGGTTTCTCTTTGGAACTCCCTTATGTAACACATACTATATTCCTTAAAGACCATCTCCTGGGAAAGGACAAATCCTTGCTTGCAGTGGGGATGTCCATGTAGGTCTTAAGGGGCTGTAAAAAGCAGTTATACTTTCCTAATCCTTCACTCCCCTGGCCACATGCGCTCTTCTCTACACCCCTGCACTCCAGCAGTGGACTACTGCTCAGGACCAATGTGGAGCTATAGATTCTGCATTGGACTCGATGATGTCAAAGGATTTGCAACTGCATAGGGGAGAAGAGTCTTACAGCCTGGAGGGGACTTGTGAGAGAGGATTTTTTCCCCCTAGACCTAAACAAGCATTTAAACCTCACAGTGTGACGGACGCTTCACTATAAGTAGTATTTCCCTTCCCTTGAATTAGGTTTTAAAGTTGTATTTTATATTTGTAGCACCAACCCCCGAAGGAGCTGATGGTTATTTTTGGGCTTACCGTTACCTTCTTGACCTCGTGTGCATCTAGGGGTTTCCCAAGGTAGATGGCCCAAAGAACTGTAGAAACTGAGACTGGATCCACTTTCGGGATTTTTATTTGCAAAACGTCAGATAAACACAGTCTCTCGATAGGGAATAGAAGGTATGGGTAGGAAGTTCAGGCACTCTTGGAACTGCTGACACTTGAATGTCTCTCACTATACAATCCAGGGAATAGCCATTTGCAACTGGATACTTCAGCCATCGGATAAATCCCCTTTTGGTGAATTTAGCAACAGACAGGTGATTCAGATAAGCAAAGTCTCTGCCACAGACTTGGTAGTAAAACTTGTAGTGAAAAGTCTCTGCCACAGACTTGTAGTAAACTGAAGGATGAATTTAGAGAACCCTCACATGGTACCAGTATCTTGCAGCCGGTCCGGCGATACCGCATGAGTGTGGATTCACCTGTGGAACACAATACAGTCCAGCCAAACTGATACTGAGACCATAATTTGGAACAATTAACCCTAAAACCCAACTATGGTTTTAGAAACATTAAATTGACAAAAATATAGTGCATGCTCTTCAGGAGCCCGGTGCTACATATTATTTTATAATTATAGGAGAAGCCAGTCTAATCACTTAAAGTGATTGTAAAGGGGGTTACCTAGCGGGCACGCACCCGAGTCCAGCATTTGCATCCATAGACTCATCCCTGCCCCCCCGGCGCTCGTGTCATTGGATTTGATTGACAGCAGTGGGAGCCAATGGCTGCGCTGCTATCAATCTATCCAATAAAGAGCTGGGACCCCATGGAGAGAGGGAGAGCGCATCTCCACCGACAGAAATTCAGGGCTCAGGTAAGTGAAAACGGGGGGGGGGGGGGGTCTAGGGGCTGGTCACTGCCAGGTGTTTTTTCACCTTCATGCATAGGATGCACGAAGGTGAAAAAACACAAGGGTTTTCAGCCCCTTTAATTATTGTACTGTATAATTGAATGTGACAACTGGAGCTCTCCATTGTGCTGAAACTGTGTTTAATACAGTTTTCACTTCACACTTGAAGGACTAATTTTCTTTAAAAATACATTTGTAATAACATTAAAAGCACAGTCCCTCCTGACATTGCAATACTAGGACACCAGGCATGAAGGCAGATAGGTTGCCATCCTCTCCCTAGTGCACTGGTGTTAGGAGTCCTTTGGACACCCAACCCCTTAACCATTCATAGAAGTGTTAAAGATTTAAAATAAATCACAGAGGCTTGTTTTAACCACTTGACCACTGGGCACTTAAACACCCTTAATAACCAGACCAATTTTCAGCTTTCGGTGCTCTCACATTTTGAATGACAATTACTCAGTCATACAACACTGTACCCATATGAAATTGTTGTCCTTTTTTTCACACAAATAGAGCTTTTTTTTGGTGGTATTTAATCACCTCTGCGTTTTTTTTTTTTTTTGCGCTATAAAGAAAAAAGACAGAAAATTCGGTAAAAAAATGTATTATTCTTCGTTTCTGTTATAAAATTTAGCAAATTAGTAATTTTTCTTGATAAATTTTGGCCAAAATTTATACTGCTACATATCCTTGGTAAAAATAAGTATGAATTGGGGTATATTATTTGGTCTTTGTGAAAGTTATAGAGTCCACAACCTATGGTGCCAATATCTGAAAATTGATCACACCTGAAGTACTGACGGCATATCTTATTTCTTGAGACCCTAACATGCCATAAAAGTACAAATACCCCCCAAATGACCCTTTTTGGAAAGAAGACATTCCAAGGTATTTAGAAAGAGGCATGGTGAGTTTTTTGAAGTTGTAATTTTTTCCCACAATTCTTTGCAAAATCAAGATTTTTTTTTTTTTTTTTTTTTTTTCACAAAATTATCATATTAGCAGGTTATTTCTCACATACAGCATATGCATACCACAAATTACACCCCAAAACACATTCTGCTATTACCCCTGAGTATGGTGATACCACATATGTGAGACTTTTACACAGCGTGGCCACATACAGAGGCCCAACATGCAGGGAGCACCATCAGGCATTCTGGAGCACCCAGGACAATTCTGACATTTCTCTCCTACATGTAAAAATCATCATTTATTTGCTAGAAAATTACATAGAACCCCTAAACGTTATATATGTTTTTTTAGCAAAGACCCTAGAGAATACAATAGCGGTCGTTGATTTATCTAACACGGTACTTGCGCAGCAATTTTTCGAACGCGTTTTTTTTGGGAAAGAAAGTTTTGTGCTTTACAAAAAACAAAACTGTAAATTTAGCCCAATGTTTTTGCATAATGTGAAAGATGAAGTTACGCCGAGTAAATAGATACCCAACATGTCTCCCTTCAAAATTGCACACGCTCGTGGAATGGCGCCAAACTTCGCTACTTAAAAATCCCCATAGGCGGCGCTTTAAATTTTTTTTACTGGTTACATGTTTTGAGTTACAGAGGAGGTCTAGGGCCAAAATTATTGTTCTCGCTATAACGTTCACAGCGATACCTCACATGTGTGGTTTGAACACCGTTTTCATATGTGGGCGGGACTTACGTATGCGTTCGCTTCTGCAAGCGAGCACACGGGGACAGGGGCGCTTTAAATTTTTATTTTATTTTTTTTATTGTTCATTTTACTTTATTTATTTTAGTTTGAAATTTTTTTTCCCCCCAAAAATTTTTTTTGATCACTTTTATTCCTATTACAAGGAATGTAAACATCACTTGTAATAGGAATATGGTATTACAGGTCCTCTTAACAGTGAGATATGGGGGTCAATAGGACCCCACATCTCACCTCTAGGCTGGAAAGCCTGAAATAAAATAAAAAGACGATCCTAGCTTCGATCGTAGCGAGCATTGCATGGTATCGCAGGGTATCGCAGGGTATCGCAGAATATTGCAGGGTATTGCAGGGTATAGCATGGTATTGCAGAGTATCGCAGGGTATGGCAGAGTATCACAGGGTATGGCAGAGTATCGCTGGGTATGGCAGAGTATGGCAGGGTATGGCAGAGTATCGCATGGTATCGCATGGTATCGCAGGGTATGGCAGAGTATCGCAGGGTATGGCAGAGTATCACAGGGTATGGCAGAGTATTGCAGAGTATGGAAGAGTATTGCTGGGTATTGCAGAGAATCGCAGGGCATCGCAGGGTATGGCAGAGTATCGCAGAGTACTGCTGGGTATCCATCCATCCATGCTCAGCCATCCCTCCATACCCTGCAATACCCAGCAATACACTGCAGGCTATTGCTGTGTATTGCAGGGTATGGAGGGATGGCTGAGCCTGGATGGATGGATCGGTGGTGACTGCAGGGCAGGCTGTGGGCACTACAGATCCCGCCCACAGCACTGCTGCCACCGATCCCTCTCCTCTCACACTGTACCGATCTGTACAGAGAGAGGAGGGGAGAGGAACCGGCGTCATCAAATGACGCCGGTTTGCTTACATGTGATCGCTCCGTCATTTGACGGAGTGATCACGTGGTAAACGGCCACGATGAGCGGCTATTTACCGTGATCACGGATGTTCTCGGGTGGGCGCCCCAGGGGGCGCGCAAAAGAGGAATTCTGTGAGGACGTCATATGACGCCCTCCCAGAGTTAAGCAACCGCCCTGTAGCCGTTTTTCAGCTATGGGCCGGTTGTGAAGTGGTTAAACATAATATAAGCTCACCACATGTTACATTCTGTACATCTCTTTTAGATCTACCAAGAAGTATTTAGTGCAAGAGCATACCTCCCAACATTTTGAGATGGGAATGAGGGACACCTCCTAGCAAATGTATGTAGGCATAGGGCACATCCCCTTAAAGGAGAATTAACCCCAAAAAAGGTTAATTTAATCCACAAGTGCTTTTTTTACCACTACTATTCCTTTATATTGGCTTTTGAAAATGTACAAATGCAGCAATTTAGAAATTGGATGAAAGGTTTAGCACTGGGATACACTTTTTGAAAGATAAAAAGTGCATTTTATATATAACTATATTGATCAGACCAAAATGAGGGACAAATGAGGAGGAATGAGGGACAGAGGGACATTGCTCCAAATCAGGGACAGTCCCTTGACATCAGGGACAGTTGGGAGGTATGCAAGAGCATGCCTAACTCAATATGAATTGATAGAAAGTTTTAGGTAGGTGCTCATATTACATAGTTTTGGTAGATCTATAGTTGTTTGTACAGAAATTGAATAGCCAGAATGTATGACAAGCCTTAAAAATTAAATCCAGACAGATATGAAAGACACAGCTAAATGCAGTTGTGTACTTATTAATAAATCATTATATTTAATTTAAATAATCTATTGCAAGTACCTGAATTTGACTTAGAATCAACCTCTTGAAATCCCCTATGTACAAACACTTACACTAGAAGAGGTGAAAAGAAAAGGGTGAACTGTGAGACAATCCGTTTTGCAGCAAGAAAATGTGCTGACAAGGAACAAGATGATAGGAGAATAAAGAAGAGTGAGCAGACAGATGACTTTATCAGTCTGTTGCTGCTCTTTTACTGTCCAATCAGGCGCCTGGAGGTAGAGTAAGAACACCACTGTATTCCTTCTACAGTCTAGAACTATAGCAAAGAATGTTGTACTATCTGGCAGAGCCGTGTAAATCTCAGGATTGAATGAGCAGAAATACAAATACTTTGACATGTAAAACAGCTCCCATACATGTATTTAGCAGTTGACCTGAAATTTGAACCAAAAAAGGCATAATATAAATATTTTATTTATATATATACCGTATTTATCGGCGTATAACACGCACTTTTTCCCCCTTAAAATCGAGGGAAAGTCGTGGGTGTGTGTTATACGCCGATACCCCCAAAAAAAATGACAAAAATAGCGAGCGGCGACGAAGAATATCGACCGCCGCCGAAAAAGGCCGAACCGCCGCCATAAAAGGCCGAAGCGCCACCGAAAAAGACTGAGCCGACTGTTCAGCTCCGCTCGTAGTCCTGCCCCCCTGCGCTCGCTCCCAAAACAGCCGGGTGGCGGGACTCCGAGCGGATCCGAACAGTCGGCTCGGTCTTTTTCGGCGGCGGTTCAGTCTTTTTCGGCGGCGCATGCGCAGACCTCTCGGCGGCGGTAAATTTAAACGTGGGCAGGGCAAATGACGCTGGCAATGCTGCAAATCACACTGGGCAAACTACAAATGACGCTGGCAAGCTGCAAATGACACTGGGCAAGCTACAAATGACACTGGGCAAGCTGCAAATGACGCTGGGCAAGGCTGCAAATGACGCTGGGCAAGGCTGCAAAGGACGCTGGGCAAGGCTGCAATTGACGCTGGGCAAGGCTGCAAATGACGCTGGGCAAGCTGCAAATGATGCTGGGCAGGCTGCAGAAAGACACTGGGCAAGCTGCAAATGACACTTAAATGTAAGTTTTTTTTTTCCCTAAACTTCTCTTCTAAAACTTTTTTTCCTTAAAATTCCCTCCTAAACTCGGGGTGTGTGTTATACGCCGATAAATACAGTATATAAATATGTACGTTTTAAGCTAATTGATGTCTATAGCACTTTGTGTGTACTTTTTTCTGAATTTAAATGCCCAGGGGTAAGAGCTGACAATTGTTCACTTTGGCAGTTCTCTGGCATATTGAGTAATGATCTCAAGTCTGCTGTTTGCCCATGACCCTGGGTCTTAAGTAAGGTAAGGAAGGGTTTTTTTTTTTTTAAATATCATTAGCATGTTGATGAGAGAGAGATGGAGAAACCAGGGAAGGCAAAATATAAGCAGAGTAAACGTCAGCTTTACTATTTTGATAAAAGCAGAGCTACAGTATGCTTTTTCCCAAAAAATGTGTACATTAGAGAATATTGTATTAATTTATGTCTTAGTCTTAGCTTAAAATTCATGCCTTGGTCTGAGGCAGGATCTCAGGGACTCATCATTTTCTCAGTGAAATGTCTCCATAGTATCTTTATCTTTCAGTTCCCCCAAATTCATCACTCGCTGGGATAACAGCATTCTGGTTAGTGATACTAAACAATATCTTTATTCTCCAAAAATAATCCATGCACTTCCGCTACTTAAAGTGTTAAGCCCCATACACACGCGCGGATTATCCGAGGACCAGGTCCGTCGGACCATGTCCGTCAACTTTGTCTGATGTTGGTTTTGCGTACATACGGTCGGACAAAGTTGTCGGAAAATCCGATCATTCTGAACGTGGTGACGTTTGTTGCCTACGACGGGACTACGTAGAGGCTAGTAGCCAATAGCTTTGGTCTTGTAATGTGATCTGAGCATGCGTAGCACTTTGTCCGGTCGGACAACCGTACACACGATCGGATTTGGTGTGATCGGACCGTGTTGACGGCAAATCTTTCCAGCAGGAGATAAGACTCTGTCCGTCGGACAAACCGACGAACACTGTCCGATGGTGCATACACACGGTCTGATTTTTCAACAACCTTGTCCGATCGGACAGACTCCATGAAAACGTCCGACCGTGTGTATGGGGCTTTACTAAACCGACAACAGTAAAATCAGTCTGTATATGCAGTGCGCATGCTTGTTATACTCACTGTGGAACTTAAGGGGTTATCCTCCGCATTGTGTAAAAAGGCTGTTTGATCCTGTTTGGTCCCCAATCCATCTCCTGATAGAAGCCATGCAGTTACTCTGCATATGCTCAGTTTGGTGTGTATTGCTAGAGAGTTTTTTTTTTTTGGGGATGAGTGCATGTGATCAGCACAGGGCCAATTGGCACTGTCCAGGCAGAGGTTTAGGGGTCCTGCAGCCTTAGAGGACAATCAGGTGGGAATGAAAACTCCTTCTACAAGCTTTAACCAGACATTCATAGAAGTCATAAGACTGCTATATACTGCTGATAAGAAAGGGTATTTAGCAGTTTACTGTATATTTACTAAAATAATTGCATTTCCATGTTCTGTGTACTGTGGGAGATCAGATATAATGAATGCAGGGTCCTGGATTTTGTAACACTTTAATGGCCCTGTCATTTATTTTTCATTAAATTGTTTCCTACTTTGTTATTCTGCCTCCTTGTAATGCCTTCCATGAGCTTTCGATTGTTTGAAATGAGCATTGCACATTGGTTGCGGTCATATGTACTGCTCTATGAACTCTACAAATTCCATAGTCCATTTCAGAAGCAAGCAATAGAGGGTGGCTACTTTCCTACATAGAGTGGGACCATGGAGAACAAGCATAGCCTCCTTGCATCTGGAAGTCAGATCACAGCAGCAAAAAAGGGGAATTTGGAAATTTGGAGGAGGCTGAGAGCAATAGAAGATCATATTTTAAGTTAAAAGTACATGCTTGAATAGACATTTTTCTTATTAAACCAGAGTTTACTGTCACTAGGTCTTTGCAAGAAGTCCTAATGAAATAGCATTTTACTTTATACACATTACTATTTTTTACTGTATTGTTATTGGAGATAGGGTGAAAACCCTTGAAATAGCAAAAGTAAGGCAGGGGTAAAATCTTCCTAATGGAGTGCCAGATAGCAGTAAAAACTTCCCCTGTCTATCTAAAACTAATAAAAAAAATCTGTATAGACATACACTTTAAATGTCAAAACTTTAAACGATTGAAGCGCATTATTTCTATTATTACATTGTAATATAAAATTAAATCATTCAACTCACCATAATGCAGAATCAGTATGAGCCCTGAGCGTGTCACTAGCCATGTCGCCTACAACCAGATGCCCCCCCCAAATGCAGCCTGTCTGTGTCCCATTAAATGCAGCCTGTGCCCCCCAAATGCAGCCTGTCTGTGTCCCATTAAATGCAGCCTGTGCCCCCCCCCCAAATGCAGCCTGTCTGTGTCCCATTAAATGCAGCCTGTGTCTCCCCCCAAATGCAACCTGCCTGTGTCCCCCCCAAATGCAACCTCTGTGTCCCCCCCAAATGCAGCCTGCCTGTGCCCCCCCAAATGCAGCCTGCCTGTGTCCCATTAAATGCAGCCTGTGTCCCCCCCCCCCAAATGCAGCCTGTCTGTGTCCCATTAAATGCAGCCTGTGTCCCCCCCAAATGCAGCCTGCCTGTGTCCCCCCCCCAAATGCAGCCTGCCTGCAGTGGCGTCATTAGGGTTGGTGTCACCTGGTGCGGAAAACATTGGTGTCACCTCCACCAACTATAGTCCCCCCTCAGTACAGCCCCCCCTCCCACAGTAGAGATCCCCCTACCACAGTATAGATCCCCCTCTGTAAGAACAGACCCCCCTCCCTCAGTACAGACCACCCTCTGTCAGTATAGACCCCCCTCCCTCAGTACAGACCACCCTCCCTCAGTATAGACCCCCTCACTAAGTACAGACCCCCTCCCTCAGTACAGACACCCCCATCAGTGTAGAATCCCCCCTCTTAGTGCAGACACCCCTCCTTTAGTGCAGACCCCCATCAGTATAGAATCCCCCCCTTAGTGCAGACCCCCCATCAGTATAGAATCCCCCCCTTAGTGCAGACCCCCACAGTATAGACACCCCCTTAGTATAGACACCCCCCTTAATACAGACCCCCCCATCAGCATAGACACCCCCATTTAGTGCAGACCCCCACAGTATAGACACCCCCCTTAGTACAGACCCCCCCATCAGTATAGACACCCCCTTAGTGCAACCCCCGCAGTATAGAATCCCCCCCTTAGTGCAGACCCCCCCATCAGTACAGAATACCCCCCTTGGTGCAGACTGCCCATCAGTATAGAATCCCCCCTTAGTGCAGACCCCACCATCAGTATAGAATCCCCCTTAGTGCAGACCCCCACAGTATAGAATCCCCCCTTAGTGCAGACCCCCATCAGTATAGACACCCCCATAGTGCAAACCCCTGCAGTATAGAATCCCCCCCTTAGTGCAAACCCCCCCATCAGTATAGACACCCCTTAGTGCAAACCCCCACAGTATAGAATCCCCCCTTAGTGCAGACCCCCCATCAGTATAGAATCCCCCCCTTAGGGCAGACCCCCCATCAGTATAAAATCCCCCCTTAGTGCAGACCCCCCATCAGTATAGACACCCCCTTAATGCAAGTATACCTGCAGTATAGAATCCCCCCCTTAGTGCAGACCCCCATCAGTATAGACACCCCCCTTAATGCACACCCCCACAGTATAGACACCCCCCTTAGTGCAGACCCCCCATCAGTAAAGACACCCCCTTAGTGCAAACCCCTGCAGTATAGAATCCCCCCTTAGTGCAGACCACCCATCAGTATAGAATCCCCTCTTAGTGCCTGTGTCCCCCCAAATGCAACCTCTGTACTTACCTTGCTGTTGTCCTCTCCAGCGGTGTCTCCTTCCACTGGCAGCGCTGATGATACTTCCTGTTTCCTCTCCGGGCGCAAGAGGAGATAGAAACAGGAAGTGACAGCTAACTGAGGTCAGATGTCAGTCAAATCTGAAGCGCCGAAGTAGCTTCCGCCTGGCGCCTGTAGTATATTTTAGTATGGATGCTACTCGGCGCTTCAGAAAACGCTGCAAGGCGGGCTAAACGCCCGCAAATGTAGCGCCACGTCTGCAATCTCGTGATTGCATAGACGTGGCGCCTTCCATAAGGGCAATGTGTCTGGCGTCGGACTGTGTCCGGCGTCCGAACACAGTGCACTTAAGGAACTTTATTTTGTATTTTTCTTTTTGCTGTGCCTTGGCCTAGAACAACATATAGAGGCCAATGATGTCATTTAGGAAAAGGGGGGGATTCCAAACACGGGGTTTTTCCCTTTTTTTTTTTCTCCTTGGGGTATATTTTGTATAGTTTGCCTCCCCTCTCTCCTTGGTTGCAATTTATCAATGGCTAAATTTAAAAGAGTGATATTTGTTTTGTAAAGTGGAAAATAAATGAATAAAGATATAAAGTTCATAAAAAAAATTAAAATTCCTGGGTGAATTTGTTTTCCCTGTTGGAGAGTGACACCTGTATTTTCCATGGAATATAGATTTGATGCTCACCTTTATTTGATATCTGGTAAACAGATTTGATACACCCGGGTGCTGTGTGCTCCTCTCTTCAAGTATTGGAAGCGGTGGAAGGTTCTTCTTACTATCATACAGTTTATATCTTCAATGAATAAACTTTTATATGAATAAGCGCTGCATTTTTGGACTACATCAACTCATAAGTCTACTTTTGCTGCATTGATTATATTGTGTTAGTCTGGCCAAAATCTGATAAGGACTTGATCCCATTTCACAAGAACACTGTTCCCATTTCTACTATAACATAATCCTACTTTCAGCTTAATTCAGCTGCAGAACACTGGTTAAATAAGCCAGAAGGTGCCCAACTTACCCAAGGTGGAACAACTTTAGCCCAAAATGTATTAAAAATGTATTGCCTAGAGTAGTGGTACCTAAACTACAGCACGTAGAGTGGATGTGGTCCTTTGATTGCCTTTGGCTGTCACATTGTTTCAGCGCATATTTTCCTCACTGTCAACAACCATAAAGCACAATCCCCTCCCCCCAAAACCAATAATGAGCCATATTTCTCCCACTGACACCAATGATGGGGCACTATTCCTCCCATGTGATGGGACACAATTCCTCCCAGTGGTGTTGTGGTGCTATTCCTCTCAATGACACCGGTAATGGGGAATTGTTCCTCTGACCACAGGCCCTGGGCCATAATCTGCCCCTCTAAAGTCTGAAATAGAGTGATCTTGCCCTTTATTTAGAATTTTTGAGAACCTTTTGCCCAAAGCCTTGCTCTAATGTATGTCCATATATGTTTAACCCCAGAAGTAAAGAAACAAACAGCTTGATACCTTTCATAATCTTCATAAACCAAGGATCTCAACTGAAAATAGTTGCTGTTCAATTCCAAAAAGCCAGTCTAATACCCACGCAAAAACTTCTGAAATATAAACTGTTGGATACAAAATATGGTTTAGTATCCCACGGATATTTCACTTCCTGATTGAAACAGCCAGATTGGAAAACACATCAAAGCTTTGTAGCGTATCAAGATAACAATGGCTTGGCTCAAGCCCACCTGCTGTGATATGTGTGATTACAAGCTTCAAAGAGACTACTGCTGCCACTGCTATGGATATCTATTGGATGGAAGGCAAATGGGGGTGGCTATGAGTAGGCGTGTATGTTTGAATGAAAAGAGCACACACGCACAGTTAGCTCTCTCTGCCCCTTCCCTCTGAGCACAGCTGATGGTGGTCTATACAAGCCTCGTGGCTTGGCAGCCATCTTGAGGCCTTCCCCTTTGGATCATGGCAATGGCCCTCTCTTGGTCATCTGAGTCTAGCCGATGCTACAAAGCCTTGCGGAGGGCCTTGTGATAAGTATCTTTGATATTCTTGTATTATATGTTCTGATTGTAAGCTTTGTGATATTGTAATGTCTTTTAATACGTTATGTTAGTGTTCCTAATTTCTTGGGAAATAAATAAGATAGTGTTTTACTAGCATCAGTGTGTGTATTTTCATAACTAACTTTATATCAGTGTGCCTAGCAGGGTAGACCAGCTAACTATGGGAATAAATTTATAGATATAGTTTATATATAGTTTGCATACTGCAGTGATTTCTACATAAACATTAGCCTAAAAACAGCAGAGTTTTAAGCTGGCTATACATAGATCCAAATTTGGCCGGTTCATCAAAGGCGAATAGCATACAAATTGATTGTGCAGTTTAGCTAAGGTAGTTTAATTGTGCTGCTGAATTGGTACACTGTATCTAGCAGTTTTACATAAAACAGGTGCAATGTGAACATAGTGTGGCCTATACCTGAGATGGTATTATTCCATTAATATAAAGCCCATGGCAGTGCAGATCCCTGAAGCCGGGCATATTGATGGTAAAGAGATAATGATACTGGAGAGTTACATTACTGCACTTGATCTTCACTGATCTTGGGGTTGGTCCTCTGCAGCTGTATATAGTCCAGAACATAGGATATGACAAATCTGCAGAGGAAGACACACTCGACCAGACCCCACAGCCATCAGCCACAATATTTACAGTAACACAACACCATAATAATTAACACAGACAAAATACAACAACTTACTAACATACAGTAGGCACCTGCCTACATACTGTCTTTCCAGTTTTGCTCCTGCATAGTCACCCTGGAGACTACAATAACATCTATGTACTCATCACTGAACTGAACTTTTTATAAAGTTTGTACTGTTATTTTCACATTACCCGGTTCCCCTTGGCCACACACATAAATGAGGCAGATGGAAAGGTGGGCTGTAACATGGAGCTGCTGCAAGTATGTGTACATGAGGAACAGCTTCTCTATGCTGAAAGTGCGCTCACCGCGTGCTCCCAGGATATTGCCTAAGCTGTCATGGGCAGCTCCCAATCATTTGTTTATGAGTGAGATCCTCCTATCATGTGACCACTGAGACAGTTAATCATAGCAGGCATATGCATGAAAAGCCCACCTCAGCATACAAGAATTCAGAGCCTCTTAAAGGTTCATGAGGTGGCAGCAGAACACAGTGTTCACTCATTTATCAAAAAATGTGAACTATAAATAAATAAGCACACACTGTAAAAAAGGCCCTTTATTGTGAAATAAAAATGTCACATGATGCAAATCCAGGATTAATCACTGTGTTTTGCTATATGTTTAAACAGGGTCAGTGGCATGACTCAGGATCCCCATTGGTTTTATTTGAATTACTACAGCAGCCTGGAATCTGACATTGTGTGGGGCAGGTCAACATGATTAACGATAGAATGAGTAATAAGAGGTATTAATGTACCCCTACTAATTCCCCTGGGGGGTGGATATCTGGGACCCCCCTCTGGGACCCCCCTTATTATAAGGCTTCTATATTTCAATAAGCCCCCTACCTAAAAATTATTAAATATTAAATATTATCTTATCTCTTAACATAGGGACAGAATGCCTTGCAAAGATTGTGATGCTTTGCTACCTTTTCCCTCACCCTATTGCAAGGTACACTCTCAATATTGAAAGGCATGTGGCCTGGTGTGGTTCAAGAGGGAGGGTAAGGGATCCCTCTCTTTCCTTGCCAATCAAGGTCCCAGGTTCTCGGACCCTGTGGCACGGCTACTGCAGCTGGTGACTCTTCTCACCCTCAACAATGGATAGAGTGGTGAATGCCAGTGGGCGACCTCACTTGTCTGTTCAATTCATCCCCAATGTTGGTTGTCCCAATTACAGAGAACCCTGGGACCATTGTGGTCATGTTATCACATATATATATATATACTGTATGTTATATGTATAAAACAATGAAAAAAGGTATTTACCGTATTTATCGGCGTATAACACGCACCTTTTTCCCCTTAAAATCAGGGGAAAATCATGGGTGCGTGTTATACGCCGATCCCCAGCGATCCCCCGCCGATCTCCACTGAGCTACACATAGCAAGTGTACTCGGCTCTTTTTGGCTCTTCTCTGCTCTGCTCACAGTCACGTGAGCAGAGCCGAGAAGAGCCGAGAAGAACCGAGTACATGTGTATCTCGGCTCCACCCAGTCCCTGCTATCTCGGCGGCGTTCGCTCCACTCCGGTGTCCTGTGGGTGCCAATTTTAAATGCCGATGGACACTGGGGACAAGGCTGCAATGGGGACAAGGCTGCAATGGGGACAAGGCTGCACTGACAAGGCTGCTGGGACAAGGCTGCACTGGGACAAGGCTGCACTGACAAGGCTGCACTGGACACTTAAATGTAAGTTTTTTTTTTTTCCTTAAACTTCCATCCTAAAAGTTTTTTTCCTTAAAATTCCCTCCTAAACTTGGGGTGCGTGTTATACGCCGGCGCGTGTTATACGCCGATAAATACGGTAAATGTGAGTTTGAGTCTTACTTCTACTTTAAGACCGATCTTTGGGTAATCAATCAGCATCATCATCTCTCACCAATAATTAGGAAATGGACCCAAGACACTGATATAGGAAATAAAATACCTAACCAGGAAGTGGCAGAGTGACCTTTCTAGAAGTGTTTACATCACAAGAGTAGGTCAGTGCGCAATAATGCAAAATCCATTGGCAGTTATAAAAAAAAAAAACATAGGCATTTGAACTACAGTAAGCATTCAGACGTTTTCCTAGTTCCAATTGTAAACAATGCAATCTTTTGAAAAAAAATATTATTTTCATTTATTTATCAAAAAAAAAGTATATTGATCAACAAATAGTGTTCTCATTTTTCCATAAAGATATTTTTTGAGATAGGAGAAAAGATTCTAAGAAAAAAGTTATTTCAAAGGATATGGCACTGGCCATTCTTTTCATACCTGTAGGGTGTTGGTACAACATCAGCTGCTAGTTTGCAATACATCTGTAAGTTCATCTAGTGTAGATTATTTTAAATAAATCTAAAGAAGATGAATACAACATATATCTCTGTGTGTTTTTTTAGTAGGTTTGGTGTGTTTCCATAGATACTGTAATGCTGCGTACACACGAGCGGATTTTCCATCTGAAAAATCTTGGATGGTTTACATACACACGGTTACACAAATGTTCGCTGAACTTGGGACCCTCAAGAATGCAGTGACGTATGTTTTCGAGCATGCGTAGGAATTTTGCATGTCGGAATTGCTACAGACAATCGGAATTTCCGATAGAAACTTTTTCCGTCAGAAAAATGTAGAACATGCTCTCAAACTTTTGCTGGTGGAAATTCGGCCAGCAAAAGTCCGATGGAGTATACACACGGTCGCATTTTCCAACGAAAAGCTCTCATCTGTCTTTTGCTGGCCGAAATTCCATTCGTGTGTATGAGGCATAACTGTCTAATGTTTGGGGGTGCCACTTGTGTTTTCTCTTTTTGTTTCTATGTTGAAAGCCAAAAAGAGTTTGAAATAAATTAATTGTCTGGTTGAGTTCATTGGTTAAGAGTCGGATTTCTTACACTTTTCAGAACAGTTATAACTTCACATTTTTTTTGTCCTACTAGTAAAATAAAAGGTACAGTGTATGTGATGATCCTGTGTGTTTTTAAGGAATTAAGGGCCCACAGATAAATAGATAAATGAAACCTGTTCTGAGGAAGTATAGAGCCTGCCAATGCTTCTAAAGCTTGACTGTCATGCTAATTGCATGGCTTCAGTACTTTCTGATTTTCCAATCCATTATATGTATCCTTCCTACTTTCCTGATCAGTATGGCTGTCTTGCGTCAGTGATGCAAAAAGGATTGTCAAGGATGGCTAGGCAAAAAAACATTTTGAGGAAAAGGTCAGCAATGGCCAACTTTTAGCAGGTCTCAGAATATGTATATAAATATGTATAAACCTAAAATCAAATGTCATGGGGTAATTAGAAAAATAACCAAATTAGTCTTGAAGAAAACTAGAAATATTTGGATAGAAAGGCTAAGACAACCAACTGGTAATTTCATAAGAGTTTATTTCAATAACTCTTATATACTGTATATAAGCTAAAACGGGGGTTGTAAGGGATGGATATTAGAGAAGGGTATACTTTGAGTTAAAGCGGTATTAAACCCAAAACCAAATGTAATTTATTTCAGCTTATCAACCATTAGATGTTGTGGCTGCATTGGTTTTCCTTTTTAGCCTTTTTTCTCTTTTTTCACCTGGTGATCTGGTCAGTAACATAGTTGCCCCCACTCTTTATGAAGGAGCACAGAGACACTTTTGGACAACAGTTTTGTCAGTCTGGAGGTAGGGGAGGATTAGATGTACTAGCAGAGGTAGATTCACCAATACATTGAAGCCAAACTCAAGCTAACACTTTTTACACTGTTACTGCACACATTTTTTTCCTTTTAAAATAAATAACAAAATAAATGAAAGCTTATCATTGTAAGCACTTCTGTCAGTGGTAAATGGTTTGTCTCAAACATGTAGCTGCTACATCTGCAAGACAGCTTGTTCTGTTGGAAAGCAACAGACTTGCTGGCCATATCACCAGGTGAAAATAAAATAAGAGAAGCCTAAAAAAGAAAACAAATGCAGCCATCATATCTAAGAACTGGTAAGCTGCAATCAGGGCCGGTGCTCCCACTAGGCGAACTAGGCAGTGGCCTAGGTCACACTGCCACCTAGGGGCACAGCTGACCCCTGCCTCTCCTCTTCCTCCTCCGCGTCGCTCCACATGCTCCTGGCAGGACCACTGACCGAGGAGCCCGGACAGCAAGGCATGCAGTGCGGAAGGCGGTTGGTAGTAATTGAAAAGCGGTGTGCGGCTCTTCCCTCTCTCTCTCACTGGCTTTCAGATGCTGGAGAGAGAGGGACAGACCAGTGTGACAGGCAGCCAATAGCGCTGCTCTTCTGAGTGGGAGGGTGTTACTGCTAAGTTGCTCTGCCTCCCACCACCTCCTTAGCCAATTAGATTGCCCAGCCCACCACATTTGATTAGAAGATGCTAGTGGCCAGAGCAGGGCGGGATGGAGAGGATCCAATCGGCATACCTGAGCATGAAGACGGTATGATCATGTCACACGCTCACTAGTAATGCCAAACACCTGCTGCAGAAGTCTAATCATCAGTGTGTTCTCCTGTCCTGTGTGTAGATTAGACAATAAATATACAATGCATCAAAACTAAATATGCACACTAATGAAATAAATTGTCATAATAGCAAGCGAAAAGTCCATAAGTGATGAATCCTAACACCAAATCGAAATGCTCTGAGATAAAACTTCAAAACCCCAAAGGGTATACTCAACAACCAGGAAGTTTTAATTAGGGAAAGCCTTCAGGGGGAGCCAGGTTTCACACAGATCTCCTCTCTCCAGACACCATTTACACTGCACACAGGACGGGTGACTAATAATTAGACTTCTGCAAGATGCTTCAAACTTCAGCTGTTTCAATAGAGCTATTTGTGCCAGAGTCCTGTGTCAGCTATCCATGATTTATCTAACTTTTTCCTTGTTATCTCTGAAGGAAATAGCTGGTCAGGCTGGGAGCCTCACAGACCTGTTAACTATTTACTGTTCTCCTGTGCTTGAGAAATGACTGTTAGTGAATTTTTTTTTTTGTGGCACTTTGTTATATCTTGTAAACTGCTGTTTTTCCACACTGGCAACTGCTAGGACAAACTTGTACTATGTCTGCAGTCTCTGACCATCTCCTGTATCATGTCTGCAGTCCCTGGCCTACTGCTGTACCGTGTCTGCAGTCTATGGCCATCTCCTCTAGCATGTCTGCAGTCTCTGACCATCTCCTGTGGCATGTCTGCAGTCTCTGACCATCTCCTGTACCATGTCTGCAGTCTCTGACCATATCCTGTAGCATGTCTGCAGTCTCTGACAATCTCCTGTACCATGTTTGCAGTCTCTGACCATCTCATGTACCATGTCTGCAGTATCTGACTAACTCCTGTATCATGTCTGCAGTCTTTGACCCTCTCCTGAAGTATGTTTTGCAGTCTCTGACCAAATAGTTGAAAACTGATCCCCTAGCCGACGAGGCCGGGGGAAGAGATCAGTAGAGGGCGACAAAATAACTGACGCGTTTCGACCCGTTTTGTTTTGTGTGGGTCTTCTTCAGAGTTTTTTTTGTCTGTTGAGGTAAAAGACAACATAACAACATCTATTCATTTTTGTATAGAATATGTCGCACCTGTGTCTATATATGTAAACAGGCACAGGTGTGTGACTTAGATCAAATATAGTTACCAGTATGTGTGTAGTATGTCGAAAAGTCTTCTGTATGGGGATTAGTAAAACTCCCATCGATTCTCCAAGTGGTTTCCAAAAGTGGCCTCCACCGGTGGGTCCAGTCGAGGGCAAGACGTCCGGGTTGCGTGTGGCTTACGAGGGGTCATACTTGATGCTGACTCACCAGGTGGGGATCCCAGGAACGCCCCAAGGTGCGGCGGGGGGGGGGAGGGAGGGGGAAGGAAGGTGAGGCCGGTAGCGGCGCACCCGCAGCGGAGGACCCCTGGAATAAACCAAAATGTCACCAGCATGTATGTTTAGGGGAGAAAACAGGGGGAGGGATAGAAGGAAAAAAGGGAAACAAGGTTTGTTTGTCCCTTACTCCAAATATATCATGGTATCATTGTTTCTCATCTACATGGCATAAAGTCCTCTGGGAAAGTTTTTGTGTAGTTTATAATTGATTAATGCAGAGGGACAAGCGGGGAGGAAAAAAGGGAGAGAGAAGAAAAGAAAAGAATAATATGGCGCGCTTCATATATGAGAAGAAAAAGAAGAGATAAATGAGGATCGGAGTAGGTCTGGATAGTAGAAAGTGTGAAAAAATAATAAGAAATAATAAAAAATGATGGAGGAGAGAGGAGAAGAGGAGCGGGGAACGGGTAGTGGTGCGGGGAGAAGGGAAAGGTGGGGGGGGGTTTGGGAGGGAAGGGAGGGAAAGAATGGGGACAGAGAAAGAAATGGAAAAAGGGGGGAGGGGGAAAGGGAGGGAGAGGAAGGAAGGGGAAAAAGGGGGGGGGGGAAATGGGTGAAGGGAGGAGGGGAAGAGGGAGGGGGGGGGAAGGCAGTGGGGGGGGGTGGGGATGGGTGAAAAAAGAAATAAAAGGGGTGTGTTGATGAGGAAAATAGTGTAAGGTGACAAAAGGGGGAGGGAACAGGGGAGGGCGGGTGTGGTGAGAATGGTGCAGGGAAGGGGGGGGGAAAGAGAAAAAAAAAAAAATAAAAAAAATAAAATTATATTTTTGTGACTGTGAAACAAAATGCGGAGAAGGTGTGGAAAGGAGGGAGGGGGGGGGAAAGCGGGAAGAGAGAGGGGAATTATGGGGGAACAGGGTGGGGAATGAGGGGGAAGGGGGAGTTGAGAAATTGTGCTAGAACCAAAAAGTGTGGGGTGAAGGGGGGGGGGGGGGGGGCAGGGAAGAAGGGAAAAAGTGCCGTGAAGGATAGCAACAAAGTGGAAATGAAACTAAGCTAAACTAAAAATGAAAATAAAAGAGTGAAAAAAAAAAAAAAAAAACAAGATTGGTGAATTAAAAAGAATAGAGGGGGACGGTGGATAGGGCAATGGGGAAAATGGGGGAAGATGAATCAAGGTGGAAGGTGAATGAGTGAATGTGTGATACGTGTGTGTGTGTGAAAAGGGGGAGCTAGGATGGTGGAAAAGGGGGGAAGGAAAGAAAGGGGGAAGGGAGGGGGGGAGGAAAAGGGGGGGGAAGGGGATTAGGGGGGAGTTCCCATAGGGAAAATGGAAAGAAATTGCCATCATGCACTAAGAAGTTAAATAATGATTCAATTTACCTCAAAGGTTTAAAGTGGATCCCAGGGGCTGCAGAGTAGAAGAAGGCCATAGCCTTTAACCTGGGCAGAGCGACCTTTAAGGATGTCATGACCAGGTACCTGATACCGTCCAGGAGTATAACATGGTGGAAAGAGGAAGAGGGGGTTATTGTGGAACCTCCTTAAAATGTCCTGACTGAAATTCCCCAAGGAAAATAGAAAGATACTCACTATTGACTAGAAGTGTTTAAGGAGCGTGCGTAGCCCACTGTGGAGGTGGAGTGATGTACTCCACTCCGTGTGGCTATATATGCACGCAACTGCTAGTGATTGGTCCAATGCTGTCGCC
The DNA here is from genome assembly GCA_028564925.1 of Lithobates sylvaticus. NCBI lineage: Eukaryota > Metazoa > Chordata > Amphibia > Anura > Ranidae > Lithobates > Lithobates sylvaticus. The sequence continues at coordinate 494,624,462 of CM053026.1, read as the reverse complement.
GCTCCGGCCCCTCCCCCTCCAAATCCCCCCACACACACCGATCCGCAGCCCCCGGCGTCCCGGGGGAGACCCCACCAGTCGTCATGGCGGCCATACAGGTCCGCCTCGTGTGCACCCCCCCGGCGTTCTCTGGAGGCGTAGCCCTGCTGAGGCATCATCCACGTCGCAATTGCGTGACGTCATAGACCTGCGCGCATGTACGGGGCCCCGCACATGCGCACAGCGTCCGTGGATGCCAGAGAATGCCGCCAGCAAGGGGCCAACCCCCGGGAGACGCCCAGGGCCAGCCTGAGCGTCTGTAGGGGGAGGAAAGAGGGAGGGCCGAAATGAAACGGCCACTCCCTTACCCTTGCTGGGAAGGCACGGGCCACCCGGGAATGCTCCTAGTGCGGATAAACCGGGGGAGACCACATGGCGCCACCTATAGGAAGAATGAGATAGGAAGAGACAAAAAATAAAATAATAATACTGATTAAGAAAAAATGACCTGGGCTGCATGAGAACATTTAGTGACACGCAGTCCATTAGGACTGGTACTGTAAGTGTCTTCTCGTGTGATCTATAATTTCAGCGATATTTCGACTGAATTATATGAAGGAACCTTTATTGTATAGATCTACACATGGATCGGTTGTGGTTGATTGAACAAGCACTAATATGTATGAAGTGAAGCCGCATGCTAGGTGCATTTTATAACAATGGAAGGTACATGGCTGGTATATAATATTTATGGCGCCCTAGAGGGTGTCAGAATGAAAGTTGTAAACATACATGTACATAAGGATATTTGGGAGTAATAGATACAAATACAAATACAGATCCAAACAATGGGGGGGGGAAGATGAAGCAGGGGTGCGAACACGCAGGATGAATTTCCGAAAAGTTAGTGGGTCCTGCCAGACACGAATCCCCTCAAGAAGGGGGCATATGAGATGTATTCATTGAGTCCTGGAGGCAAATTTGCATGCAGTCTGTGAATCCATCTCTGTTCGAGCTGCAAGAGTGTCTTGTTCCAATCACCGCCTCGACCGGGAATATGTACCCGGTCGAGGGCGGTGAAGGATATGCGAGGCATTTTATAGTTGTGTTTTACGACAATGATTCCCAATTTGCATGGAATGTATGTGCTTAGACATCCTGCGGTGGAACTCCTGCCTCATCTTCCCCTGATCTTTTTTCTCAAAGTCACTTTCGTAACTTGACGTGGAATTGATGCACTCATTTCCCTGAAAATTACTCATATTTATAGCAATTGAACAGTAATGGTAACAAGCTCAAAAAGTCTAAAAATACACCAAATAATACAGCTAATACATCATACTAGGCTTGCGTTTCAACTCCAAAGTGTCAAAGGGCGGGAGAAGGGGTGTTTAACCACCCAATTATAGAGAGGAACAGGTAATGACACCTATGGAGGCAATGGGTTGCTGCTCACCCCGGGATTGGATGCAAAAGAAAAGAAAGGATTCTCCCTGGGAGGTGGGGTTTTTAGGCAGCAAGGGGTTTGGTAAAGGATTATTGTGTCGTACGACAAAGTGGATTTATTGAGAGACACAGTCCATCCAAATCAGTTTAGAAAATTTATTTATGTCTAAAAAAATCTTAATATGACAGTGGAGATATAAAACACAAACCCATACAGAGTGCATTAAAAGGCAGTACAGTACATATAGGTAAAACCAAATAGTTGAAAACTGATCCCCTAGCCGACGAGGCCGGGGGAAGAGATCAGTAGAGGGCGACAAAATAACTGACGCGTTTCGACCCGTTTTGTTTTGTGTGGGTCTTCTTCAGAGTTTTTTTTGTCTGTTGAGGTAAAAGACAACATAACAACATCTATTCATTTTTGTATAGAATATGTCGCACCTGTGTCTATATATGTAAACAGGCACAGGTGTGTGACTTAGATCAAATATAGTTACCAGTATGTGTGTAGTATGTCGAAAAGTCTTCTGTATGGGGATTACTAAACTGATTTGGATGGACTGTGTCTCTCAAAAAATCCACTTTGTCGTACGACACAATAATCCTTTACCAAACCCTTTGCTGCCTAAAAACCCCACCTCCCAGGGAGAATCTTTTCTTTTCTTTTAAACTATTTTTGGGACAAAAGGTCCAGGGGTGCAAATTTGGACCATTTTTGGGACAAAAGGATTGGGGTGCAATTTTGGTGATTTTGAACCATTTTTGGGCTAAAAGGTCCGGGGTTCAAATTTGGACCATTTTTGGGACAAAAGGTCCGGGGGTGCAATTTTGGTCATTTTGAACCATTTTTGGGACAAAAGGTCCGGGGTGCAATATTGGTCATTTTGAACCATTTTTGAGACAAAATGGCCGTGGGTGCTAATTTGGACCATTTTTGGGACAAAGGGTCCGGGGGTGCAGTTTTGGTCATTTTGAACCATTTTTGAGACAAAAGGTCCGGGGTGCAATATTGGTCATTTTGAACCATTATTGAGACAAAAGGGCCGGGGGTGCTAATTTGGACCATTTTGGGCTAAAAGGGCCGAGGGTGCAATTTTGGTCATTTTTGGGACAAAAGGGCCGGGGGTGCAAATTTGGACCATTTTGGGGCTTAAAGGGCCAGGGGTGCAATTTTGAACCATTTTTGGCTAAAAGGGCCGGGAGTGCAAATTTTAGACCATTTTTGGGACAAAAGGGCCGGGAGTGTTTTTTTTCAACTCCAGTCCAGTTTATTTTCTGAATCCAGTCGGGGTTTTTTAACTCCAGTCCAGTTTTTTTTCCAAATCCAGTCCGGGTTTTTTTTAACTCCAGTCCAGTTTTTTTTTCAAATCCAGTCCGGGTTTTTTTTTCAACTCCAGTCCAGTTTTTTTCCGAATCCAGTCCGGGTTTTTTTTTCCAACTCCAGTCCAGTTTTTTTTCCAAATCCAGTCCACGTTTTTTTTGGGCTAAAAGGGCTGGGGGTTCAAATTTGGACCATTTTTGGGACAAAGGGTCCGGGGGTGCAATTTTGGTCATTTTGAACCATTTTTGAGACAAAAGGATCGGGGGTTCAAATTTGGACCATTTTTGGGACAAAGGGTCCGGGGTGCAATTTTGGTCAATTTTGGGACAAAGGGGTCGGGGTGCAATTTTGGTCATTTTGAACAATTTTTTGGCTAAAATGTCCAGGGTTCAAATTTGGACAATTTTGGGCTAAATAGGCCGGGGGTGCAATTTTGGTAATTTTGAACCATTTTTGGGCTAAGATGTCCAGGGTTCAAATTTTTTTTTTTTTTTTTTAATTTTTTATTTAACTTTGGAACATGGTCTGTCTGGACCAACAATATACATATCAATGCAAAGTATAATACAGACATCAATCTACAAACAGTAAAGACAACAGGTATGTACAACTGGTTGTTCCTCATGGTTTCTTTCCCTGTGTAGTTCGTTGGTAGGATCACTGTATATGTTCTGTCTGGGGTTCTTTCTACTTTCTCTACCGGGCATAGATGCTGTGTGTTCGGTTGAGGGGGAGCACGGGAGACCTTGTCTCCTGGTGGGATTCATGAGGAGAACTCTATCATCTGTTTGGCTAGTTCAACTGGTATTTTAAGTGGTCTGGGCGTGCGCCAGCAGCCCACGTTCCTTTTTTTTCCTTTTTCTATTTGCTTATTTGTATTGGGTTGTATAGGGTTCCCCCCTCCTCCAATCCCTCTCCACGGCTCCCCTTAAACATTGGGGGGTTTCTCGTGGTTTGGGTTCTCAGAGGGGGGAAGCCGGAGTTGGAAAAGAAGAGAGGAGAAAACAGAGAAGGCGTAGAGCGGGGGTAGGGGAGAGGTAAGGTGGGGTGTGAGAGGGGAGACGGGAGGGGCTGGGAGATGGAAGGGTAGAGGGTGAGTGTGGGTAGGAGGCTGCCTGCAGCCATGGAGCATCGAATAACTGGATGGAAGTTTTACAAGCCTTCATTTAACCCGTGTCCCCATTGTGGGTGTATCTATGTCAGGGTCTGTGTCCTCCCGTCTCAGGGGATTATTACAGAGCTGCGCAGCGTTTGGCCTTCTGTGGAATATATGAACATGGTCCATACTTGCCAGGTTTTGGTAAAGGTCTCCTGTCTTTTTTGCGCCGTAAGTATGAGGTCTTCCATCCTTCTAATGTCGTCAACTTTCTGGAGCCATAGGTCAATGGATGGTGGGAGGGGGGACTTCCAGCAAAGTGGAATGCATGCCTTAGCGGCGTCAAGAAGGTGGCGTATAACCGATTTTTTATACCTTCTGTTGGGTATGTCATTCGCGTGGAGGAGGAAGAATGCTGGGTCGTCTGGGATGGTCCTTTCTGTGAGCTTTTGTAATGTCTCGCGTATAACCTTCCAGAAATGCTGTATCTTTGGACATGTCCAAAAGATATGCAGCATGGTCCCTTTCTCATTTTGACATCTCCAGCAGAGATCTGACGTCGCCGGGAAGAACTTATGTAACATTACCGGGGTTCTGTACCACCTAGACATGATCTTATAATTAGTCTCCTGGGTTTTGGCACAGATAGATGATTTATGGGTATATTGGATGATGTGTTGTCTTTTGGTGGGGCTAAACTGAGTCCCTAGTTCCTCTTCCCATTTGAGTATGCCCGGTGGTACGAAGTCTCCTGTGGGGTTGTTCACAAGTGTGTACGTTAAGGATAATGTGTGAGGGAGGGGTCCTGTATCATTACACATGTCCTCCAGTGCTGTGAGTTGTTGGCCACAGGCTGGAGGTGGTGGGATGGTCCTGAGAAAGTGATGGATCTGTAGGGCTCTCATAAAATCTAGGCCGTACTGGCCCGTTTGGTCTGTTAGTTCTTCTACTGACTTCCACCTCCCACCTGAGCTGAAGTGTTGAGCTTGGTGTATGCCTAATTCTGTTAGATGTCTAAAGGGGCCATTTCCCATGCCCGGAGGGAAAAGGGGGTTTCCCAATATCGGGCGAATTGGCGAGTCTGGCGTGGAGATCCCTCTCAGAGAGATGAGATGTGCACATATCTTTGCCGTGTTCCCTATCAGCGGGTGTTTTTTAGTTTCTGGTGGTAGTCCCGGGTAGCACCATGGAGTGCCCTGAAGAGGCGCCATGCTTTGGGCCTGTTCCACCTGGGTCCACAGTTTGGTCTTCTGGTGGCGACACCAGTCCAGGAGTCTGCCCAGGTGGACCGCTTGGTAGTAGGCTCGCATGTTAGGCAGAGCTAATCCACCGAACAGTTTGGGGAGGACTAAGAGCCCGTTAGATAGCCTTGGCCTTTTTCCTGCCCAGACGAATTGTGTAAATAGGGATTGTATCTGTTTAAAGTAGGTGTGCGGGATGTGTACAGGGAGGGCCTGCATTAGGTACAAAAATTTTGGGAGGATGGACATCTTTAGGATATTGCAGCGTCCCAGCCACGAATGTAGGCCGGTTTGCCATTTCTGCATTAGTGTCCTGACTTTTTGTAGGAGTGGGGGGAAGTTCAGGTCGTAGACTTTCGTGAAGTTTTGGGGAATTGCTGTGCCTAGATACTTCAGAGCTGATGTCGTCCATTTCAGCTTAAAGCTGGATCGGAAATGTGACAGTTGGTCTGGTGGAATGTTTACCCCCATCGCTTCCAATTTTGAGAAATTGATTTTTAAATTTGACAATGCGCCGTAGGTCTTAAATTCTTCTAGTAAGTTGGGGAGCGAGATTATCGGGTTCGAGAGGGTAAACATTAGGTCGTCTGCGTATGCCGATACCTTGTATTGTTTTTGTTGTACTAGTATCCCTTTGATATTTATGTTCCCCCTAACGTGGGCCAGGAACGGTTCTAGTGAAAGTGCAAAGAGGATAGGTGAGAGTGGGCAACCCTGTCGTGTCCCATTTCTGATCAGGAATGGGTCTGATAAGATACCGTTAGCTTTTACTCTTGCCGCTGGCATTGTGTATATTGCTCTCACCCAGTTTAACATGGTAGATCTAAGGCCCATATGTTTCAGTGTGGTAAACATAAAATCCCAGCTCACTCTATCGAAGGCTTTCTCAGCATCAGTGCTGAGAAAGACACTTGGAGTTTTGGTGAGGGTTGTGTGGTGTAACAGGTTTAACACTTTCGTGGTATTGTCTCTCGCTTCCCTTGACGACACGAAACCCACCTGGTCCAGGTGGATAACGTGAGGCACATGCGCTTGGAGTCTCAGGGCCAGGATCTTTGTGAACAGCTTCAGGTCCGTGTTCAGCAGAGATATCGGACGGTAGCTCCCACACTGTCCCGGGTCCTTACCTTCCTTTGGTATCACTGCTATTTGGGCCTGTAGCGTGGTGTCATGTAATCTCCCCCCCTTACCTAGATCGTTTAGGAGCGCTACTAAATGGTTGCCTAATGATGGGAGGAACGTCCGATAGTAGTGGGTCGTGAGACCGTCTGGCCCCGGTGCCTTGCCTTTTTTGGAGTTTGCTAGCGCTACTTGCAATTCTGTCAGGGTTATGGGTTCTTCTAGAATCTGGCATGTCTCCGACTCTAGGGTGGGCATCTTGGAGTCCCTGATGTATTCCTTCACCTGTGCTAGTGCTGGTCGCGTAGTGGACAGGTTATATAGGGCTTCATAATACGACTTAAACTCCTGGGCTATTTGTTTGGGTAACGTTCTTTTCAGTCCTGACGGGTTGTGTATGTGTGGTATGTAAGAGGCTACCGTCTGTGCTTTCAATGATTGCGCCAGCAGTCTACCGCACTTGTTTCCTGACTCATATGCCTGTCTACGTGATATCTGCAGTGCTGCCTTGGCTTTAAATAGGAGTAGGTCCTTCAGTTTTGTACGTGTTTCGTCCAGGGCGCTACCCACTGTCCTGGATGGTGTCTGTTTGTGTTCTACTTCTAATTTCCGAAGTTTGTCTAGTAGCTCTTCTAGCTGTGCTGTTCTCTGTTTCTTGATCCTTGCCCCATGTTTTATAAGCACTCCTCGGATCACTGCCTTGTGTGCCTCCCATACAAGCCCCATGTTACAGTCAGGGGTAGTGTTCGTGCGAAAGTAGTGGCCCAATTCTTTCGTGACGTCTGCTATGGTTTCTGGGTCGTGGAGTAGGCTGTCGTTAAGTCTCCATGTTTGTTTTTGTTTCGTGGTGTGGTCTTTCAATGCGTATGACATTGTCACTGGTGCGTGGTCAGACCATGTAATGGAGCCTATGGTCGTGGTTTTAACCGCATGTAGCTGGTGGTGGGGGATCAAGAAGTGGTCTATTCTTGAATAAGTTTGATGTGTGTGGGAGAAAAACGTGTAGTCTCTCTCACCGGGGTGAAAGAGACGCCAGGCGTCTACCAGTCTCGCCTCGTGTAGTGCTGCGTGGATTGCTTTCCGTGCCCCTCTGGGGAGCGATGAGGTACCTGTGGATGTGTCCTCTGTCGGGTTTAGCGCCGTGTTTAGGTCTCCCCCTATTATAAGGTGTCCTTCTGCAAAGTTACGAAGGGTCTCTAAGTGTTTTTTAATGAAGGAATCTTGTTGATTGTTCGGGACGTAAAGGTTCGCAATAGTCACCTTTACTCCTCCAATCAACCCTTTTAGGAACAAAAACCTCCCAGCCGGGTCTGTCTTCTGTTTAACTAGCGTCCATGGGACCCTTGCTGCAATCTGGATGGATACTCCTCTAGACTTGGCTTCCGTATGGGTGGAGTGGTATACCGTCGGGTAGTGTCTATTTTTCAGGATCGGGAAGTTTCTTTCTCTAAAGTGTGTTTCTTGTAGTAACACAATATCTGCTCTCAGTCGTTTCATGTCATGTAGTAACATCTTTCTTTTTTCAGGGACATTAAGTCCCTTTGCATTTAGTGAGACCATTTGTATCTCTTCCATGGCTGCGTATGGGGCGGGGAGGGTGTGGTGGGAGGGTGTCGGGGAAGGAAGGGGGGGGGTAGGGTTGGGTGTGGGGAGAGTTATGGGGAAAAAAAAAGGGGGAAAAAGAGAGAGAAAAGTGAGTAAAGGTATAGGTTGAGGGTAGATTTACCACCTATTGCTAGGTGTCTGCTAATCAAATAAGCTTTCGGTGCACTCCGTCCTGCGGATGTGCACCCTAAATTTACAGCTGTCTCGCTGTGTGAACGTCCACCGGCAGCAGCCGGCAGGCGTGACCTATTTGGGAGTGTGTCTAGCGATGGACCAACGGGGGGAGCTCCCCCCCTCCCCGGGCCCACCAGACCTCCTGTTGCTGGGTGGGTGAGAACGGATATATGCGGCTATACGGGGTAGTGTGTATACTGGCATGTAATTCCATTCAAAATGTGGAATGGGATCAAAATTACCTGTTTTGAACCATAACATAGACATCAACGTTTCTCAGAGCATGCAAGACCAAACCAGCAGTATGATACAACAAGTAACTTTAACTTTAACCCTAACCCCCCATTCAGCCCTTCCATTAAAGTACTTACGGGTCGGGCACCACATGAAACAACAATTAACCCTTCTGTGTCCCTCTCCCCTGCCCCCTCCCATCCCCCTCATCCCCCCACACCTACCCCATCCCACACGTCCATATTTCTTCTCCATGTCTGTTCCCCAGTGGGGGGCGGTGGTTTGCCCTGTGACAACATGACTGTGACCACCTCGTAAGATCTCGTGTGGTCTCCAACTGTTCCAGAGGTAACTCAGTCGCCCAGCCAGGCTGCTGCCGCTCCCCCCCCCCTCCCGTCCCAGAAAATTGCCCGGCTTAACTCCTCCCGTCCCGTCGGTTCCCGAGATGGCCCCTCCGTCTATCCTTGGTAGCAAGCAAAGCCACTGGTGTTCTTGTGCGGGTCTGGAGTGATTCTTAGCGAGTGTTGCATAGGAGGCTCACGCCAGGGCACCGCAGGCGGGTCAAAAAGAAAAAGGGGGGGGGAGAGCCATGCAGCGTCTCTGTGGCAGTCCATATCCTAGGATTACCTTCGTCGGTGGTTCGGAGCGGGGGGCATGCTGCCACTGGCAACCCGCACACGGGTGGGACTGCGGTATGGTTTGGTCATGAGGCCGATATACTAGCGGGTCCTACCAGGGCGCAGTGTGCAGAGTGTCTGTAGCGGGTGCCTTCCATGGAGCGGGACGGGACGGTATGGGGCACTACAAGGTGAGTTAGTAAAAAGTTATGTTCTGGATGACCTCCGGCCTTCTCCCGCATGGTGTCAGTCTGGGGGGGTCGGGACGCAGGGCAGCGGGAGGTAGTAATGGCTGACAATTCAAGGTGGCGATGTGGCCGAATGGGGCAAGGGTAAACTCACTGCTTAGGGCTGTGCTCTGGGTAAGTCTATGACTCACGTGTTCCATCGGTCCCAGTGGGTCGGGTTCTTCCTCGTGTTCGTTGCTGCTGACGAGCTGGAAGGTATGGGCCGCTTCGCGCTGTCCCCGGCCGTCCGGATGGTCTCGGTAGAGGTGCCAGCCAATCTGGTACGGTGATCGGCTCCGCGCCTATAAATGAGAAGAAAGCAGGGAGGTCCTCCACTGAGCGCATAGTAAACGCTGCCCGGTCATTGCAGAATGATACCGCCAGGGGGTATCCCCACCGGTACGTGCATCCGTGGCTTCTGGCTACTTCAAGAGCCGGTTTTAGCATGGCACGTCTTTGCAGGGTTGCTCTGGAAAGGTCCGGTAGTATTTGAATGTGTGCGCCATCAAAGTCAATTTCCCCGCGGTCCCAGGCCTTGCGCAGTATTGTTTCCTTTAGAGAGTAACGGTGGAGGCGGCAGAGTACATCCCTGGGTCTCTCTGGATCGGTCGACCTGGGGCCCAGTGCGCGATGTACTCGATCAAATTCCAGTGTGGGTGGTGGGCTCTCCAGTAAGGTGTGCAGTATTGCCGTTACTGTTGCGTCTAGGTCCTCCGAACCGGTCGCCTCTGGGATCCCTCTTAGCCGCAAATTATTGCGGCGGCTGCGGTCTTCAATTTCTTCCAGGCGCAGCTGCATCTCTTGGGCTGTCTTGGCGCTCGTTTCTTGGGCATGTTCCAGGTTTTGTACCCTGGATGTCAGCGCCGCCAGCAGAGACTCTCCGGAGGATACCCGCTCCTCTACCTCGTGTAGTTCTTCTCGCACCTCCTGGATATCTCTATTGTGGGCTTCCTCAATTCTTTGTATGAGACCTTCTATGTCAGCCCTCGTGGGCAGCGCTTCAATATCTGCCCGTGTAGGTAGGGCCCGTAACATGGTGCGTAAGTCCTCATCCATGGCTTGCTGGTATCGGACAGGGCTTGCCATTGCTTCCCCGGGTCTTTCTACTGTTTCTGCGGGGTTCACTGGTGTCGATGAGTTGGTTTTATCTCCAGTGGGTCTCCTAGTCCCCGTTTCGTCTCCACGTGGCGCGGTCGCAATGGCGCCTGCTGGTGTGCCTTGGTTGCCTCTGAAGTACCGAGTTATCCCGGGCTGGGATGCGGGATTTCTGGCCCCTCTTGTAGCCGACCGTGTCCTGCACCTATTGGTGCTGCTCATGCCGCTCTCACTTTGCGATATAGGTGGCTTTTGGTCCGGTTAGGCTGGGTCAGGCCGGGAGCTCCTCCACAACACGTCTCTACACGGCCGTCGCCAAGCCACGCCCCAGGAATTTTGGTCATTTTGAACCATTTTTTGGACAAAAGGTCCGGGGCTGCAATTTTGGTCATTTTCATCCATTTTTGGGCTAAGATGTCCAGGGTTCAAATTTGGACCATTTTGGGCTAAAAGGGCCGGGGGTGCAATTTTGGTCATTTTGAACCATTTTTGGGACAAAAGGGCCGGGGGTGCAAATTTGGACCATTTTTGGTCCAAAAGGTCCGGGGGTGCAATTTTGGTGTTTTTATAACCATTTTTGGGCTAAAAGTTCCGGGGGTGCAATTTTGGTCATTTTGAACCATTTTTGAGACAAAAGGGCGGGGGGGGGGGAATTTGGACCATTTTTGGGACAAAGGGTCCGGGTGTGCAATTTTGGTCATTTTGAACCATTTTTGGGACAAAAGGGCCGGTGGTGCAAATTGGACCATTTTAGGGACAAAAGGTCTGGGGCTGCAATTTTGGTCATTTTGAACCATTTTTGGGCCAAAAGGTCCGGGGTGCAAATTTGGACCATTTTGGTGCTAAAAGGGCCGGGGGAGCAAATTTGGACCATTTTTGGGACAAAAGGTCCGGGGCTGCAATTTTGGTCATTTTGAACCATTTTTTGGACAAAAGGTCCGGGGCTGCAATTTTGGTCATTTTCATCCATTTTTGGGCTAAGATGTCCAGGGTTCAAATTTGGACCATTTTGGGCTAAAAGGGACGGGGGTGCAATTTTGGTCATTTTGAACCATTTTTGGGGCAAAAGGTCCGGGGGTGCAAATTTGGACCATTTTTGGGCCAAAAGGTCCGGGGGTGCAATTTTGGTGTTTTTATAACCATTTTTGGGCTAAAAGGTCCAGGGTTCAAATTTGGACTATTTTGGGCTAAAAGGGCTGGGGGTGCAAATTTTAGACCATTTTTGGGACAAAAGGTCCGGGGCTGCAATTTTGGTCATTTTGAACCATTTTTGGGACAAAAGGGCCGGGGGTGCAAATGTGGACCATTTTTGGGACAAAAGGTCTGGGGGTGCAATTTTTGTCATTTTGAACCATTTTTGAGACAAAAGGACCGGGGGTGCAAATTTGGACCATTTTTGGGACAAAGGGTCTGGAGGTGCAATTTTGGTCATTTTTGGGACAAAGGGTCCGGGATGCAATTTTTGTCATTTTGAACCATTTTTGGGACAAAAGGGCCGGGGGTGCAAATTTGGACCATTTTTGGTCCAAAAGGTCCGGGGGTGCAATTTTGGTGTTTTTATAACCATTTTTCTGCTAAAAGTTCCGGGGGTGCAATTTTGGTCATTTTGAACCATTTTTGGGACAAAAGGGCCGGTGGTGCAAATTGGACCATTTTTGGGACAAAAGGTCTGGGGCTGCAATTTTGGTCATTTTGAACCATTTTTGGGTCAAAAGGTCCGGGGGTGCAAATTTGGACCATTTTTGGGAAAAAATTTGTCATTTTGAACCATTTTTGGGACAAAAGGTCCGGGGCTGCAATTTTGGTCATTTTGAACCATTTTTGGGACAAAAGGGCCGGGGGTGCTAATTTGGACCATTTTTGGGACAAAGGGTCCCGGGGTGCAATTTTGGTCATTTTGAACCATTTTTGAGACAAAAGGGCCGGGGGTGCAAATTGGACCATTTTTGGGACAAAAGGTCCGGGGGTGCAATTTTGGTGTTTTTATAACCATTTTTGGGCTAAAAGGTCCAGGGTTCAAATTTGGACCATTTTGGGCTAAAAGGGCCGGGGGTGCAAATTTTGGACTATTTTTGGGACAAAAGGTCCGGGGCTGCAATTTTGGTCATTTTGAACCATTTTTGGGACAAAAGGGCCGGGGTGCAAATGTGGACCATTTTTGGGACAAAAGGTCTGGGGGTGCAATTTTTGTCATTTTGAACCATTTTTGAGACAAAAGGGCCGGGGGTGCAAATTTGGACCATTTTTGGGACAAAGGGTCCGGGGTGCAATTTTGGTCATTTTTTGGACAAAGGGTCCGGGGGTGCAATTTTTGTCATTTTGAACCATTTTTGGGACAAAAGGGCCAGGGGTGCAAATTTGGACCATTTTTGGGACAAAAGGATTGGGGGTGCAATTTTGGTGATTTTGAACCATTTTTGGGCTAAAAGGTCCGGGGGTTCAAATTTGGACCATTTTTGGGACAAAAGGTCCGGGGGTGCAATTTTGGTCATTTTGAACCATTTTTTGGACAAAAGGTCCGGGGCTGCAATTTTGGTCATTTTGAACCATTTTTTGGCTAAGATGTCCAGGGTTCAAATTTGGACCATTTTGGGCTAAAAGGGCCGGGGGTGCAATTTTGGTCATTTTGAACCATTTTTGGGATAAAAGGGCTGGGGGTGTAAATTTTGACCATTTTGGGCTAAAAGGGCCGGGTTTTTTTTTCAACTCCAGTCCAGTTTTTTTTCCGAATCCAGTCCGGGTTTTTTTCAACTCCAGTCCAGTTTTTTTCCGAATCCAGTCCGGGTTTTTTTTGGGCTAAAAAGGCCAGGGGTGTACATTTTAAACCATTTTTGGGACAAAAAGGTCCGGGGTGCAAATTTGGACCATTTTTGGGACAAAAGGTCCAGGGGTGCAATTTTGGTCATTTTTAACCATTTTTGTGACAAAAGGGCCAGGGTGCAATTTTGGTAATTTTGAATCATATTGGGGCTAAAAGGGCCGGGGGTGCAAATTTGGACCATTTTGGGCTAAAAGGGCGGGGAGTGCAAATTTGGACCATTTTTGGGACAAAGGGTCCGGGGGTGCAAATTTGTACCATTTTGGGGGCAAAAGGTCCGGGGTGCAAATTTGAACCATTTTTGGGACAACAGGTCCGGGAGTGCAATTTTGGTCATTTTTGGGACAAAGGGTCCGGGGGTGCAATTTTGGTCATTTTGAACCATTTTTGGGCCAAAAGGTCCAGGGGTGCAAATTTGGACCATTTTTGGGACAAAAGGTCCAGGGGTCCAAATTTGGACAATTTTGGGCTAAAAGGGCCGGGGGTGCAAATTTAAGACCATTTTTGGGCCAAAAGGTCCGGGGGTGCAAATTTGGACCATTTTGGTGCTTTTTTGTTTAATAAATGTTTATTGAGGAAAAACAAGACATACAGATAATATAAACCTTCAAAACAGACCATGCAACTTTGCGTTTAGATCGTGAGTAATTTCAGACAGTGTTCAAAGCTTATAACGGCCACTACTAGCTCTACTGTAAACTGTTGGGGAGAGAATTTATCTCCATGTACTTCTAGTCCAACAAGCAAATATTCAAACACTTGGACTTTACAACCGTAGTGGTGGTCAATAATCAAGCAAGGCGAAATAAAGAAGAAAAAAAAAAAAATAAAAAGTGCATAGGCTATGCATATGTATTCCAGTGTTTAGAAAGAACAGGGGGGGGGGGGGGGGGGGGGGGGGGTAAAGTAGTGAGGGTAGGAAGTGAAAGAAGAAGAAGGGGGGAGGAGAGGGGGGGGGGGGTGGCCGGCATGCATGCATGTTACCTTCATACAAGAAGTTTTAAAGTGTGCAATCTCAAGAAAAAGGGGTATGCAAACATTTAAGCAGTGGTCTCAAAAGGCCGCTTAAGGTAAAGGAGGCCCGGCCCCTTGTATGAATTCGGACCCATCGCTCATTGGACAACTATTTCCTTATAGGCAGTGGTGTTTTTAAAGTCCGTCCATTGGGACCAAGTCAGGGTGTGGCGCTCCGAGGTGTTCCTGTCGTGGTGTGTGATGTCTTCCATAAGTGCAACTTCGGATATTTTTTGAAACCACTTTTTCATTGTTGGAGTCTCAGGCTGGCCCCATAGTGCAGGTAATAATGCCTTGGCTGTGTTGAGTAGGTGAGGAACTATAGAACGTTTGTATTTTCCAATTGGTTCCTTGGTTGCGTGAAAGAGGATGATCCATGGTTCGGAGGGGAGATTGACATTGGAAATCTGGTGTATACTTTGGATGACCTTGGCCCAGAAGGGGCGAATAAGTGGGCACGACCACCATATGTGCGCATGGGTTGCTTTGCTCCCACAATTCCTCCAACACAGCGGGGAATTGGCGGGGAACATCTGATGGAGCTTTGATGGGGTATAGTGCCATCTAGTTAGCAATTTGTACTTTACCTCGGTCATTTTTGACGCTATTGAGGAGGTGTGTGCCAACATCAGGACTTTGTCCTTTTGGTTGTCTGGGAGGCAGGAGTCCAGATCTGCCTCCCACTTAGCAAGATAGGAGGGGTATTTATCATCCTGTAGCTTGATGATCGCTTTATAAAAAAGTGAAATACAGTGTTCAGGTGGGTCTGCTGGATATAGTATTTCCTCAATGCCGTTCAAGTCTTGTAACCCCCTCAGTGGCTGCTGAAGAGAACCTAGGAAATGTCGTAGTTGGTTGAACCTCCATTTGTCAAGGAACGCTAGTGGTTTGGGACCAAGAATCTCCCTTAAGGGTTTGAGAGTGTTGGCTTGAAGAACATGATGGAGTAGGAGAGGTCTATTTGGGGACCAAGTCTTGAAGCCGGGATCTAGTTGCCCGGGGGGGGGAAGTAGGCATTGCCTAGGAGCGGCAGCAAGGGTGATGTATATGACCATGAAAACTTCCTATGCAGAGAGTCCCAGATGTCCAAGGTGGAAGTGGTTAATGAAGAGGTAGTTGTAGCGAGGTGCCTATAGGGGCGTGGGAGCCATGGAGTGACCGCAAGGTCTGCGTTACTTAGGGCATTTTCTAGACTTACCCATAATTTAGAATTGGCGGCATATCTCCACTCTGAGATCCTAGACAGGACCACAGCGATATAGTACGCCTTAAAATTTGGGAGGGCCAGTCCCCCAGAGCCCTTGGAACGAAAAAGTACATCCCTGGATACTCTAGGGTGGCTAGTCCTCCAGATAAAGCGGGAGACCATGGTCTGCAGTAAAGTGAAGAACCCTATGGGCACACCCATTGGGAGCATTTGGAAGTAGAATAGCACTCTAGGCAAGATGTTCATCTTTACTATGTTCACTCTACCCAGCCATGTATGTGCAAGCGTTTTCCATTTTGTGAGGTCTTTTCTGATGTTATTCAGTAGAGGGACATAATTATGTTTAAAGAGGGAATGAATATTAGGCGTGAGAAATACTCCCAAATACTTCATGCTACGGTTCACCCATCTAAAGGGGAAGAGGGGTTTTATTCGTTCTACCTCCCTGCTAGGTAGGTTAATATTTAAAATCTCGGACTTCGATAAGTTTATTTTAAAGTTAGATATTGTCTGAATGGTAGAGAAGGCCTTCATTAAGTTGGGGAGTGAGATATGGGGTTGTTGTGTGAAAAATAAAATATCGTCGGCGTAGGCCGCGTATTTGTGAGTTTTATTGCCTACCCGAATCCCGTGAATGTTTACATCCCGTCTCACGGTTGCTAGGAAAGGTTCTAGGGTAAGGGCGAATAGGAGGGGTGAGAGGGGGCAACCCTGTCTAGTCCCATTAAACAGTTGGAATGAGTCACTAAGTGTACCATTTATTCGAATTTGGGCTGTGGGACAGGAGTATAGGGAGGTAATGCAATGGAACATTTTGGGCCCCAGCCCAAAATGGCGTAGGGTCATTTTCAGGTAGTCCCAGTCCACCCTGTCGAATGCTTTTTCAGCGTCAGTGGATATGAGTAGGGTGGACTGGGCCGACCTTTGTGCATATTGTATTAGCGATATTGCACGAAGGGAATTATCTTTGGCTTCTCTATGCGGCATGAAGCCCGTCTGGTCTGTGGAGACCCAGCTGGGAATAAGGGGGAGTAGTCTATTGGCCATTTCTTTAGAGTATAATTTGATGTCGACATTTAACAGGGAGATCGGCCTGTAGCTGCTGCATTGGGTAGGGTCCTTTCCCGGTTTGGGGATGACCGTAATGTGAGCTGTAAGGGATTCTGGGCGAAGTCCTGAGGACTGCGAGATAGAGTTGGCGTAGGCCGTAAGGTGGGGTAATAGAACATCGCTAAATTTTTTGTAGTAAAGGATAGTGTATCCGTCCGGACCTGGGGCTTTACCTGTCGGGGATGATTTTAAGGCCGCCTGAAATTCCTCAACCGAGAAATCAGACTCCAGTTCCTTGAGGGCCCGGGGAGCCAGTTTTGGCAAATTAGCTCCTTTTAGATATGAGAGCATGCGCCGCCGCCTTTCTTTTATAGTCAGGGACGGTGAGTCGCATTGAACATTGTATAGTTCCGCATAGTATTCCCTGAAGGCCTTCGCTATATGTGGAGTCGCGTGCACTAAATTCCCATTAGGTAGTTTTATTTTTGGTATGAATGACCTAGACTGTTTTTCTTTAAGTGATCTCGCTAACTGTCTACCCGGTTTGTTCCCCCACTCGTATAGTTTTTGCGAATATTGTTGAAATTTTCTAGCGGTGTCTGCATTCAGGAGATTTTTCAGTTCTTCCCGTTTCAGCGTAAGAGCTTCTAGGTGTGCTGTGTGTAAGGAGAGTTTTGTGTTGTTTGTCAAGGTCTGTTATTTCCTGCAGAACCCGTTTGAGATGTTGACCATGCTCTCTCTTTTTCCTCGCCCCTAGTTCAATAAGTCGACCTCTCATAGTAGCCTTGTGGGCTTCCCAAACTATAGCTGGTGAGGTCTCCGAGGGCTTATTTTCATTGAAATATTGCGATATCTGTGTAGATATCATTGCTACTTCAGCTTCATTGGATAGAAGGGAATCATTAAGTTTCCAGTTATAGGAGCGGCGAGCCAGAGAGGGCATGCTCAAAGTAATCGAGACAGGTGCGTGGTCTGATAACGTCGCGGTGCCTATATTCGCGGTTTGTAGTTGTGGGAGATGGTAATGGTCTATAAAAATATTATCAATGCGGGAATAAGACTGGTGCGTTTTTGAGAAATAAGAGAAATCTTTGTCCTTGGGGTGAAGTAAACGCCAAGCGTCTACTAATTGTCGCTCTGTGAGTCTTTTTTTTTTAACATAGGCCAGACGTTTAAAGGGTATGTAGGAGCGTCCCTGGGAAGTGTCCAGTACGGGATCTAAGGGCATATTTATATCCCCCGCTACTATCACTAGACCCTCTGCAAACTCAGACAATTTCGTTAGGATTTGGGAGAAAAAGGCGGGTTGGTTGTGATTTGGAGAGTAGATATTTGCCAATGTGCAATGGGTGTTGCCCAGATAGCCCTTTAAAAAAAGAAAGCGACCATGGTCATCCGCACTCATTGTTACTAGCCGAAAGGGTGCGTCTCTACCAAAGCCTATGGCCACACCTTTTGCTTTGTTTGTGTCTGAAAGACTATAATACCACTGAGGAAAATAAGGCGAGGTCAGTTTGACCTGTGTGGTGTGGGTCAGATGTGTTTCCTGAAGGAATGCAACTGAGGTGGCTGATTTCCGTAGCTCACGGGCTATCTGATGTCTTTTGGCTGCAATATTCAATCCCCTGACGTTGTAGGAGGTGATTTTAATTGTGGCCATTATATCGGTAGGACGCACCCCTCAAGCTTAAAATACCATGCATGCCAACCACAGGGGGGGGGGGGGGGAAAGGTGAGGAGAAGGGTGATAGTGTGAATGAGAGAAAAGAAAAGAGAGGAGGGAAAAAGACAATTTCACAAACACATCGAAAACGTCCAAATGGACACATTTGGGAAATCTTAACCTGTCACGCAGAATCCTGCGGTGATCCCTGTGGGGAGAGAGAGAGCGGGCCTCCGTCCACGGCCCCAGTGTGGGCCTGGACCGAAAAACACGGGGGCTGCCCATTCTCGCCCACCCCAGGAGGAGGTGTGGACGGGGGGGGCGTACCGTACAAAAGGTACATGGGAGCAGTGCGCTCCGCCCGCATCCAGCTATAGTGCAAGTAATACAGGAGTAAGCATTTTGCTCCAAAAGTGAATATCGATCAAACCCATTTGATCAGAAAACTTTAACTGATGAGACAACAAATATACAACATTACAACAGGCAGGGGTACTCAACCAACTGTAGGAAGTTCTTATGTGGGGCTGTCCACTGGATTCCTGACAAATCACCAAAGAGTGGACCTTGTTCAAATGAGTAGTCAAGAGTAGGAACATATTCATTGCCAGTGTACATCCCATCTTGTAAGTGCTTCTTGGAGTAGCGGACCCTGCAACCAGTTAAACATAGAGAGAAATCGCAAAAAACAAAAATGAAGTAAGCAGTAAACAGAATCAGCAAGTGTAGCCTTTTGGCTAGTCGGCCCTTTTTCTTAGCTGTGCATCTGTGCAGAGCCCTGCGCAGATGAGCGCCTATTCTTTGTGGGCGAATTTTGCCACTGGGAGTCCTGAATGTGTGAAAATTTTGGGACCGGGTCGTGCCATCCGGGCAAATCTACTGGAGGTAGGTTGAGGTCTTTCAAGAATTGTGGCAGTTCCTCTGGGAATCTGAGGGTATGTGAGCGACCATTTTTGGTGGCAATAAGGCACGCCGGGAAACCCCATCTGTAGATGATCCCGTTAGAGCGTAGGTGATCCAGAAGTGGCTTAAGTGCTCTGCGTCGGTCCAGGGTTTCTTTGGATAAATCCGAGAAGATGTTTAGGATCGCTCCGTGAAAGTCAATATTGGGGGTGTTCCTCAATTTGGCTGTAATGGCGTTTTTTTTTTGTCTGAGAAATAGTGAAGGCGGCATATGACATCTCTGGGTTGTTCAGAATTGGTGCTGCGAGGTCTAAGCGCCCGGTGAACTCGGTCAAATTGTAACGGGTCAGTGGGAGGTTTACCCAATATTGTGTTGAAGACCCCTCGGATTGATGGTTCTAGGTCATTGTCACCGGTTGCCTCCGGGAGACCTCTAATGCGCAGGTTGTTTTTCTGCGATTTCTGTTCTCGAGGTCTTCGAGTTTGTATAGCGAGGCACGGTGGGCAAAGGCTAGTTGTGTAACCGTATCCTGCAGTTCTTTTTATGGCCGTTGCGTGTGAGTTTCTGCCTCTGTTCCGTTTCTTCGACTCTGTCTAAGATGTGTGCCATGTCCGCTCTTACCCCGGTAATTTCTTTTTTAATTGATTTTTTTCTAAACCGTGGAACATGCCGGCAAGTTCTTTTTTAATACCGCTCATTAGGGAGGACATTTCGGAACCCGTGGGGGACCCTGGGTCTTCCATTAGGTCCGAGCAGTAGGATGATGCTGGTGAGCTTTCTCTCACGGAGGCAGCTAGTGAGGCCGGGGATGCGCTGCTGCGTCTCGAGGATCTGGCTTGGGAGCTGCCTACCCCTGAGCCTGCTCTGTTAGTGGCAAGAAATTTCTGTATGGAGCCAGTAACAGCCTGATTTATTGATGAGCCCTTGCTGGATTTCTTTGCAATTACAGAACGGGTTTTAGGTGTCTTCGTTGGCATAGTTGGAGCTTAACGCTGGATGTCTGGCGGAGTGCCCCACAGTCACATTAAGTTAGCGGCATACGTGCGCTACAGTATAAGAATCACAGGACCGTGAGCCCATATCCCATGTAAATTTGCTTCCGTCAGATAACATGCAGGGTTGAAAGGTAGTAAGGGTGGATCCGCACTGAAATTCGGCAGTCTCTGATATTTTTCAAGATGCTGCAGTATGCTGGCCAAATTAGGTGTGTGGGGGGTACCAAGATGGCTGCGGTGTTTCAGGAGATACCGGGCCGTCTTCTATGTGTACCAGCCTTCTGCCACCGTTGTCAGCTGCTTGGAGGGCACTTTATTAACCAGGGTGCAGTGGGTTAGTTGTGATGGCAGGTGCGCCCCGTAGAGATCGGTGGGTGGAGAGGTGTATTGGGGGTAGCAAGATGGCCGCCGGGAGGTAGGCCGGAGCCGGGGGCTCTCTTAGAACTGACGGCCGCCGCTGCTTGTATGCCCCCCTATGTGGGCCTGTTATTTCCCTCTTCTACACAGTCCGGTGGGGGGCCGCTGATGGCGGTTTCTGGGATGCCTATGTAGGTAGTTAAAGGCCGCCGGCCTGTACTCACTGCGTCCCTGGATCCACAGGTGCCTGGGCCTTCCGGTCCGGGAGACACCGCCGGTTTGCCGGGTAGAGGGGCCCGCTGGGGGCGGCTTCAGGAGGTACGTTCTCCCCCTCAGGCGTCCGCTGCTACTGCTGCTGATAATGGCCGTGGTTTGCCGCCGAGATAAGTCAGGCGAGGCCGGGGATCGCGGAGTCTGTCAGGCCCGTAGGCCGCAAGATGGCGCCGGGAGCCTCGTGTGCTGTGACTCTAACGAGTCCGTATCCCGCGCTGCACGACTTTTTTTTTTAACCCTGGACCCTTAAGCCCAAAAATGGTTCAAAATGGACCAAAATTGAACCCCCGGACCTTTTAGCCCAAAATGGACCAAATTTTCACCCCTGGCCCTTTTTTTTCAAAAATGGTTCAAAATGACCAAAATTGCACCCCCAGACCTTTTGTCCCAAAAATGGTCCAAATTTGCTCCCCCGGCCCTTTTAGCACCAAAATGGTCCAAAATTGCACCCCCGGACCTTTTGTCCCAAAAATGGTCCAAATTTGCTCCCCCGGCCCTTTTAGCACCAAAATGGTCCAAATTTGCACCCCCGGACCTTTTGTCCCAAAAATGGTCTTAAATTTGCACCCCTGGCCCTTTTGTCCCAAAAATGGTTCAAATTTGCACCCCCGGACCTTTTGTCCCAAAAATGGACCAAATTTGCACCCCTGGACCTGTTGTCCCAAAAATGGTTCAAAATGACCAAAATTGCACCCCCGGACCCTTTGTCCCAAAAATGGTCCAAATTTGCACCCCCGGACCTGTTGTCCCAAAAATGGTTCAAATTTGCACCCCGGACCTTTTGCCCCCAAAATGGTCCAAATTTGCACCCCCGGACCCTTTGTCCCAAAAATGGTCCAAATTTGCACTCCCCGCCCTTTTAGCCCAAAATGGTCCAAATTTGCACCCCCGGCCCTTTTAGCCCCAATATGATTCAAAATTACCAAAATTGCACCCTGGCCCTTTTGTCACAAAAATGGTTAAAAATGACCAAAATTGCACCCCTGGACCTTTTGTCCCAAAAATGGTCCAAATTTGCACCCCGGACCTTTTTGTCCCAAAAATGGTTTAAAATGTACACCCCTGGCCTTTTTAGCCCAAAAAAAACCCGGACTGGATTCGGAAAAAAACTGGACTGGAGTTGAAAAAAAACCCGGACTGGATTCGGAAAAAAAACTGGACTGGAGTTGAAAAAAAAAACCCGGCCCTTTTAGCCCAAAATGGTCAAAATTTGCACCCCCGGCCCTTTTATCCCAAAAATGGTTCAAAATGACCAAAATTGCACCCCCGGCCCTTTTAGCCCAAAATGGTCCAAATTTGAACCCTGGACATCTTAGCCAAAAAATGGTTCAAAATGACCAAAATTGCAGCCCCGGACCTTTTGTCCAAAAAATGGTTCAAAATGACCAAAATTGCACCCCCGGACCTTTTGTCCCAAAAATGGTCCAAATTTGAACCCCCGGACCTTTTAGCCCAAAAATGGTTCAAAATCACCAAAATTGCACTCCCAATCCTTTTGTCCCAAAAATGGTCCAAATTTGCACCCCCGGCCCTTTTGTCCCAAAAATGGTTCAAAATGACCAAAATTGCACCCCCGGACCCTTTGTCCCAAAAATGACCAAAATTGCACCCCCGGACCCTTTGTCCCAAGAATGGTCCACATTTGCACCCCCGGCCCTTTTAGCCCAAAAAAAAACCCGGACTGGATTCGGAAAAAAAACTGGACTGGATTTGAAAAAAAAACCCGGACTGGATTCGGAAAAAAAACTGGACTGGAGTTGAAAAAAAAACCCGGACTGGATTTGAAAAAAAACTGGACTGGAGTTAAAAAAAACCCGGACTGGATTTGGAAAAAAAACTGGACTGGAGTTAAAAACAAAACCCGGACTGGATTTGAAAAAAAACTGGACTGGAGTTGAAAAAAAAAACCCAGAATGGATTCGAAAAAAAAAACTGGACTAGAGTTGGAAAAAAAGCCGGACTGGATTCAGAAAAAAAACTGGACTGGAGTTGAAAAAAAAACACTCCCGGCCCTTTTGTCCCAAAAATGGTCTAAAATTTGCACTCCCGGCCCTTTTAGCCCAAAATGGTCCAAATTTTAACCCTGGACCCTTAAGCCCAAAAATGGTTCAAAATGACCAAAATTGCACCCCCAGACCTTTTGTCCCAATAATGGTTCAAAATTGCACCCCTGGCCCTTTAAGCCCCAAAATGGTCCAAATTTGCACCCCCGGCCCTTTTGTCCCAAAAATGGTCCAAATTTGCTCCCCCGGCCCTTTTAGCACCAAAATGGTCCAAATTTGCACCCCCGGACCTTTTGGCCCAAAAATGGTCTTAAATTTGCACCCCCGGCCCTTTTAGCCCAAAATTGTCCAAATTTGGACCCCTGGACCTTTTGTCCCAAAAATGGTCCAAATTTGCACCCCTGGACCTTTTGGCCCAAAAATGGTTCAAAATGACCAAAATTGCACCCCCGGACCCTTTGTCCCAAAAATGACCAAAATTGCACCCCCGGACCCTTTGTCCCAAAAATGGTCCAAATTTGCACCCCGGACCTTTTGCCCCCAAAATGGTCCAAATTTGCACCCCCGGACCCTTTGTCCCAAAAATGGTCCAAATTTGCACTCCCCGCCCTTTTAGCCCAAAATGGTCCAAATTTGCACCCCCGGCCCTTTTAGCCCCAATATGATTCAAAATTACCAAAATTGCACCCTGGCCCTTTTGTCACAAAAATGGTTAAAAATGACCAAAATTGCACCCCTGGACCTTTTGTCCCAAAAATGGTCCAAATTTGCACCCCGGACCTTTTTGTCCCAAAAATGGTTTAAAATGTACACCCCTGGCCTTTTTAGCCCAAAAAAAAACCCGGACTGGATTCGGAAAAAAACTGGACTGGAGTTGAAAAAAAACCCGGACTGGATTCGGAAAAAAAACTGGACTGGAGTTGAAAAAAAAGTTGAAAAAAAAACCCGGCCCTTTTAGCCCAAAATGGTCAAAATTTGCACCCCCGGCCCTTTTATCCCAAAAATGGTTCAAAATGACCAAAATTGCACCCCCGGCCCTTTTAGCCCAAAATGGTCCAAATTTGAACCCTGGACATCTTAGCCAAAAAATGGTTCAAAATGACCAAAATTGCAGCCCCGGACCTTTTGTCCAAAAAATGGTTCAAAATGACCAAAATTGCACCCCCGGACCTTTTGTCCCAAAAATGGTCCAAATTTGAACCCCCGGACCTTTTAGCCCAAAAATGGTTCAAAATCACCAAAATTGCACCCCCAATCCTTTTGTCCCAAAAATGGTCCAAATTTGCACCCCCGGCCCTTTTGTCCCAAAAATGGTTCAAAATGACCAAAATTGCACCCCCGGACCCTTTGTCCCAAAAATGACCAAAATTGCACCCCCGGACCCTTTGTCCCAAGAATGGTCCACATTTGCACCCCCGGCCCTTTTAGCCCAAAAAAAAACCCGGACTGGATTCGGAAAAAAAACTGGACTGGATTTGAAAAAAAAACCCGGACTGGATTTGGAAAAAAAACTGGACTGGAGTTGAAAAAAAAACCCGGACTGGATTTGAAAAAAAACTGGACTGGAGTTAAAAAAAACCCGGACTGGATTTGGAAAAAAAACTGGACTGGAGTTAAACAAAACCCGGACTGGATTCAGAAAAAAAACTGGACTGGAGTTGAAAAAAAAAAACCCAGAATGGATTCGAAAAAAAAAACTGGACTAGAGTTGGAAAAAAAGCCGGACTGGATTCAGAAAAAAAACTGGACTGGAGTTGAAAAAAAACACTCCCGGCCCTTTTGTCCCAAAAATGGTCTAAAATTTGCACTCCCGGCCCTTTTAGCCCAAAATGGTCCAAATTTTAACCCTGGACCCTTAAGCCCAAAAATGGTTCAAAATGACCAAAATTGCACCCCCAGACCTTTTGTCCCAATAATGGTTCAAAATTGCACCCCTGGCCCTTTAAGCCCCAAAATGGTCCAAATTTGCACCCCCGGCCCTTTTGTCCCAAAAATGGTCCAAATTTGCTCCCCCGGCCCTTTTAGCACCAAAATGGTCCAAATTTGCACCCCCGGACCTTTTGGCCCAAAAATGGTCTTAAATTTGCACCCCCGGCCCTTTTAGCCCAAAATTTTTCCAAATTTGGACCCCTGGACCTTTTGTCCCAAAAATGGTCCAAATTTGCACCCCTGGACCTATTGGCCCAAAAATGGTTCAAAATGACCAAAATTGCACCCCCGGACCCTTTGTCCCAAAAATGACCAAAATTGCACTCCCGGACCTGTTGTCCCAAAAATGGTTCAAATTTGCACCCCGGACCTTTTGCCCCCAAAATGGTCCAAATTTGCACCCCCGGACCCTTTGTCCCAAAAATGGTCCAAATTTGCACTCCCCGCCCTTTTAGCCCAAAATGGTCCAAATTTGCACCCCCGGCCCTTTTAGCCCCAATATGATTCAAAATTACCAAAATTGCACCCTGGCCCTTTTGTCACAAAAATGGTTAAAAATGACCAAAATTGCACCCCTGGACCTTTTGTCCCAAAAATGGTCCAAATTTGCACCCCGGACCTTTTTGTCCCAAAAATGGTTTAAAATGTACACCCCTGGCCTTTTTAGCCCAAAAAAAACCCGGACTGGATTCGGAAAAAAACTGGACTGGAGTTGAAAAAAAACCCGGACTGGATTCGGAAAAAAAACTGGACTGGAGTTGAAAAAAAAACCCGGCCCTTTTAGCCCAAAATGGTCAAAATTTGCACCCCCGGCCCTTTTATCCCAAAAATGGTTCAAAATGACCAAAATTGCACCCCCGGCCCTTTTAGCCCAAAATGGTCCAAATTTGAACCCTGGACATCTTAGCCAAAAAATGGTTCAAAATGACCAAAATTGCAGCCCCGGACCTTTTGTCCAAAAAATGGTTCAAAATGACCAAAATTGCACCCCCGGACCTTTTGTCCCAAAAATGGTCCAAATTTGAACCCCCGGACCTTTTAGCCCAAAAATGGTTCAAAATCACCAAAATTGCACCCCCAATCCTTTTGTCCCAAAAATGGTCCAAATTTGCACCCCCGGCCCTTTTGTCCCAAAAATGGTTCAAAATGACCAAAATTGCACCCCCGGACCCTTTGTCCCAAAAATGACCAAAATTGCACCCCCGGACCCTTTGTCCCAAGAATGGTCCACATTTGCACCCCCGGCCCTTTTAGCCCAAAAAAAAACCCGGACTGGATTCGGAAAAAAAACTGGACTGGAGTTGAAAAAAAAACCCGGACTGGATTTGAAAAAAAAATGGACTGGAGTTAAAAAAAACCCGGACTGGATTTGGAAAAAAAACTGGACTGGAGTTAAACAAAACCCGGACTGGATTCAGAAAAAAAACTGGACTGGAGTTGAAAAAAAAAACCCAGAATGGATTCGAAAAAAAAAACTGGACTAGAGTTGGAAAAAAAGCCGGACTGGATTCAGAAAAAAAACTGGACTGGAGTTGAAAAAAAACACTCCCGGCCCTTTTGTCCCAAAAATGGTCTAAAATTTGCACTCCCGGCCCTTTTAGCCCAAAATGGTCCAAATTTTAACCCTGGACCCTTAAGCCCAAAAATGGTTCAAAATGGTCCAAAATTGCACCCCCAGACCTTTTGTCCCAATAATGGTTCAAAATTGCACCCCTGGCCCTTTTAGCACCAAAATGGTCCAAATTTGCACCCCCGGCCCTTTTGTCCCAAAAATGGTCCAAATTTCCTCCCCCGGCCCCCCGGCCCTTTTGTCCCAAAATGGTCCAAATTTGTCCAAATTTGCACCCCGCGCCCTTTTAGCCCCAAAATGGTCCAAATTTGCACCCCCGGCCCTTTTGTCCCAAAAATGGTCTTAAATTTGCACCCCAGGACCTTTTAGCCCCAAAATGGTCCAAATTTGCACCCCCGGACCCTTTGGCCCAAAAATGGTCCAAATTTGCACCCCCGGACCTGTTGTCCCAAAAATGGTTCAAATTTGCACCCCGGACCTTTTGCCCCCAAAATGGTCCAAATTTGCACCCCCGGACCCTTTGTCCCAAAAATGACCAAAATTGCACTCCCGGACCTGTTGTCCCAAAAATGGTTCAAATTTGCACCCCGGACCTTTTGCCCCCAAAATGGTCCAAATTTGCACCCCCGGACCCTTTGTCCCAAAAATGGTCCAAATTTGCACCCCCGGCCCTTTTGTCCCAAAAATGGTCCAAATTTGCACCCCCGGCCCTTTTAGCCCCAATATGATTCAAAATTACCAAAATTGCACCCTGGCCCTTTTGTCACAAAAATGGTTAAAAATGACCAAAATTGCACCCCTGGACCTTTTGTCCCAAAAATGGTCCAAATTTGCACCCCGGACTTTTTGTCCCAAAAATGGGACCCCTGGCCCTTTTGTCCCAAAAATGGTTCAAAATGACCAAAATTTTTTAAAATGTGCCCAAAAAAACCAAAACACCCCCCCTGGCCTTTTTAGCCCAAAAAAAACCCGGACTGGATTTGGAAAAAAACTGGACTGGAGTTGAAAAAAAACCCGGACTGGATTCGGAAAAAAAAACTGGACTGGAGTTGAAAAAAAAACCCGGCCCTTTTAGCCCAAAATGGTCAAAATTTGCACCCCCGGCCCTTTTATCCCAAAAATGGTTCAAAATGACCAAAATTGCACCCCCGGCCCTTTTAGCCCAAAATGGTCCAAATTTGAACCCTGGACATCTTAGCCAAAAAATGGTTCAAAATGACCAAAATTGCAGCCCCGGACCTTTTGTCCAAAAAATGGTTCAAAATGACCAAAATTGCACCCCCGGACCTTTTGTCCCAAAAATGGTCCAAATTTGAACCCCCGGACCTTTTAGCCCAAAAATGGTTCAAAATCACCAAAATTGCACCCCCAATCCTTTTGTCCCAAAAATGGTCCAAATTTGCACCCCCGGCCCTTTTGTCCCAAAAATGGTTCAAAATGACCAAAATTGCACCCCCGGACCCTTTGTCCCAAAAATGACCAAAATTGCACCCCCGGACCCTTTGTCCCAAGAATGGTCCACATTTGCACCCCCGGCCCTTTTAGCCCCAAAAAAAACCCGGACTGGATTCGGAAAAAAAAACTGGACTGGATTTGAAAAAAAAACCCGGACTGGATTCGGAAAAAAAACTGGACTGGAGTTGAAAAAAAAACCCGGACTGGATTTGAAAAAAAACTGGACTGGAGTTAAAAAAAACCCGGACTGGATTTGGAAAAAAAACTGGACTGGAGTTAAACAAAACCCGGACTGGATTCAGAAAAAAAACTGGACTGGAGTTGAAAAAAAAAACCCAGAATGGATTCGAAAAAAAAAACTGGACTAGAGTTGGAAAAAAAGCCGGACTGGATTCAGAAAAAAAACTGGACTGGAGTTGAAAAAAAACACTCCCGGCCCTTTTGTCCCAAAAATGGTCTAAAATTTGCACTCCCGGCCCTTTTAGCCCAAAATGGTCCAAATTTTAACCCTGGACCCTTAAGCCCAAAAATGGTTCAAAATGACCAAAATTGCACCCCCAGACCTTTTGTCCCAATAATGGTTCAAAATTGCACCCCTGGCCCTTTAAGCCCCAAAATGGTCCAAATTTGCACCCCCGGCCCTTTTGTCCCAAAAATGGTCCAAATTTGCTCCCCCGGCCCTTTTGTCCCAAAAATGGTCCAAATTTGCACCCCCGGCCCTTTAGCACCAAAATGGTCCAAATTTGCACCCCCGGACCTTTTGGCCCAAAAATGGTCTTAAATTTGCACCCCCGGCCCTTTTAGCCCAAAATTGTCCAAATTTGGACCCCTGGACCTTTTGTCCCAAAAATGGTCCAAATTTGCACCCCTGGACCTTTTGGCCCAAAAATGGTTCAAAATGACCAAAATTGCACCCCCGGACCCTTTGTCCCAAAAATGACCAAAATTGCACTCCCGGACCTGTTGTCCCAAAAATGGTTCAAATTTGCACCCCGGACCTTTTGCCCCCAAAATGGTCCAAATTTGCACCCCCGGACCCTTTGTCCCAAAAATGGTCCAAATTTGCACTCCCCGCCCTTTTAGCCCAAAATGGTCCAAATTTGCACCCCCAGCCCTTTTAGCCCCAATATGATTCAAAATTACCAAAATTGCACCCTGGCCCTTTTGTCACAAAAATGGTTAAAAATGACCAAAATTGCACCCCTGGACCTTTTGTCCCAAAAATGGTCCAAATTTGCACCCCGGACCTTTTTGTCCCAAAAATGGTTTAAAATGTACACCCCTGGCCTTTTTAGCCCAAAAAAAACCCGGACTGGATTCGGAAAAAAAACTGGACTGGAGTTGAAAAAAAACCCGGACTGGATTCGGAAAAAAAACTGGACTGGAGTTGAAAAAAAACCCGGCCCTTTTAGCCCAAAATGGTCAAAATTTGCACCCCCGGCCCTTTTATCCCAAAAATGGTTCAAAATGACCAAAATTGCACCCCCGGCCCTTTTAGCCCAAAATGGTCCAAATTTGAACCCTGGACATCTTAGCCAAAAAATGGTTCAAAATGACCAAAATTGCAGCCCCGGACCTTTTGTCCAAAAAATGGTTCAAAATGACCAAAATTGCACCCCCGGACCTTTTGTCCCAAAAATGGTCCAAATTTGAACCCCCGGACCTTTTAGCCCAAAAATGGTTCAAAATCACCAAAATTGCACCCCCAATCCTTTTGTCCCAAAAATGGTCCAAATTTGCACCCCCGGCCCTTTTGTCCCAAAAATGGTTCAAAATGACCAAAATTGCACCCCCGGACCCTTTGTCCCAAAAATGACCAAAATTGCACCCCCGGACCCTTTGTCCCAAGAATGGTCCACATTTGCACCCCCGGCCCTTTTAGCCCAAAAAAAAACCCGGACTGGATTCGGAAAAAAAAACTGGACTGGATTTGAAAAAAAAACCCGGACTGGATTCGGAAAAAAAACTGGACTGGAGTTGAAAAAAAAACCCGGACTGGATTTGAAAAAAAACTGGACTGGAGTTAAAAAAAAACCCGGACTGGATTTGGAAAAAAAACTGGACTGGAGTTAAACAAAACCCGGACTGGATTCAGAAAAAAAACTGGACTGGAGTTGAAAAAAAAAAACCCAGAATGGATTCGAAAAAAAAAACTGGACTAGAGTTGGAAAAAAAGCCGGACTGGATTCAGAAAAAAAACTGGACTGGAGTTGAAAAAAAACACACCCGGCCCTTTTGTCCCAAAAATGGTCTAAAATTTGCACTCCCGGCCCTTTTAGCCCAAAATGGTCCAAATTTTAACCCTGGACCCTTAAGCCCAAAAATGGTTCAAAATGACCAAAATTGCACCCCCAGACCTTTTGTCCCAATAATGGTTCAAAATTGCACCCCTGGCCCTTTAAGCCCCAAAATGGTCCAAATTTGCACCCCCGGCCCTTTTGTCCCAAAAATGGTCCAAATTTGCTCCCCCGGCCCTTTTAGCACCAAAATGGTCCAAATTTGCACCCCCGGCCCTTTTGGCCCAAAAATGGTCCAAATTTGCACCCCACCCCCTTTTAGCCCAAATTGTCCAAATTTGCACCCTGTGACCTTTTGTCCCAAAAATGGTCAAATTTGCACCCCTGGCCCTTTGGCCCAAAAATGACCAAATTGCCACCCCCGGCCCTTTTGCCCCCAAAACCCCCGGCCCTTTTGTCCAAATTTGCACCCCTGGACCTTTTTGTCCAAAAATGGTCCAAATTTGCACCCCCGGCCCTTTTAGCCCAAAATTGTCCAAATTTGGACCCCTGGACCTTTTGTCCCAAAAATGGTCCAAATTTGCACCCCTGGACCTTTTGGCCCAAAAATGGTTCAAAATGACCAAAATTGCACCCCCGGACCCTTTGTCCCAAAAATGACCAAAATTGCACTCCCGGACCTGTTGTCCCAAAAATGGTTCAAATTTGCACCCCGGACCTTTTGCCCCCAAAATGGTCCAAATTTGCACCCCCGGACCCTTTGTCCCAAAAATGGTCCAAATTTGCACTCCCCGCCCTTTTAGCCCAAAATGGTCCAAATTTGCACCCCCGGCCCTTTTAGCCCCAATATGATTCAAAATTACCAAAATTGCACCCTGGCCCTTTTGTCACAAAAATGGTTAAAAATGACCAAAATTGCACCCCTGGACCTTTTGTCCCAAAAATGGTCCAAATTTGCACCCCGGACCTTTTTGTCCCAAAAATGGTTTAAAATGTACACCCCTGGCCTTTTTAGCCCAAAAAAAACCCGGACTGGATTCGGAAAAAAACTGGACTGGAGTTGAAAAAAAACCCGGACTGGATTCGGAAAAAAAACTGGACTGGAGTTGAAAAAAAACCCGGACTGGATTTGGAAAAAAACTGGACTGGAGTTAAAAAAAACCCGGACTGGATTTGGAAAAAAAACTGGACTGGAGTTGGAAAAAAAGCCGGACTGGATTCAGAAAAAAAAAAAACTTTTGCCAAAAAAAAAAAAAAATGGTTCAAAAAAAAAACCCCCCTGGCCCTTTTGTCCCAAAAAAACCCCCGGAGCCCAAAAATGGACTGGATGGTCCAAATTTGCACCCCCGGACCTTTTGCCCAAAAAAAAACCAAAATTGCACCCCCGGAAAAAAAAAAAATTTGCACCCCCGGCCTTTTTCCCAAAAATGGTCCAAATTTGCACCCCGGACCTTTTAGCCCAAAAAAAAAACCAAAATTGGTCAAAAAAAAAAAAACCCCCGGCCCTTTTAGCCAAAAAATGGTCAAAATTTGCACCCCCGGCCCCCTGGCCTTTTTAGCCCAAAAAAAATCCCGGAAAAAAATTGCACCCCCGGCCCTTTTAGTCGGAAAAAAAAAAAATGGTCCAAAAAATGGAGCCCAAAATGGTCCAAAATTTGCAGACCTTTTGTCCAAAAAATGGTTCAAAATGACCAAAATTGCACCCCCGGACCTTTTGTCCCAAAAATGGTTCAAAATGACCAAAATTGCACCCCCGGACCTTTTGTCCCAAAAATGGTCCAAATTTGCACCCCCGGACCTTTTGTCCCAAAAATGGTCCAAATTTGAACCCCCGGACCTTTTAGCCCAAAAATGGTTCAAAATCACCAAAATTGCACCCCCAATCCTTTTGTCCCAAAAATGGTCCAAATTTGCACCCCCGGCCCTTTTGTCCCAAAAATGGTTCAAAATGACCAAAATTGCACCCCCGGACCCTTTGTCCCAAAAATGACCAAAATTGCACCCCCGGACCCTTTGTCCCAAGAATGGTCCACATTTGCACCCCCGGCCCTTTTAGCCCAAAAAAAAACCCGGACTGGATTCGGAAAAAAAACTGGACTGGATTTGAAAAAAAAACCCGGACTGGATTCGGAAAAAAAACTGGACTGGAGTTGAAAAAAAAACCCGGACTGGATTTGAAAAAAAACTGGACTGGAGTTAAAAAAAACCCGGACTGGATTTGGAAAAAAAACTGGACTGGAGTTAAACAAAACCCGGACTGGATTCAGAAAAAAAACTGGACTGGAGTTGAAAAAAAAAACCCAGAATGGATTCGAAAAAAAAAACTGGACTAGAGTTGGAAAAAAAGCCGGACTGGATTCAGAAAAAAAACTGGACTGGAGTTGAAAAAAAACACTCCCGGCCCTTTTGTCCCAAAAATGGTCTAAAATTTGCACTCCCGGCCCTTTTAGCCCAAAATGGTCCAAATTTTAACCCTGGACCCTTAAGCCCAAAAATGGTTCGAAATGACCAAAATTGCACCCCCAGACCTTTTGTCCCAATAATGGTTCAATATTGCACCCCTGGCCCTTTAAGCCCCAAAATGGTCCAAATTTGCACCCCCGGCCCTTTTGTCCCAAAAATGGTCCAAATTTGCTCCCCCGGCCCTTTTAGCACCAAAATGGTCCAAATTTGCACCCCCGGACCTTTTGGCCCAAAAATGGTCTTAAATTTGCACCCCCGGCCCTTTTAGCCCAAAATTGTCCAAATTTGGACCCCTGGACCTTGTGTCCCAAAAATGGTCCAAATTTGCACCCCTGGACCTTTTGGCCCAAAAATGGTTCAAAATGACCAAAATTGCACCCCCGGACCCTTTGTCCCAAAAATGACCAAAATTGCACTCCCGGACCTGTTGTCCCAAAAATGGTTCAAATTTGCACCCCGGACCTTTTGCCCCCAAAATGGTCCAAATTTGCACCCCCGGACCCTTTGTCCCAAAAATGGTCCAAATTTGCACTCCCCGCCCTTTTAGCCCAAAATGGTCCAAATTTGCACCCCCGGCCCTTTTAGCCCCAATATGATTCAAAATTACCAAAATTGCACCCTGGCCCTTTTGTCACAAAAATGGTTAAAAATGACCAAAATTGCACCCCTGGACCTTTTGTCCCAAAAATGGTCCAAATTTGCACCCCGGACCTTTTTGTCCCAAAAATGGTTTAAAATGTACACCCCTGGCCTTTTTAGCCCAAAAAAAACCCGGACTGGATTCGGAAAAAAACTGGACTGGAGTTGAAAAAAAACCCGGACTGGATTCGGAAAAAAAACTGGACTGGAGTTGAAAAAAAAACCCGGCCCTTTTAGCCCAAAATGGTCAAAATTTGCACCCCCGGCCCTTTTATCCCAAAAATGGTTCAAAATGACCAAAATTGCACCCCCGGCCCTTTTAGCCCAAAATGGTCCAAATTTGAACCCTGGACATCTTAGCCAAAAAATGGTTCAAAATGACCAAAATTGCAGCCCCGGACCTTTTGTCCAAAAAATGGTTCAAAATGACCAAAATTGCACCCCCGGACCTTTTGTCCCAAAAATGGTCCAAATTTGAACCCCCGGACCTTTTAGCCCAAAAATGGTTCAAAATCACCAAAATTGCACCCCCAATCCTTTTGTCCCAAAAATGGTCCAAATTTGCACCCCCGGCCCTTTTGTCCCAAAAATGGTTCAAAATGACCAAAATTGCACCCCCGGACCCTTTGTCCCAAAAATGACCAAAATTGCACCCCCGGACCCTTTGTCCCAAGAATGGTCCACATTTGCACCCCCGGCCCTTTTAGCCCAAAAAAAAACCCGGACTGGATTCGGAAAAAAAACTGGACTGGATTTGAAAAAAAAACCCCAAAAAAAAACCCGGACTGGATTCGGAAAAAAAAACCCGGACTGGATTTGAAAAAAAAACTGGATTTGAAAAAAAAACCCGGACTGGATTCGGAAAAAAAACTGGACTGGATTTGAAAAAAAACCCGGACTGGATTTGAAAAAAAACTGGACTGGAGTTAAAAAAAACCCGGACTGGATTTGGAAAAAAAACTGGACTGGAGTTAAACAAAACCCGGACTGGATTCAGAAAAAAAACTGGACTGGAGTTGAAAAAAAAAACCCAGAATGGATTCGAAAAAAAAAACTGGACTAGAGTTGGAAAAAAAGCCGGACTGGATTCAGAAAAAAAACTGGACTGGAGTTGAAAAAAACACTCCCGGCCCTTTTGTCCCAAAAATGGTCTAAAATTTGCACTCCCGGCCCTTTTAGCCCAAAATGGTCCAAATTTTAACCCTGGACCCTTAAGCCCAAAAATGGTTCAAAATGACCAAAATTGCACCCCCAGACCTTTTGTCCCAATAATGGTTCAAAATTGCACCCCGGACCTGTTGTCCCAAAAATGGTTCAAAATGTAGCCACCCCCCGGCCCTTTTGTCCCAAAAATGGTCCAAATTTGCACCCCCCGGCCCTTTTAGCACCAAAATGGTCCAAATTTGCACCCCCGGACCTTTTGGCCCAAAAATGGTCTTAAATTTTGCACCCCCTGCCCATTTTAGCCCAAAATTGTCCCAAAAATGGTCCAAATTTGCACCCCTGGACCTTTTGTTCCAAAATATGGTCCAAATTTGACCCCCTGGACCTTTTGGCCCAAAAATGGTTCAAAATGACCAAAATTGCACCCCCGGACCCTTTGTCCCAAAAATGACCAAAATTGCACTCCCGGACCTTTTGTCCCAAAAATGGTTCAAATTTGCACACCCCCCCCCAAAATGGGCCTTTGTGCCCAAAAAAAAACCCCGGCCCTTTTGTTCCAAAAAAAAATTGCACCCCCCTTTTGCCCCCAAAATGGTCCAAATTTGCACCCCCTGACCCTTTGTCCCAAAAATGGTTCAAATTTGCACTCCCCGCCCTTTTAGCCCAAAATGGTCCAAATTTGCACCCCCGGCCCTTTTAGCCCCAATATGATTCAAAATTACCAAAATTGCACCCTGGCCCTTTTGTCACAAAAATGGTTAAAAATGACCAAAATTGCACCCCTGGACCTTTTGTCCCAAAAATGGTCCAAATTTGCACCCCGGACCTTTTTGTCCCAAAAATGGTTTAAAATGTACACCCCTGGCCTTTTTAGCCCAAAAAAAACCCGGACTGGATTCGGAAAAAAACTGGACTGGAGTTGAAAAAAAACCCGGACTGGATTCGGAAAAAAAACTGGACTGGAGTTGAAAAAAAAACCCGGCCCTTTTAGCCCAAAATGGTCAAAATTTGCACCCCCGGCCCTTTTATCCCAAAAATGGTTCAAAATGACCAAAATTGCACCCCCGGCCCTTTTAGCCCAAAATGGTCCAAATTTGAACCCTGGACATCTTAGCCAAAAAATGGTTCAAAATGACCAAAATTGCAGCCCCGGACCTTTTGTCCAAAAAATGGTTCAAAATGACCAAAATTGCACCCCCGGACCTTTTGTCCCAAAAATGGTCCAAATTTGAACCCCCGGACCTTTTAGCCCAAAAATGGTTCAAAATCACCAAAATTGCACCCCCAATCCTTTTGTCCCAAAAATGGTCCAAATTTGCACCCCCGGCCCTTTTGTCCCAAAAATGGTTCAAAATGACCAAAATTGCACCCCCGGACCCTTTGTCCCAAAAATGACCAAAATTGCACCCCCGGACCCTTTGTCCCAAGAATGGTCCACATTTGCACCCCCGGCCCTTTTAGCCCAAAAAAAAACCCGGACTGGATTCGGAAAAAAAACTGGACTGGATTTGAAAAAAAAACCCGGACTGGATTCGGAAAAAAAACTGGACTGGAGTTGAAAAAAAAACCCGGACTGGATTTGAAAAAAAACTGGACTGGAGTTAAAAAAAACCCGGACTGGATTTGGAAAAAAAAAACTGGACTGAATTTGAAAAAAAAACTGGACTGGAGTTAAACAAAACCCGGACTGGATTCAGAAAAAAAACTGGACTGGAGTTGAAAAAAAAAACCCAGAATGGATTCGAAAAAAAAAACTGGACTAGAGTTGGAAAAAAAGCCGGACTGGATTCAGAAAAAAAACTGGACTGGAGTTGAAAAAAAACACTCCCGGCCCTTTTGTCCCAAAAATGGTCTAAAATTTGCACTCCCGGCCCTTTTAGCCCAAAATGGTCCAAATTTTAACCCTGGACCCTTAAGCCCAAAAATGGTTCAAAATGACCAAAATTGCACCCCCAGACCTTTTGTCCCAATAATGGTTCAAAATTGCACCCCTGGCCCTTTAAGCCCCAAAATGGTCCAAATTTGCACCCCCGGCCCTTTTGTCCCAAAAATGGTCCAAATTTGCTCCCCCGGCCCTTTTAGCACCAAAATGGTCCAAATTTGCACCCCCGGACCTTTTGGCCCAAAAATGGTCTTAAATTTGCACCCCTGGCCCTTTTAGCCCAAAATTGTCCAAATTTGCACCTTTTTTAGCCCAAAATTGTCCAAATTTGCACCCCTGGACCTTTTGTCCCAAAAATGGTCCAAATTTGCACCCCTGGACCTTTTGGCCCAAAAATGGTTCAAAATGACCAAAATTGCACCCCCGGACCCTTTGTCCCAAAAATGACCAAAATTGCACTCCCGGACCTGTTGTCCCAAAAATGGTTCAAATTTGCACCCCGGACCTTTTGCCCCCAAAATGGTCCAAATTTGCACCCCCGGACCCTTTGTCCCAAAAATGACCAAAATTGCACTCCCGGACCTGTTGTCCCAAAAATGGTTCAAATTTGCACCCCGGACCTTTTGCCCCCAAAATGGTCCAAATTTGCACCCCGGACCTTTTGCCCCCAAAATGGTCCAAATTTGCACCCCCGGACCCTTTGTCCCAAAAATGGTCCAAATTTGCACTCCCCGCCCTTTTAGCCCAAAATGGTCCAAATTTGCACCCCCGGCCCTTTTAGCCCCAATATGATTCAAAATTACCAAAATTGCACCCTGGCCCTTTTGTCACAAAAATGGTTAAAAATGACCAAAATTGCACCCCTGGACCTTTTGTCCCAAAAATGGACCAAATTTGCACCCCGGACCTTTTTGTCCCAAAAATGGTTTAAAATGTACACCCCTGGCCTTTTTAGCCCAAAAAAAACCCAGACTGGATTCGGAAAAAAACTGGACTGGAGTTGAAAAAAAACCCGGCCCTTTTAGCCCAAAATGGTCAAAATTTGCACCCCCGGCCCTTTTATCCCAAAAATGGTTCAAAATGACCAAAATTGCACCCCCGGCCCTTTTAGCCCAAAATGGTCCAAATTTGAACCCTGGACATCTTAGCCAAAAAATGGTTCAAAATGACCAAAATTGCAGCCCCGGACCTTTTGTCCAAAAAATGGTTCAAAATGACCAAAATTGCACCCCCGGACCTTTTGTCCCAAAAATGGTCCAAATTTGAACCCCCGGACCTTTTAGCCCAAAAATGGTTCAAAATCACCAAAATTGCACTCCCAATCCTTTTGTCCCAAAAATGGTCCAAATTTGCACCCCCGGCCCTTTTGTCCCAAAAATGGTTCAAAATGACCAAAATTGCACCCCCGGACCCTTTGTCCCAAAAATGACCAAAATTGCACCCCCGGACCCTTTGTCCCAAGAATGGTCCACATTTGCACCCCCGGCCCTTTTAGCCCAAAAAAAAACCCGGACTGGATTTGGAAAAAAAAAACTGGACTGGAGTTGAAAAAAAAACCCGGACTGGATTCGGAAAAAAAACTGGACTGGAGTTGAAAAAAAAACCCGGACTGGATTTGAAAAAAAACTGGACTGGAGTTAAAAAAAACCCGGACTGGATTTGGAAAAAAAACTGGACTGGAGTTAAACAAAACCCGGACTGGATTCAGAAAAAAAACTGGACTGGAGTTGAAAAAAAAAAACCCAGAATGGATTCGAAAAAAAAAACTGGACTAGAGTTGGAAAAAAAGCCGGACTGGATTCAGAAAAAAAACTGGACTGGAGTTGAAAAAAAACACTCCCGGCCCTTTTGTCCCAAAAATGGTCTAAAATTTGCACTCCCGGCCCTTTTAGCCCAAAATGGTCCAAATTTTAACCCTGGACCCTTAAGCCCAAAAATGGTTCAAAGTGACCAAAATTGCACCCCCAGACCTTTTGTCCCAATAATGGTTCAAAATTGCACCCCTGGCCCTTTAAGCCCCAAAATGGTCCAAATTTGCACCCCCGGCCCTTTTGTCCCAAAAATGGTCCAAATTTGCTCCCCCGGCCCTTTTAGCACCAAAATGGTCCAAATTTGCACCCCCGGACCTTTTGGCCCAAAAATGGTCTTAAATTTGCACCCCCGGCCCTTTTAGCCCAAAATTGTCCAAATTTGGACCCCTGGACCTTTTGTCCCAAAAATGGTCCAAATTTGCACCCCTGGACCTTTTGGCCCAAAAATGGTTCAAAATGACCAAAATTGCACCCCCGGACCCTTTGTCCCAAAAATGGTTCAAATTTGCACCCCGGACCTGTTGTCCCAAAAATGGTCCAAATTTGCACCCCCGGACCTTTTGTCCCAAAAATGGTCCAAATTTGCACCCCCGGACCCTTTGTCCCAAAAATGGTCCAAATTTGCACTCCCCGCCCTTTTAGCCCAAAATGGTCCAAATTTGCACCCCCAGCCCTTTTAGCCCCAATATGATTCAAAATTACCAAAATTGCACCCTGGCCCTTTTGTCACAAAAATGGTTAAAAATGACCAAAATTGCACCCCTGGACCTTTTGTCCCAAAAATGGTCCAAATTTGCACCCCGGACCTTTTTGTCCCAAAAATGGTTTAAAATGTACACCCCTGGCCTTTTTAGCCCAAAAAAACCCGGACTGGATTCGGAAAAAAACTGGACTGGAGTTGAAAAAAAACCCGGACTGGATTCGGAAAAAAAACTGGACTGGAGTTGAAAAAAAAACCCGGCCCTTTTAGCCCAAAATGGTCAAAATTTGCACCCCCGGCCCTTTTATCCCAAAAATGGTTCAAAATGACCAAAATTGCACCCCCGGCCCTTTTAGCCCAAAATGGTCCAAATTTGAACCCTGGACATCTTAGCCAAAAAATGGTTCAAAATGACCAAAATTGCAGCCCCGGACCTTTTGTCCAAAAAATGGTTCAAAATGACCAAAATTGCACCCCCGGACCTTTTGTCCCAAAAATGGTCCAAATTTGAACCCCGGACCTTTTAGCCCAAAAATGGTTCAAAATCACCAAAATTGCACCCCCAATCCTTTTGTCCCAAAAATGGTCCAAATTTGCACCCCCGGCCCTTTTGTCCCAAAAATGGTTCAAAATGACCAAAATTGCACCCCCGGACCCTTTGTCCCAAAAATGACCAAAATTCCACCCCCGGACCCTTTGTCCCAAGAATGGTCCACATTTGCACCCCCGGCCCTTTTAGCCCAAAAAAAAACCCGGACTGGATTCGGAAAAAAAACTGGACTGGATTTGAAAAAAAAACCCGGACTGGATTCGGAAAAAAAACTGGACTGGAGTTGAAAAAAAAACCTGGACTGGATTTGAAAAAAAACTGGACTGGAGTTAAAAAAAACCCGGACTGGATTTGGAAAAAAAACTGGACTGGAGTTAAAAAAAAGGAGCCCACCCCAACAACCCACACATACTCCAGAACTGGAAACCCCCATCGGTACACCGGCACTATTCCAATCGGACATGGCCGGCCCCTCACAGAGCCAGACCGGCCTGGATGAGGACATCCGTACTATGCTGAGGGCTCTCCCCACACGAGCCGACATAGAGGCGCTACCCACGAGAGCAGACATTGAGGCACTGATTACAAGAATAGAAGATGCCCACACAAGAGACATACAGGAGGTCCGGGAGGAACTACAGGGGATAGAGGACCGGGTTTCGTCCAGCGAAACACTCCTCTCTACTTTAGAAGCAAAAGTGAGGCACCTGGAAGACACACAAGACTCTAATGCCAGAGAAGCGCAGGGGATGCAGCTCCAGCTAGAGGAAATGGAGGACCGTAGCCGCCGCAACAACCTGCGGCTGCGGGGCCTTCCAGAAGCCACCGGACCGGAGGACCTGGCTGCGTCCGTGACTGCGATCTTCCACAGACTCCTGGACAACACTCAGACCACCCTGGAAATAGATCGGGTACATCGTACACTGGGCCCCAAGTCGACCGACCCGACGAGACCCCGAGATGTCCTGTGCCGCCTCCATCGCTATGCACAGAAAGAAACACTGATGAGGAAAGCCTGGGAACAGGGCGAAATAGATTTTGATGGGGCGCGCATACAAATACTGCCGGACCTCTCCAGAGCCACACTCCATCGCCGTGCTATGCTGAAGCCAATTCTGGAAAAAGCAAGGAGGTCCGGCTGCACTTACAGATGGGGTTACCCCCTGGCAGTAACGTTCCGCAACGACCGCTCATCATTCACTCTCAGAACACCGGCGGATCTCCCGGAGTTATTTGCCTTCTTGGGAACGGAGTCGATCCCTGTGCAGAACTGGCTGGGGAAGATAGCAAGACCGACTGGACGTACGGGCCCGTATCCCACCAGCAGAAGCAACCAACCATCACGGCCCAAAGACCCGGGGAAGATCCCAAGCGATCCTTACCGATGGCACACGTGAGTCATAAACCCATTGC
Source organism: Lithobates sylvaticus (assembly GCA_028564925.1). Taxonomy (NCBI): domain Eukaryota; kingdom Metazoa; phylum Chordata; class Amphibia; order Anura; family Ranidae; genus Lithobates; species Lithobates sylvaticus. Next base: position 494,584,211 of record CM053026.1, on the reverse strand, counting down.
TACATGATCATGCCTGTGTTAGACTGCGTCTGATAACTTCCCGACGGGCCGCTGTTTTCCCCTGAGTTGTGTCCCCTTTAGACCCCCCCCCCCCCCCCCCCCCCCCCCGCTGTGTTTTACAAGGGACGAGAAGATGTCTGGCGGCCACGCCAGGAGAGGCGGACTCGCCAGAGCAGTGCACCTACTTGGCACGGCGCCGGCCATAGTCACTTCACCACCGACGCAAAGGAGGAATAGACTCCCAGGCTAAACGAGATCCCATGACCTCACCCACCCCCCCCAACGCTAACGACACCGTGGTACCGACACCTGACCCATCTACACAGCTGGAGCCCCATCTACGCTGAACGAGATGCCCACGGGGGAACCCGAAGACCACAGGCTGAAAGGTGGGTGAAATGCACACTCGATTACATTACTCACACACGCCCACTGACAGCCCAGTTAATCATCCCCAACATCATCTGTCAGAGGACCTTCTATTGGAAGACAGGAAGGCTACATACAGGGCTGGAAGACCTCCACTTGCCCACCCTGATGTGATTATAGGGTGCCCTCCGCCGGGGATCCGGAACTTACGGGAGGGGGCACTTAGGAGACTTCACCCAGGTGATATGTCCAAGAGTGAGGGAGTAGGTGGGGGAACTCCCCTTGTGCTTACCATTATCCACCACTCCCAGAAAAACTAACATGGACACGGATGCCTGCAGCTGGACCGGACTCTCTGTGGAGATCTGGGACTCGGGTAACTTTAAGCTCATCTAAGACTCTGGGGGGCTTGACCACGGTTACTATATGATCAGCTTGATGGGGGTGGGGGAGGGACGAGATCTGGTGATGTATTTCTTGATACATATGGCGAGACCCCGAACCTCCCGAGGCTCCACTGCCATGCCCTGAGACGAAGTCATGTGGAAGAGTGGGGACCGTTTCGGCGGGGATCAGGGAGGGGGGACATGCATAGATACTGGGGGAATTTTTCTTGTGCAATGTTGATTACATGATTGCTTGACTATAATGCTAGGGCCAGCGGGTGAGTACGTACAGTTTACGGTACAGGCTACAACCGCGGCTATCACAGGTTCTGAAATGCCATTACTGTTTTTGGTTTGGGTTTTTTTTTTTTTTTCTTTTTTTTTTTCTTGGTTCTTGTTCTCCGTCTTTCTTCGTATTTATACCTCTCTCTCTTTTTGTGCCCGTCTACAAACAAAGATATCCCCCAATAAGTCTTTAGGATAACTGTCCATACAGTGACCTAGATAGAACTCATGCTCTCTCTCATACACACTCATCGTCCATAGCCCGGGGAGGAACAAGGGACCCTCCTATCGGCCCTAGCTAGACACTCCCACAAATAGGCAGACGTCTTACCAGCAGGTTCTGGCAGACGTTAGAACAGCAATTTAGCTGTAAGAATTAGACACCGGTCACTGCTAGACAGTACACGGCGACCCTCACCCGGCCTAAACCCGGGAATCTATTACATCCTATCTTTTCTAACTACACTTCTGTTCTCACCCCATCCCTCTAATCTCTTTTCCGTAACCCCTCTAACCTATCCACCCAACCCAGACCCTAACCCCCCCACCCCTCCTCCCCACCCCCCCGCGACCATGGACACACTACAGGTAGTCACCCTAAACGCCAAGGGCCTGAACATACCAGAGAAAAGGCGGATGTTATTAAACGACATGAAACGCATGAAGGCCGACATTGTCCTGCTTCAGGAAACACACTTTAAGGAAAACAAATACCCAATTTTAAAAAATAGATTCTATCCAACAGTTTATCATGCAACCTACTCAGAAAATAAATCTAGAGGGGTTTCCATCCAAATAGCAGCGAGAGTCCCGTGGAAGCTGATAGACGTGAGAGCAGACCCGGGGGGGAGATACTTGTTCCTTAAAGGGATGATTGGAGACGTAAGGGTGACGATTGCAAGCCTGTACGCCCCAAACATCCAACAAGATTCGTTTCTCAAGAAACACTTAGAGTCTCTTCACAATTTTTCAGAGGGCCAACTCATTCTCGGAGGGGACCTAAACATACCTCTGCTACCCGTGGAAGACACCTCATCGGGCACATCCTCGACCTCGAGACACGCGCGAGAAACGATTCACACGGCACTACATACAGCGAGACTAGTGGATGTGTGGCGACTACTCCACTCGGGGGAACGGGACTACACCTTCTTCTCCCGCACACACCAGGTGTACTCCCGTATAGACCTTTTTCTGACCCCGCACTGCCAACTTCAAGCAGTCCGAGATGTGACCATAGGTTCTATTACCTGGTCGGATCACGCCCCGGTCATGCTGCAATACACAATAAACGACGTACATACGAGACAGAAAAAACCATGGAGGCTTAACGAATACCTCCTCCAAGACCCTGAAATTCTAGCAGACATCTCCAAAGAAATTACCCAATATTTTGAGACTAATACTACTGAGGGTTGTGACAAGGGACTCGTATGGGAGGCGCACAAAGCGGTGATACGTGGCGTGCTAATTAAACATGGCGCGAGGACTAAAAAACAGAGAACTGCCCAAATTTCGGCCCTACTTGACAGACTCAACAAGTTAGAGACTGCACACAAACAAACACCGACCAGAGCTCTAGGAGCGGAACTGGATACTGTACGTATGCAGGTGAAAGACCTTCTACATTTTAAAGCCAAGGCCGCACTCCAAATCTCCCGCAGGAAGATGTATGAGTCCGGCAACAAATGTGGGAAATTACTAGTGCAAGCACTGAGATCACAGGCCGCGGCATCGTACATTCCGCACATACACTCCCCCACAGGCCAAAAAAAATCCCTGCCCCAACAAATATCCCAGGAATTTAAGCTATTCTATGAATCTCTTTACAATCTGAGGGGGGAAAAAACCCTCACCTGAACATATAATGCAATACATAGCTGACTCAGCCATGCCCAACTTACCAACTGAAACACGAGCTATTCTTGAAGAACCTATAACCCTGACGGACATACAGACAGCCATAGGAAACACCAAACCAAACAAAGCACCAGGACCGGATGGTCTTACGATCCAATATTACAAGGCCCTTCTTCCATCACTAGGTAACCACCTGACCAACCTCTTTAACGACCTAGGTAAAGGGAGCAGACTCCATGACACAACACTACAGGCACAGATAGCAGTAATTCCCAAAGAAGGGAAGGACCCGACCCAATGCGGAAGCTACCGACCAATATCCTTATTAAATACTGATCTGAAGCTGCTTACCAAAATAATAGCCACTAGACTGCAATTACACATACCCCAGCTAATTCACTTGGACCAAGTGGGTTTCGTCCCAGCTAGAGAGGCAAGGGACAACACCATTAAAGTCCTAAACCTGCTTCACCATGTCACCACCACCAAAACTCCAAGTGTCTTTCTCAGCACAGATGCTGAGAAGGCATTTGATAGAGTAAACTGGGCTTTTATGTTTGCTACGCTGCGACACATAGGCCTAGGCAGCAACATGCTGAAATGGATCTCGGCAGTGTACACGACACCAAAGGCAAGGGTAAGAGCCAATGGAGTGCTATCCGACCTCTTCTCCATAACAAACGGGACACGTCAGGGATGCCCACTTTCACCCCTCCTATTTGCACTATCCCTTGAACCCTTCTTATGTCATGTACGGCGAAACCCTGATATCATGGGCATAGGGTTAAATCAAACCCAACATAAAGTGTCCGCATACGCTGACGACCTTATGTTTTCACTCTCTAACCCAACGGTCTCGCTTCCTAATCTTCTACGCGAATTCGCTACATACAACACCTTATCCAATTTGAAAATTAATTTTACAAAATCAGAGGCAATGGGAATAAACATTTCGCCCTCTCAACTACCACACCTCCAGGCTAGCATTAAATTAAAGTGGACGAATACCGCTTTGAAATATCTGGGTACCTATATACCCCAAAAACTCTCATCCCTATATGACCTTAACTTCCCCCCGCTCCTAAAAAGAGTAAAAGAGCTACTTAAAACATGGCAGCCAGGACTGCACTCCTGGCTAGGCCGATGTAACATCCTGAAAATGATGATCCTACCTAAATTTCTCTATTTAATGCAGGCACTACCCATACATATCCCGTCCTCCTATTTCAAGCAAGTACAAGCAGCACTCTCAGAATTTGTTTGGGCCAAGAAGAAACCTAGAATAGCTCATACACTACTGGTCCTCCCCAAACTACACGGAGGATTAGCCCTCCCCAATGTCCGTGCCTACTACCAGGCAATACACCTGGGAAGACTGATTGATTGGTGCCGCCACCAGGACACCAAATTATGGACCCAAATAGAGCAGGCACAAAGTGATATCCCCCTCCGCGGCAGCCCTTGGTGTTACTCGAGTCTGCCACTAGAGATTAGACAACACCCATTGATCGGAAATACATCACGCATATGTGCTCGCCTCATAGATCAGACTTCCCTCTCATCCCTGAACTCGCCCCTCTACCCGATACTGGGCAACCCCCTCTTTACTCCAGGTATACGAGACGAACCATTCAGAAGTCTTATGGGGTTGGGCAAGCACCAGGCCTCCCACTTTAGTGAAAATGGACGATGGAAAACAGCAATGGAACTCTCAGACCCTTCAGGGCCATTCCAACTGGACTTCATGAGAGCTCTCCAGTTGGGCCATTTCCTAAGCTCCATTACACCCCCAACAGAAAATGACCTAACACTGACAACGCTAGAAGAGACCTGCAACGGTACGGGGACCCTTACACACACACTTTCACTGACCTACGCCCTCATAAACACACCATCAGACGATTTCACACCCCCAGGGCTTCTTAAGTGGGAGGAGGAATTGGGAATACAACTTGACTCTACTAAAAGACAACGAGCCCTCAGATATACACATAAATCCTCCATCTGCGCCAAGATACAAGAAACGAATTATAAAATTATCTCAAGATGGTACAGAACCCCAGCACTATTACACAAGATATTCCCAACAACTTCGGACCGATGCTGGCGCTGCCAAGCTGAAAAGGGAACCTTGCTCCACATATTCTGGTCCTGCCCCAAACTGACACACTTGATAGTGATACGCGAAACAATCCAAAAACAAACGGAACGAGTCATTACAGACGACCCAGCTTTTTTCCTCTTGCATATCTCAGAGACCCCGGACAAAATTTATAAAAGGTCAGTGATACGACACCTGCTAGATGCGGCCAAGGCCTGCATTCCGCTGTGCTGGAAATCTCCTCATCCCCCGACCATTGACCTATGGCTCCAAAAGGTGGAGGACATACGGAACATGGAAGACCTCATACTCACAGCACAGAAGAGACAGGAAACCTTTACCAAAACATGGCAACTATGGACCATGTTCATATACTCAGACGAAGGTAGAGACCTGAGAGGCTCATAATAAGATATGTAAGGCACTAAGCGTAAGGATCCCTGAAAGATATGCATGTGTTTCCTGATGAGCCCCGCTAGAATGCCAACAGTGCCCCATGGTCGCGGGCTACACCCATACCTGCACCCCCCCCCCCCAACTTCCTCCCCCTACCTCTCCTCCACTTCTACCTCTCCTTCTGTTATCCTACTTTCTAACTTCCTCTTCCTTCACTCCGCTCCGTCTCGGCCCTCCGTAGTGGGGAGATCGAACACGGAGGGGAACAACTATAAACACCTGTTTTAAAAAGAAAAAAAAGAGTAGGGGACAGGCCCCATGGGATAACGGTTCACTAACAATAGACAATACTATAAGCCGCATATGGGATATATGGAACATCAACATAACATTACTTCATAACTTAATATCTAATGCCGTCATGTAACAGTTAAATGTGTAGATGTTGAAACAACAGGTGATATAATCTAGATGTTCAGAAACTGTATTGTATGTTATTTTGTATTGTATTGGTCCCTGTGGACCCTGTTCCTGACATAAATAAAAAAATTTAAAATGACCAAAATTGCACCCCCGGACCCTTTGTCCCAAAAATGACCAAAATTGCACTCCCGGACCTGTTGTCCCAAAAATGGTTCAAATTTGCACCCCGGACCTTTTGCCCCCAAAATGGTCCAAATTTGCACCCCCGGACCCTTTGTCCCAAAAATGGTCCAAATTTGCACTCCCCGCCCTTTTAGCCCAAAATGGTCCAAATTTGCACCCCCAGCCCTTTTAGCCCCAATATGATTCAAAATTACCAAAATTGAACCCTGGCCCTTTTGTCACAAAAATGGTTAAAAATGACCAAAATTGCACCCCTGGACCTTTTGTCCCAAAAATGGTCCAAATTTGCACCCCGGACCTTTTTGTCCCAAAAATGGTTTAAAATGTACACCCCTGGCCTTTTTAGCCCAAAAAAACCCGGACTGGATTCGGAAAAAAACTGGACTGGAGTTGAAAAAAAAACCCGGACTGGATTCGGAAAAAAAACTGGACTGGGGTTGAAAAAAACCCGGCCCTTTTAGCCCAAAATGGTCCAAATTTGCACCCCCGGCCCTTTTAGCCCCAATATGATTTAAAATTACCAAAATTGCACCCTGGCCCTTTTGTCACAAAAATGGTTAAAAATGACCAAAATTGCACCCCTGGACCTTTTGTCACAAAAATGGTCCAAATTTGCACCCCGGACCTTTTTGTCCCAAAAATGGTTTAAAATGTACACCCCTGGCCTTTTTAGCCCAAAAAAAACCCAGACTGGATTCGGAAAAAAACTGGACTGGAGTTGAAAAAAAACCCGGCCCTTTTAGCCCAAAATGGTCAAAATTTGCACCCCCGGCCCTTTTATCCCAAAAATGGTTCAAAATGACCAAAATTGCACCCCCGGCCCTTTTAGCCCAAAATGGTCCAAATTTGAACCCTGGACATCTTAGCCAAAAAATGGTTCAAAATGACCAAAATTGCAGCCCCGGACCTTTTGTCCAAAAAATGGTTCAAAATGACCAAAATTGCACCCCCGGACCTTTTGTCCCAAAAATGGTCCAAATTTGAACCCCCGGACCTTTTAGCCCAAAAATGGTTCAAAATCACCAAAATTGCACCCCCAATCCTTTTGTCCCAAAAATGGTCCAAATTTGCACCCCCGGCCCTTTTGTCCCAAAAATGGTTCAAAATGACCAAAATTGCACCCCCGGACCCTTTGTCCCAAAAATGACCAAAATTCCACCCCCGGACCCTTTGTCCCAAGAATGGTCCACATTTGCACCCCCGGCCCTTTTAGCCCCAAAAAAAACCCGGACTGGATTCGGAAAAAAAAACTGGACTGGATTTGAAAAAAAAACCCGGACTGGATTCGGAAAAAAAACTGGACTGGAGTTGAAAAAAAAACCTGGACTGGATTTGAAAAAAAACTGGACTGGAGTTAAAAAAAACCCGGACTGGATTTGGAAAAAAAACTGGACTGGAGTTAAACAAAACCCGGACTGGATTCAGAAAAAAAACTGGACTGGAGTTGAAAAAAAAAAACCCAGAATGGATTCGAAAAAAAAAACTGGACTAGAGTTGGAAAAAAAGCCGGACTGGATTCAGAAAAAAAACTGGACTGGAGTTGAAAAAAACACTCCCGGCCCTTTTGTCCCAAAAATGGTCTAAAATTTGCACCCCTGGACCTTTTAGCCCAAAAATGGTTCAAAATGACCAAAATTGCACCCCCGGACCCTTTGTCCCAAAAATGACCAAAATTGCACTCCCGGACCTGTTGTCCCAAAAATGGTCCAAATTTGCACCCCGGACCTTTTGCCCCCAAAATGGTCCAAATTTGCACCCCCGGCCCTTTTAGCCCAAAATGGTCCAAATTTTAACCCTGGACCCTTAAGCCCAAAAATGGTTCAAAATGACCAAAATTGCACCCCCAGACCTTTTGTCCCAATAATGGTTCAAAATTGCACCCCTGGCCCTTTAAGCCCCAAAATGGTCCAAATTTGCACCCCCGGCCCTTTTGTCCCAAAAATGGTCCAAATTTGCTCCCCCGGCCCTTTTAGCACCAAAATGGTCCAAATTTGCACCCCCGGCCCTTTTGTCCCAAAAATGGTTCAAAATGACCAAAATTGCACCCCCGGACCCTTTGTCCCAAAATGGTCCAAAATTGCACCCCCGGACCCTTTGTCCCAAGAATGGTCCACATTTGCACCCCCGGCCCTTTTAGCCCCAAAAAAAACCCGGACTGGATTCGGAAAAAAAACTGGACTGGATTTGAAAAAAAAACCCGGACTGGATTCGGAAAAAAAACTGGACTGGAGTTGAAAAAAAAACCCGGACTGGATTTGAAAAAAAACTGGACTGGAGTTAAAAAAAACCCGGACTGGATTTGGAAAAAAAACTGGACTGGAGTTAAACAAAACCCGGACTGGATTCAGAAAAAAAACTGGACTGGAGTTGAAAAAAAAAAACCCAGAATGGATTCGAAAAAAAAAACTGGACTAGAGTTGGAAAAAAAGCCGGACTGGATTCAGAAAAAAAACTGGACTGGAGTTGAAAAAAAAACACTCCCGGCCCTTTTGTCCCAAAAATGGTCTAAAATTTGCACTCCCGGCCCTTTTAGCCCAAAATGGTCCAAATTTTAACCCTGGACCCTTAAGCCCAAAAATGGTTCAAAATGACCAAAATTGCACCCCCAGACCTTTTGTCCCAATAATGGTTCAAAATTGCACCCCTGGCCCTTTAAGCCCCAAAATGGTCCAAATTTGCACCCCCGGCCCTTTTGTCCCAAAAATGGTCCAAATTTGCTCCCCCGGACCTTTTAGCCCCAAAATGGTCCAAATTTGCACCCCCGGACCCTTTGTCCCAAAAATGGTCCAAATTTGCACTCCCCGCCCTTTTAGCCCAAAATGGTCCAAATTTGCACCCCCGGCCCTTTTAGCCCCAATATGATTCAAAATTACCAAAATTGCACCCTGGCCCTTTTGTCACAAAAATGGTTAAAAATGACCAAAATTGCACCCCTGGACCTTTTGTCCCAAAAATGGTCCAAATTTGCACCCCGGACCTTTTTGTCCCAAAAATGGTTTAAAATGTACACCCCTGGCCTTTTTAGCCCAAAAAAAACCCGGACTGGATTCGGAAAAAAACTGGACTGGAGTTGAAAAAAAAACCCGGCCCTTTTAGCCCAAAATGGTCAAAATTTGCACCCCCGGCCCTTTTATCCCAAAAATGGTTCAAAATGACCAAAATTGCACCCCCGGCCCTTTTAGCCCAAAATGGTCCAAATTTGAACCCTGGACATCTTAGCCAAAAAATGGTTCAAAATGACCAAAATTGCAGCCCCGGACCTTTTGTCCAAAAAATGGTTCAAAATGACCAAAATTGCACCCCCGGACCTTTTGTCCCAAAAATGGTCCAAATTTGAACCCCCGGACCTTTTAGCCCAAAAATGGTTCAAAATCACCAAAATTGCACCCCCAATCCTTTTGTCCCAAAAATGGTCCAAATTTGCACCCCCGGCCCTTTTGTCCCAAAAATGGTTCAAAATGACCAAAATTGCACCCCCGGACCCTTTGTCCCAAAAATGACCAAAATTGCACCCCCGGACCCTTTGTCCCAAGAATGGTCCACATTTGCACCCCCGGCCCTTTTAGCCCAAAAAAAAACCCGGACTGGATTCGGAAAAAAAACTGGACTGGATTTGAAAAAAAAACCCGGACTGGATTCGGAAAAAAAACTGGACTGGAGTTGAAAAAAAAACCCGGACTGGATTTGAAAAAAAACTGGACTGGAGTTAAAAAAAACCCGGACTGGATTTGGAAAAAAAACTGGACTGGAGTTAAACAAAACCCGGACTGGATTCAGAAAAAAAACTGGACTGGAGTTGAAAAAAAAAACCCAGAATGGATTCGAAAAAAAAAACTGGACTAGAGTTGGAAAAAAAGCCGGACTGGATTCAGAAAAAAAACTGGACTGGAGTTGAAAAAAAACACTCCCGGCCCTTTTGTCCCAAAAATGGTCTAAAATTTGCACTCCCGGCCCTTTTAGCCCAAAATGGTCCAAATTTTAACCCTGGACCCTTAAGCCCAAAAATGGTTCAAAATGACCAAAATTGCACCCCCAGACCTTTTGTCCCAATAATGGTTCAAAATTGCACCCCTGGCCCTTTAAGCCCCAAAATGGTCCAAATTTGCACCCCCGGCCCTTTTGTCCCAAAAATGGTCCAAATTTGCACCCCCGGCCCTTTTAGCACCAAAATGGTCCAAATTTGCACCCCCGGACCTTTTGGCCCAAAAATGGTCTTAAATTTGCACCCCCGGCCCTTTTAGCCCAAAATTGTCCAAATTTGGACCCCTGGACCTTTTGTCCCAAAAATGGTCCAAATTTGCACCCCTGGACCTTTTGGCCCAAAAATGGTTCAAAATGACCAAAATTGCACCCCCGGACCCTTTGTCCCAAAAATGACCAAATTTGCACTCCCGGACCTGTTGTCCCAAAAATGGTTCAAATTTGCACCCCGGACCTTTTGCCCCCAAAATGGTCCAAATTTGCAAAAACACCCCAAAAATGGTTCAAATTTGCACCCCGGACCCTTTGTCCCAAAAATGGTCCAAATTTGCACTCCCCGCCCTTTTAGCCCAAAATGGTCCAAATTTGCACCCCCAGCCCTTTTAGCCCCAATATGATTCAAAATTACCAAAATTGCACCCTGGCCCTTTTGTCACAAAAATGGTTAAAAATGACCAAAATTGCACCCCTGGACCTTTTGTCCCAAAAATGGTCCAAATTTGCACCCCGGACCTTTTTGTCCCAAAAATGGTTTAAAATGTACACCCCTGGCCTTTTTAGCCCAAAAAAACCCGGACTGGATTCGGAAAAAAACTGGACTGGAGTTGAAAAAAAACCCGGACTGGATTCGGAAAAAAAACTGGACTGGAGTTGAAAAAAAAACCCGGCCCTTTTAGCCCAAAATGGTCAAAATTTGCACCCCCGGCCCTTTTATCCCAAAAATGGTTCAAAATGACCAAAATTGCACCCCCGGCCCTTTTAGCCCAAAATGGTCCAAATTTGAACCCTGGACATCTTAGCCAAAAAATGGTTCAAAATGACCAAAATTGCAGCCCCGGACCTTTTGTCCAAAAAATGGTTCAAAATGACCAAAATTGCACCCCCGGACCTTTTGTCCCAAAAATGGTCCAAATTTGAACCCCCGGACCTTTTAGCCCAAAAATGGTTCAAAATCACCAAAATTGCACCCCCAATCCTTTTGTCCCAAAAATGGTCCAAATTTGCACCCCCGGCCCTTTTGTCCCAAAAATGGTTCAAAATGACCAAAATTGCACCCCCGGACCCTTTGTCCCAAAAATGACCAAAATTGCACCCCCGGACCCTTTGTCCCAAGAATGGTCCACATTTGCACCCCCGGCCCTTTTAGCCCAAAAAAAAACCCGGACTGGATTCGGAAAAAAAACTGGACTGGATTTGAAAAAAAAACCCGGACTGGATTCGGAAAAAAAACTGGACTGGAGTTGAAAAAAAAACCCGGACTGGATTTGAAAAAAAACTGGACTGGAGTTAAAAAAAACCCGGACTGGATTTGGAAAAAAAACTGGACTGGAGTTAAACAAAACCCGGACTGGATTCAGAAAAAAAACTGGACTGGAGTTGAAAAAAAAAACCCAGAATGGATTCGAAAAAAAAAACTGGACTAGAGTTGGAAAAAAAGCCGGACTGGATTCAGAAAAAAAACTGGACTGGAGTTGAAAAAAAACACTCCCGGCCCTTTTGTCCCAAAAATGGTCTAAAATTTGCACTCCCGGCCCTTTTAGCCCAAAATGGTCCAAATTTTAACCCTGGACCCTTAAGCCCAAAAATGGTTCAAAATGACCAAAATTGCACCCCCAGACCTTTTGTCCCAATAATGGTTCAAAATTGCACCCCTGGCCCTTTAAGCCCCAAAATGGTCCAAATTTGCACCCCCGGCCCTTTTGTCCCAAAAATGGTCCAAATTTGCTCCCCCGGCCCTTTTAGCACAAAAATGGTCCAAATTTGCACCCCCGGACCTTTTGGCCCAAAAATGGTCTTAAATTTGCACCCCCGGCCCTTTTAGCCCAAAATTGTCCAAATTTGCACCCTTGCCCTTTTGTCCCAAAATGGACCTTTTGTCCCAAAAATGGTCAAAATTTGCACCCCTGGACCTTTTTTGGCCCAAAAATGGTTCAAAATGACCAAAATTGCACCCCCGGACCTTTTGTCCCAAAAATGACCAAAATTGCACCCCCGGACCTTTTGTCCCAAAAATGGTTCAAATTTGAACCCCTGGACCTTTTAGCCCAAAAATGGTCCAAAATTACACCCCCGGACCCTTTGTCCCAAAATGGTCCAAATTTGCACCCCGGACCTTTTTGTCCCAAAAATTGCACTCCCGGACCTTTTGTCCCAAAAATGGTTCAAATTTGCACCCCGGACCTTTTGCCCCCAAAATGGTCCAAATTTGCACCCCCGGACCCTTTGTCCCAAAAATGGTCCAAATTTGCACTCCCCGCCCTTTTAGCCCAAAATGGTCCAAATTTGCACCCCCGGCCCTTTTAGCCCCAATATGATTCAAAATTACCAAAATTGCACCCCCGGCCCTTTTGTCCAAAAAATGGTTCAAAATGACCAAAATTGCACCCCTGGACCTTTTGTCCCAAAAATGGTCCAAATTTGCACCCCGGACCTTTTTGTCCCAAAAATGGTTTAAAATGTACACCCCTGGCCTTTTTAGCCCAAAAAAAACCCGGACTGGATTCGGAAAAAAAATGGACTGGAGTTGAAAAAAAACCCGGACTGGATTCGGAAAAAAAACTGGACTGGAGTTGAAAAAAAAACCCGGCCCTTTTAGCCCAAAATGGTCAAAATTTGCACCCCCGGCCCTTTTATCCCAAAAATGGTTCAAAATGACCAAAATTGCACCCCCGGCCCTTTTAGCCCAAAATGGTCCAAATTTGAACCCTGGACATCTTAGCCAAAAAATGGTTCAAAATGACCAAAATTGCAGCCCCGGACCTTTTGTCCAAAAAATGGTTCAAAATGACCAAAATTGCACCCCCGGACCTTTTGTCCCAAAAATGGTCCAAATTTGAACCCCCGGACCTTTTAGCCCAAAAATGGTTCAAAATCACCAAAATTGCACTCCCAATCCTTTTGTCCCAAAAATGGTCCAAATTTGCACCCCCGGCCCTTTTGTCCCAAAAATGGTTCAAAATGACCAAAATTGCACCCCCGGACCCTTTGTCCCAAAAATGACCAAAATTGCACCCCCGGACCCTTTGTCCCAAGAATGGTCCACATTTGCACCCCCGGCCCTTTTAGCCCAAAAAAAAACCCGGACTGGATTCGGAAAAAAAACTGGACTGGATTTGAAAAAAAAACCCGGACTGGATTCGGAAAAAAAACTGGACTGGAGTTGAAAAAAAAACCCGGACTGGATTTGAAAAAAAACTGGACTGGAGTTAAAAAAAAACCCGGACTGGATTTGGAAAAAAAACTGGACTGGAGTTAAACAAAACCCGGACTGGATTCAGAAAAAAAACTGGACTGGAGTTGAAAAAAAAAAACCCAGAATGGATTCGAAAAAAAAAACTGGACTAGAGTTGGAAAAAAAGCCGGACTGGATTCAGAAAAAAAACTGGACTGGAGTTGAAAAAAAACACTCCCGGCCCTTTTGTCCCAAAAATGGTCTAAAATTTGCACTCCCGGCCCTTTTAGCCCAAAATGGTCCAAATTTTAACCCTGGACCCTTAAGCCCAAAAATGGTTCAAAATGACCAAAATTGCACCCCCAGACCTTTTGTCCCAATAATGGTTCAAAATTGCACCCCTGGCCCTTTAAGCCCCAAAATGGTCCAAATTTGCACCCCCGGCCCTTTTGTCCCAAAAATGGTCCAAATTTGCTCCCCCGGCCCTTTTAGCACCAAAATGGTCCAAATTTGCACCCCCGGACCTTTTGGCCCAAAAATGGTCTTAAATTTGCACCCCCGGCCCTTTTAGCCCAAAATTGTCCAAATTTGGACCCCTGGACCTTTTGTCCCAAAAATGGTCCAAATTTGCACCCCCCAAAAATGGACCTTTTGTCCCAAAAATGGTTCAAAATGACCAAAATTGCACCCCCGGACCCTTTGTCCCAAAAATGACCAAAATTGCACTCCCGGACCTGTTGTCCCAAAAATGGTTCAAATTTGCACCCCGGACCTTTTGCCCCCAAAATGGTCCAAATTTGCACCCCCGGACCCTTTGTCCCAAAAATGGTCCAAATTTGCACTCCCCGCCCTTTTAGCCCAAAATGGTCCAAATTTGCACCCCCAGCCCTTTTAGCCCCAATATGATTCAAAATTACCAAAATTGCACCCTGGCCCTTTTGTCACAAAAATGGTTAAAAATGACCAAAATTGCACCCCTGGACCTTTTGTCCCAAAAATGGTCCAAATTTGCACCCCGGACCTTTTTGTCCCAAAAATGGTTTAAAATGTACACCCCTGGCCTTTTTAGCCCAAAAAAAACCCGGACTGGATTCGGAAAAAAACTGGACTGGAGTTGAAAAAAAAACCCGGACTGGATTCGGAAAAAAAACTGGACTGGAGTTGAAAAAAAAACCCGGCCCTTTTAGCCCAAAATGGTCAAAATTTGCACCCCCGGCCCTTTTATCCCAAAAATGGTTCAAAATGACCAAAATTGCAACCCCGGCCCTTTTAGCCCAAAATGGTCCAAATTTGAACCCTGGACATCTTAGCCAAAAAATGGTTCAAAATGACCAAAATTGCAGCCCCGGACCTTTTGTCCAAAAAATGGTTCAAAATGACCAAAATTGCACCCCCGGACCTTTTGTCCCAAAAATGGTCCAAATTTGAACCCCCGGACCTTTTAGCCCAAAAATGGTTCAAAATCACCAAAATTGCACCACCAATCCTTTTGTCCCAAAAATGGTCCAAATTTGCACCCCCGGCCCTTTTGTCCCAAAAATGGTTCAAAATGACCAAAATTGCACCCCCGGACCCTTTGTCCCAAAAATGACCAAAATTGCACCCCCGGACCCTTTGTCCCAAGAATGGTCCACATTTGCACCCCCGGCCCTTTTAGCCCAAAAAAAACCCGGACTGGATTCGGAAAAAAAACTGGACTGGATTTGAAAAAAAAACCCGGACTGGATTCGGAAAAAAAACTGGACTGGAGTTGAAAAAAAAACCCGGACTGGATTTGAAAAAAAACTGGACTGGAGTTAAAAAAAACCCGGACTGGATTTGGAAAAAAACTGGACTGGAGTTAAACAAAACCCGGACTGGATTCAGAAAAAAAACTGGACTGGAGTTGAAAAAAAAAACCCAGAATGGATTCGAAAAAAAAAACTGGACTAGAGTTGGAAAAAAAGCCGGACTGGATTCAGAAAAAAAACTGGACTGGAGTTGAAAAAAAACACTCCCGGCCCTTTTGTCCCAAAAATGGTCTAAAATTTGCACTCCCGGCCCTTTTAGCCCAAAATGGTCCAAATTTTAACCCTGGACCCTTAAGCCCAAAAATGGTTCAAAATGACCAAAATTGCACCCCCAGACCTTTTGTCCCAATAATGGTTCAAAATTGCACCCCTGGCCCTTTAAGCCCCAAAATGGTCCAAATTTGCACCCCCGGCCCTTTTGTCCCAAAAATGGTCCAAATTTGCTCCCCCGGCCCTTTTAGCACCAAAATGGTCCAAATTTGCACCCCCGGACCTTTTGGCCCAAAAATGGTCTTAAATTTGCACCCCCGGCCCTTTTAGCCCAAAATTGTCCAAATTTGGACCCCTGGACCTTTTGTCCCAAAAATGGTCCAAATTTGCACCCCTGGACCTTTTGGCCCAAAAATGGTTCAAAATGACCAAAATTGCACCCCCGGACCCTTTGTCCCAAAAATGACCAAAATTGCACTCCCGGACCTGTTGTCCCAAAAATGGTTCAAATTTGCACCCCGGACCTTTTGCCCCCAAAATGGTCCAAATTTGCACCCCCGGACCCTTTGTCCCAAAAAAGACACAGATGAACCAATTTTGGGACAAAAGGGCGGGGAGTGCAAATTTGGACCATTTTTGGGACAAAAGGTCCGGGGGTGCAATTTTGGTCATTTTGAACCATTTTTGGGCCAAAAGGTCCAGGGGTGCAAATTTGGACCATTTTTGGGACAAAAGGTCCAGGGGTCCAAATTTGGACAATTTTGGGCTAAAAGGGCCGGGGGTGCAAATTTAAGACCATTTTTGGGCCAAAAGGTCCGGGGGTGCAAATTTGGACCATTTTGGTGCTAAAAGGGCCGGGGGAGCAAATTTGGACCATTTTTGGGACAAAAGGGCCGGGGGTGCAAATTTGGACCATTTTTGGGACAACAGGTCCGGGAGTGCAATTTTGAACCATTTTTGGGACAAAAGGTCCGGGGGTGCAATTTTGGTCATTTTGAACCATTTTTGGGCTTAAGGGTCCAGGGTTAAAATTTGGACAATTTTGGGCTAAAAGGGCCGGGAGTGCAAATTTTAGACCATTTTTGGGACAAAAGGGCCGGGAGTGTTTTTTTTCAACTCCAGTCCAGTTTTTTTTCTGAATCCAGTCCGGCTTTTTTCCAACTCTAGTCCAGTTTTTTTTCGAATCCATTCTGGGTTTTTTTTTTCAACTCCAGTCCAGTTTTTTTTCTGAATCCAGTCCGGGTTTTTTTTTCAACTCCAGTCCAGTTTTTTTTCGAAATCCAGTCCGGGTTTTTTTTAACTCCAGTCCAGTTTTTTTCCGAATTCAGTCCGGGTTTTTTTTCAACTCCAGTCCAGTCCAGTTTTTTTTCCAAATCCAGTCCGGGTTTTTTTTTTTCAACTCCAGTCCAGTTTTTTTTCAAATCCAGTCCAGTTTTTTTTCCGAATCCAGTCCGGGTTTTTTTTGGGCTAAAAGGGCCGGGGGTGCAAATGTGGACCATTCTTGGGACAAAGGGTCCGGGGGTGCAATTTTGGTCATTTTTGGGACAAAGGGTCCGGGGGTGCAATTTTGGTCATTTTGAACCATTTTTGGGACAAAAGGGCCGGGGGTGCAAATTTGGACCATTTTTGGGAAAAAAGGATTGGGGGTGCAAATTTGGACCATTTTGCAATTTTGGTGATTTTGAACCATTTTTGGGCTAAAAGGTCCGGGGGTTCAAATTTGGACCATTTTTGGGACAAAAGGTCCGGGGGTGCAATTTTGGTCATTTTGAACCATTTTTTGGACAAAAGGTCCGGGGCTGCAATTTTGGTCATTTTGAACCATTTTTTGGCTAAGATGTCCAGGGTTCAAATTTGGACCATTTTGGGCTAAAAGGGCCGTGGGTGCAATTTTGGTCATTTTGAACCATTTTTGGGATAAAAGGACCGGGGGTGCAAATTTTGACCATTTTGGGCTAAAAGGGCCGGGGTTTTTTTTCAACTCCAGTCCAGTTTTTTTTTCCGAATCCAGTCCGGGTTTTTTTTTCAACTCCAGTCCAGTTTTTTTCCGAATCCAGTCCGGGTTTTTTTGGGCTAAAAAGGCCAGGGGTGTGCATTTTAAACCATTTTTGGGACAAAAAGGTCCGGGGTGCAAATTTGGACCATTTTTGGGACAAAAGGTCCAGGGGTGCAATTTTGGTCATTTTTAACCATTTTTGTGACAAAAGGGCCAGGGTGCAATTTTGGTAATTTTGATTTTTCATTTTGGGGCTAAAAGGGCCGGGGGTGCAAATTTGGACCATTTTGGGCTGGGCAAAAAGGCGGGGGGTGCAAATTTGGACCATTTTTGGGACAAAGGGTCCGGGGGTGCAAATTTGGACCATTTTTGGGGGCAAAAGGTCCGGGGTGCAAATTTGGAACCATTTTTGGGAAAAGGTCCGGGGTGCAATTTTGGTCATTTTGAACCATTTTGGGCTAAAAGGGTCGGGGGTGCAAATTAGAACCATTTTTGGGCCAAAAGGTCCGGGGTGCAATTTTGGTGATTTTGAACATTTTTGGACAAAAGGACCGGGGGTTCAAAATTGGACCATTTTTTGGGACAAAAGGTCCGGGGGTGCAATTTTGGTCATTTTGAACCATTTTTGGGCCAAAAGGTCCAGGGGTGCAAATTTGGACCATTTTTGGGACAAAAGGTCCAGGGGTCCAAATTTGGACAATTTTGGGCTAAAAGGGCCAGGGGTGCAAATTTAAGACCATTTTTGGGCCAAAAGGTCCGGGGGTGCAAATTTGGACAATTTTGGGCTAAAAGGGCCGGGGGTGCAAATTTGAACCATTTTTGGGACAAAAGGTCCGGGGGTGCAAATTTGGACCATTTTGGGGCTTAAAGGGCCAGGGGTGCAATTTTGAACCATTATTGGGACAAAAGGTCCGGGGGTGCAATTTTGGTCATTTTGAACCATTTTTGGGCTAAAGGGTCCAGGGTTCAAATTTGGACCATTTTGGGCTAAAAGGGCCGGGAGTGCAAATTTTAGACCATTTTTGGGACAAAAGGGCCGGGAGTGTTTTTTTTCAACTCCAGTCCAGTTTTTTTTCTGAATCCAGTCCGGCTTTTTTTCCAACTCTAGTCCAGTTTTTTTTTCGAATCCAGTCTGGGTTTTTTTTTCAACTCCAGTCCAGTTTTTTTTTCTGAATCCAGTCCGGGTTTTTTTAACTCCAGTCCAGTTTTTTTTCAAATCCAGTCCGGGTTTTTTTCAACTCCAGTCCAGTTTTTTTTCAAATCCAGTCCGGGGTTTTTTTTCAACTCCAGTCCAGTTTTTTTTCCAAATCCAGTCTGGGTTTTTTTTCAAGTCCAGTTTTTTTTTCCAATCCAGTCCGGGTTTTTTTTTTTTCAAATCCAGTCCAGTTTTTTTTTTTTCCGAATCCAGTCCGGGTGCAAATTTGGACCATTTTTTTTTTGGGGACTAAAGGGCCGGGGGTGCAAATGTGACCATTTTTGGGACAAAAAGGGTCCCGGGGGTGCAAATTTGGACCATTTTTGGGACAAAAGGGTCCGGGGGTGCAATTTTGGTCATTTTGAACCATTTTTGGACAAAAGGGTCCGGGGGTGCAAATTTTGGACCATTTTTGGACAAAAGGTCGGGGGTGCAAATTTTGAACCATTTTTTGGGCTAAAAGGTCCGGGTGCAAATTGGACCATTTTTGGGACAAAAGGTCCCATTTTGGGACAAAAGGGCCGGGGGTGCAATTCTGGTCATTTTGAACCATTTTTTGGGACAAAAGGTCCGGGGTGCAATTCTGGTCATTTTGAACCATTTTTGGGCTAAAAGGTACGGGGGTGCAAATTTGGACCATTTTTTTGGGCTAAAAGGGCCGGGGGTGCAAATTTTGAACCATTTTTGGGACAAAAGGGCCGGGGGTGCAAATTTTTGACCATTTTTGGGCTAAAAGGGGGGCAAATTTTTTTTTTTCCAGTTTTTTTTTCAACAGCCAGTCCGGTTTTTTTTTCAACTCCAGTCCAGTTTTTTTTTTCCGAATCCAGTCGGGTTTTTTTTTTCAACTCCAGTCCAGTTTTTTTTTTCCGAATCCAGTCCGGGGTTTTTTTTTCAAAATCCAGTCCAGGGTTTTTTTTTTTGCAAATTTGGACCGGGTTTTTTTTGGACAAAAAAAAGGTCCGGGTTTTTTTGGCCACAAAATCCAGTCCCATTTTGGGTCAATTTGAACCATTTTTTTGGGACAAAAGGTCCGGGGGGTGCAATTTTGGACCATTTTTGGGACAAAAGGTCTGGGGTGCAATTTGGACCATTTTTGGGCTAAAAGGGTCCGGGGTGCAAATTTGGACCATTTTTGGGCAAAATTTTGAACCATTTTTGGGGCAAAAGGGCCGGGGGTGCAAATTTGGACCATTTTTAGGACAAAAGGGCCCGGGGTGCAAATTTGGACCATTTTTGGGACAAAAGGTCCGGGGGTGCAATTCTGGTCATTTTGAACCATTTTTGGGACAAAAGGTCCGGGGGTGCAAATTTGGACCATTTTTGGGACAAAAGGTCCGGGGGTGCAAATTTGGTCATTTTGGGACAAAAGGGCCGGGGGTGCAAATTTTGGACCATTTTTGGGACAAAAGGTCCGGGGGGTGTGGCAAATTTGGACCATTTTTGGGCTAAAAGGGCCGGGGGTGCAAATTTGGACCATTTGGACCATTTTGGGACAAAAGGGCCGGGGGTGCAAATTTTGGACCATTTTTGGGACAAAAGGGCCTGGGGGTGCAATTTTTGGTCATTTTGGGAAAAAAACCAATTTTTTTTTGGGCAAAAGGTCCGGGGTGCAAATTTGGAACCATTTTTGGGACAAAAGGTCCCGGGGGTGTGCAAATTTGGACCATTTTGGGCAAAGGGCCCGGGGTGCAATTTTGACCATTTTGGGACAAAAGGTCTGGGGGTGCAATTTTGGTCATTTTGAACCATTTTTGGGCCAAAAGGGTCCAGGGTGCAAATTTGGACCATTTTGGGCTAAAAGGGCCGGGAGTGCAAATTTTGGACCAGTCCAGTTTTTTTTGGGACAAAAGGGCCGGGGTGTTTTTTTTTTTCAACTCCAGTCCAGTTTTTTTTCTGAATCCAGTCCGGGTTTTTTTTCCAACTGCAGTCCAGTTTTTTTTTCGAATTCAGTCCTGGTTTTTTTTTTTCAACTCCAGTCCAGTTTTTTTTTCTGAATCCAGTCCGGGTTTTTTTTTTCAACTCCAGTCCAGTTTTTTTTCCAAATCCAGTCCGGGTTTTTTTTTAACTCCAGTCCAGTTTTTTTTCAAATCCAGTCCGGGTTTTTTTTTAACTCCAGTCCAGTTTTTTTTCCAAATCCAGTCCGGGTTTTTTTTTTTTTTCCGAAAGTCCGGGTTTTTTTTTTGGGCTAAAAGTCCGGGGGTGCAAATTTGGACCATTTTTGGGACAAAGGGTCCGGGGGGGTTTGAACCATTTTTTTGGGCCAAAAGGTCGGGGGGCAATTTTTGCAAATTTGGACCATTTTTGGGACAAAAGGTCCGGGGGTGCAATTTTGACCATTTTTTTGACCATTTTTGGGACAAAAGGTCGGGGGTGCAATTTTGGTCATTTTGAACCATTTTTGGGGCAAGTCCGGGTCCGGGGGTGCAAATTTGGACCATTTTTTGGGCTAAAAGGGCCGGGGGACCATTTTTGCAAAGGTCCGGGGGTCAATTTTGAACCATTTTTTGGGCTAAAAGGTCCGGGGGTGCAAATTTGGACCATTTTTGGGCAAAAGGGTTTTTTTTCCAACTCCAGGGGGACCATTTTTTTCAAGGGCTGGGGGTGCCATTTTTTTTTTCAAAAGTCCGGTTCAACCTTTTTTTCAACTCCAGTCCAGTTTTTTTTTCCGAATCCAGTCCGGTTTTTTTTTCAACTCCAGTTTTTTTTTTCCTCCAGTTTTTTTTCCGAATCCAGTCCGGGTTTTTTTTTTGGGCTAAAAATCCAGGGGTGTCCATTTTTTTGGGGACAAAAAAGGTCCGGGGTGCAAATTTGGACCATTTTTGGGACAAAAGGTCCGGGGTGCAATTTTGGTCATTTTTTGAACCATTTTTGGGACAAAAGGTCCGGGGGTGCAATTTTGGTCATTTTGAACCATTTTTGGGCTAAAAGGGCCGGGGGGCTAAAAGGCCGGGGGTGCAAATTTGGACCATTTTTGGGACCATTTTGGGACATTTTTGGACAAAAGGTCCGGGGGGTGCAAATTTGGTCATTTTGGACCATTTTTGGGACAAAAGGGTCCGGGGGTGCAATTTTTGGTCATTTTGAACCATTTTTGGGGCAAAAGGGCCGGGGTGCAAATTTGGACCATTTTTGGGACAAAAGGTCCGGGGGTGCAATTTTGGAACCATTTTTGGGACAAAAGGTCCGGGGGTGCAATTTTGGTCAGGGTCCGGGGGTTTTTTTTGAAACCATTTGGTGCAAATTTGGACCATTTTTGGGCAAAAGGGCCAGGGGTGCAAATTTGGACCATTTTTTGGGACAAAAGGTCCGGGGTGCAATTTTTGGTCATTTTGGACCATTTTTGGGACAAAAGGGCCGGGGGTGCAAATTTGGACCATTTTTGGGACAAAAGGTCCGGGGGTGCAATTTTGGTCAAATTTCCAAACCATTTTTGGGACAAAGGGCCGGGGGTGCAAATTTGGACCATTTTTGGGGCAAAAAGGGTCCGGGGGTGAAATTTGGACCAAAAGGGCCAGGGGTGCAAATTTGGACCATTTTTGGGACAAAAGGTCTGGGGGTGCAATTTTGGTCATTTTGAACCATTTTTTTGGGAAAAAAGGTCCGGGGTGCAAATTTGGACCATTTTGGGCTAAAAGGGCCGGGGGTGCAAATTTTCCAGAACCATTTTTGGGACAAAAGGGCCGGGGGTGCAATTTTTTTTTTTCAACTCCAGTCCAGTTTTTTTTTCTGAATCCAGTCCGGGTTTTTTTTCAACTCCAGTCCAGTTTTTTTTTTCGAATCCATCCGGGGTTTTTTTTCAACTCCAGGGGTTTTTTTTTCCTAAAAGGGCCGGGTTTTTTTTTTCAATCCAGTCCGGGCAATTTTTTTTTTTCCGTGCTAATTTTTTTTTCAAATCCAGTCCGTTTTTTTTTTCAAACTCCAGTCCAGTTTTTTTTTTTTTTTTCGAATCCAGTCGGGTTTTTTTTTCAACTCCAGTCCAGTTTTTTTTTTCCAAATCCAGTCCGGTTTTTTTTTTTTCAACTCCAGTCTGGGGGTGCAATTTTTTGGACATTTTTTTTTCCGAATCCAGTCCAGCAATTTTTTTTTTTTTTTTTTTTTGGACAAAAAAGGCTAAAAGGTCCAGGGGGTGCAATTTTGGTCCATTTTTGAACCATTTTTTTTTTTGAACCATTTTTGGGACAAAAGGTCGGGGGGTGCAAATTTTGGACCATTTTTGGGACAAAAGGTCCAGGGGTGCAATTTTGGACCATTTTTAACCATTTTTTTGGGACAAAAGGTCGGGGGGTGCAATTTTGGTCATTTTTTTTTGGGGCAAAAGGGCGGGGGTGCAAATTTGGACCATTTTGGGACAAAAGGGCCGGGGGTGCAAATTTTGGACCATTTTTGGGACAAAAGGGTCCGGGGGTGCAAATTTGGACCATTTTTGGGACAAAAGGTCGGGGGGGGGTGTCAAATTTGAACCATTTTTGGGACAAAAGGGTCCGGGGGTGCAATTTTGGACCATTTTTGGGACAAAGGGTCCGGGGGTGCAATTTTGGTCATTTTGAACCATTTTTGGGGTAAAAGGTCCGGGGTGCAAATTTGGAACCATTTTTGGGCTAAAGGGCCGGGGTCCATTTTTGGACAAAAGGTCCGGGGGTGCAAATTTGGACCATTTTTGGGACTAAAAGGTCCGGGGTGCAAATTTGGACCATTTTTGGGACCATTTTTTGGGCAAAAGGTCCGGGGGTGCAAATTTGGACCATTTTTGGGACAAAAGGCCAGGGGGTGCAAATTTAGACCATTTTTGGGCAAAAAGGTCCGGGGGTGCAAATTTGGACCATTTTTGGGACAAAAGGTCCGGGGGTGCAATTTTTTTACCATTTTTTTGGGACAAAAGGGCCGGGTGCAATTTTGAACCATTTTTGGGACAAAAGGGCCGGGGGTGCAAATTTGGACCATTTTTGGGCTTAAAGGGCCAGGGGTGCATTTTTGAACCATTATTGGGACAAAAGGTCTGGGGGTGCAATTTTGGTCATTTTGAACCATTTTTGGGCTTAAGGGTCCAGGGTTGCAAATTTGGACCATTTTTGGGCTAAAAGGGCCGGGAGTGCAAATTTTAGACCATTTTTGGGACAAAAGGGCCGGGAGTGTTTTTTTTTCAACTCCAGTCCAGTTTTTTTTCTGAATCCAGTCCGGCTTTTTTTCCAACTCTAGTCCAGTTTTTTTTTTCGAATCCATTCTGGGTTTTTTTTTTCAACTCCAGTCCAGTTTTTTTTCTGAATCCAGTCCGGGTTTTTTTTTCAACTCCAGTCCAGTTTTTTTTCCAAATCCAGTCCGGGTTTTTTTAACTCCAGTCCAGTTTTTTTTCAAATCCAGTCCGGGTTTTTTTTTCAACTCCAGTCCAGTTTTTTTTCCAAATCCAGTCCGGGTTTTTTTAACTCCAGTCCAGTTTTTTTTCAAATCCAGTCCGGGTTTTTTTTTCAACTCCAGTCCAGTTTTTTTTCCGAATCCAGTTTTTTTTTTCTAAAAATCCGGGGTGCAGTTTTTTTTGGGAAAAGGGTCCGGGGGTGCAATTTTTTTTTTTTGGGCTAAAAGGGCCGGGGGTGCAAATTTGGACCATTTTTGGGACAAAAGGATCTGGGGGTGCAATTTTGGTGATTTTGAACCATTTTTGGGCTATTTGAACCATTTTTGGGCTAAAAGGTCCGGGGGTTCAAATTTGGACCATTTTTGGGACAAAAGGTCCGGGGGTGCAATTTTGGTCATTTTGAACCATTTTTTGGACAAAAGGTCCGGGGCTGCAATTTTGGTCATTTTGAACCATTTTTTGGCTAAGATGTCCAGGGTTCAAATTTGGACCATTTTGGGCTAAAAGGGCCGGGGGGTGCAATTTTGGTCATTTTGAACCATTTTTGGGATAAAAGGGCCGGGGGTGCAAATTTTGACCATTTTGGGCTAAAAGGGCCGGGGTTTTTTTTCAACTTTTTTTTCAACTCCAGTCCAGTTTTTTTTCCGAATCCAGTCCGGGTTTTTTTTCAACTCCAGTCCAGTTTTTTTCCGAATCCAGTCCGGGTTTTTTTTGGGCTAAAAAGGCCAGGGGTGTACATTTTTAACCATTTTTGGGACAAAAAGGTCCGGGGTGCAAATTTGGACCATTTTTGGGACAAAAGGTCCAGGGTGCAAATTTGAACCATTTTTGGTCATTTTTAACCATTTTTGTGACAAAAGGGCCAGGGTGCAATTTTGGTATTTTTTTAAAATCATATTTGGCATTATAAAAGGGGTGGGGGGTGCAAATTTGGACCATTTTGGGCTAAAAAGGCGGGGAGTGCAAATTTGGACCATTTTTGGGACAAAGGGTCCGGGGGTGCAAATTTGGACCATTTTGGGGGCAAAAGGTCCGGGGTGCAAATTTGAACCATTTTTGGGACAACAGGTCCGGGAGTGCAATTTTGGTCATTTTTGGGACAAAGGGTCCGGGGGTGCAATTTTGGTCATTTTGAACCATTTTTGGGCCAAAAGGTCCAGGGGTGCAAATTTGGACCATTTTTGGGACAAAAGGTCCAGGGGTGCAAATTTGGACCATTTTTGGGCTAAAAGGGCCGGGGGTGCAAATTTAAGACCATTTTTGGGACAAAAGGTCCGGGGGTGCAAATTTGGACCATTTTGGTGCTAAAAGGGCCGGGGGAGCAAATTTGGACCATTTTTGGGACAAAAGGGCCGGGGGTGCAAATTTGGACCATTTTGGGGCTTAAAGGGCCAGGGGTGCAATTTTGAACCATTATTGGGACAAAAGGTCTGGGGGTGCAATTTTGGTCATTTTGAACCATTTTTGGGCTTAAGGGTCCAGGGTTAAAATTTGGACCATTTTGGGCTAAAAGGGCCGGGAGTGCAAATTTTAGACCATTTTTGGGACAAAAGGGCCGGGAGTGTTTTTTTTTCAACTCCAGTCCAGTTTTTTTTCTGAATCCAGTCCGGCTTTTTTTCCAACTCTAGTCCAGTTTTTTTTTTCAAATCCATTCTGGGTTTTTTTTTTCAACTCCAGTCCAGTTTTTTTTCTGAATCCAGTCCGGGTTTTGTTTAACTCCAGTCCAGTTTTTTTTCCAAATCCAGTCCGGGTTTTTTTTAACTCCAGTCCAGAATCCAGTCCGGGTTTTTTTTGGGACAAAAAAACTCCAGTCCAGTTTTTTTCCAAATCCAGTCCGGGTTTTTTTTTCAACTCCAGTCCAGTTTTTTTCAAATCCAGTCCGGGTTTTTTTTTTTCAACTGTCCAAAAATCCAGTCCGGGTTTTTTTTTTTTTCCGGGGGGTGCAAATGTCCAGGGTCCGGGGGTTTTTTTGGTCATTTTTGGGACAAAGGGTCCGGGGTGCAATTTTGGTCATTTTGAACCATTTTTTTTTTGGACCATTTTTGGGACAAAAATTGGGGGTGCAATTTTGGTGATTTTGGACCCTAAAAGTTCAAATTTGGACCAGTCCGGGGGTGCAATTTTGGTCATTTTGAACCATTTTTTGGACAAAAGGTCCGGGGCCAAATTTGGTCATTTTGAACCATTTTTTTGGCTAAAAGGGTTCAAATTTGGACCATTTTGGGACTCAAATTTGGACCATTTTTTGGGCCAATCCATTTTTGGGGTCCGGGTTTTTTTTTTCAACTCCAGTCCAGTTTTTTTTTTTCCGAATCCAGTCCGGGTTTTTTTTTCAACTCCAGTCCAGTTTTTTTCCGAATCCAGTCCGGGTTTTTTTGGGGGCCAAAACCAGTTTTTTTGGGACAAAAAGGTCCAGGGGGTGCAAATTTGGACCATTTTTTTTCCAGGGGTGCAGTTTTTTTTCAAAATTTTTGGTCCGGGGCAATTTTGTTTTTGGACCATTTTTGGGACAAAAGGTCCGGGGGCAATTTCCGGGGTGCAAAAATTTTGGACAGGTCCGGGGGTTTTTTTTGGGCTGCAAAAAAGGGACCAGGGGGGTGCAAATTTTTGGGACAAAGGGTCCGGGGTGCAATTTTTTTTGGGCTAAAAGGGCCGGGGTGCAAAAATTTTTGGGCCAAAAGTCCAGGGGTGCAAATTTTGCAATTTTTGACCATTTTTGGGACAAAAGGGCCAAAAGGGGGGTGCAAATTTGGACCATTTTTGGGCTAAAAGGGCCGGGGGTGCAAATTTGGAACATTTGGGCTAAAAGGGCCGGGGAAAACCATTTTTGGGACAAAAGGGCCGGGGGTGCAAATTTGGACCATTTTTTTGGGGCAAAAGGGTCCAGGGGGTGCAATTTTGAACCATTTTTGGGACAAAAGGTCTGGGGGGTGCAATTTTGGTCATTTTGAACCATTTTTGGGCAAAAGGGTCCGGGGTTCAAATTTGGAAATTTTTGGACCGGGGGTGCAAATTTTTTGGAACCATTTTTAAAAGGGCCGGGAGTGCAAATTTTAGACCATTTTTGGGACAAAAGGGCCGGGGGAGTGTCCATTTTTTTCCAGTCCGGGTTTTCAACTCCAGGAATCCAGTCCGGTTTTTTTTTTTCAACTCCAGTCCAGTTTTTTTTCTGAATCCAGTCCGGGTTTTTTTTAACTCCAGTCCAGTTTTTTTTTCGAATCCAGTCTGG
Organism: Lithobates sylvaticus; assembly: GCA_028564925.1. NCBI lineage: Eukaryota > Metazoa > Chordata > Amphibia > Anura > Ranidae > Lithobates > Lithobates sylvaticus. The sequence continues at coordinate 494,557,066 of CM053026.1, read as the reverse complement.
GTTTTTTTTTTCAACTCCAGTCCAGTTTTTTTTTCAAATCCAGTCCGGGTTTTTTTTTTAACTCCAGTCCAGTTTTTTTTCCAAATCCAGTCCGGGTTTTTTTTTCAACTCCAGTCCAGTTTTTTTTCCAAATCCAGTCCGGGTTTTTTTTTTCAACTCCAGTCCAGTTTTTTTTTCCAAATCCAGTCCGGGTTTTTTTTGGGGTCCGGGGGTGCAAATTTGAACATTTTTGGGACTAAAAGGGGGGGTGCAATTTTGGACCATTTTTGGGACAAAAGGTCCGGGGGTGCAATTTTGGTCATTTTTTTGGGACACAAAGGTCGGGGGTGCAATTTTGCCATTTTTGGGAACCATTTTTGGGCAAAAGGTCCGGGGGTGCAAATTTTTGGACCATTTTTGGGACAAAAGGGCCTGGGGTGCAATTTTGGTGATTTTGAACCATTTTGGTGCTAAAAGGGCCGGGGGAGCAAATTTGGACCATTTTTGGGACAAAAGGTCCGGGGCTGCAATTTTGGTCATTTTGAACCATTTTTTGGACAAAAGGTCCGGGGCTGCAATTTTGGTCATTTTGAACCATTTTTTGGCTAAAAAGGTCCAGGGTGCAAATTTGGACCATTTTGGGCTAAAAGGGCCGGGGGTGCAATTTTGGTCATTTGAACCATTTTTGGGTTAAAAAAAAGGGCCGGGGGTGCAAATTTGGACCAATTTTGGGCTAAAAGGGCCGGTTTTTTTTTTTTTGGGTTTTTTTTTCAACTTTTTTTTCAACTCCAGTCCAGTTTTTTTTCCGAATCCAGTCCGGGTTTTTTTTCAACTCCAGTCCAGTTTTTTTTTTTTCCGAATCCAGTCCGGGTTTTTTTTTGGGCTAAAAAGGCCAGGGGTGTACATTTAAACCATTTTTGGGACAAAAAGGTCCGGGGTGCAAATTTGGACCATTTTTGGGACAAAAGGTCCAGGGGGTGCAATTTTGGTCATTTTGAACCATTTTTTGGACAAAAGGTCCGGGGCTGCAATTTTGGACCATTTTGGGCTAAAAGGGCCGGGGTGCAAATTTTGGACCATTTTTTGGGCTAAAAGGGTCCGGGGGTGCAAATTTGGACCATTTTTTGGGCCGGGGGTGCAAATTTGGACCATTTTTGGGCTAAAAGGTCCGGGAGTGCAAATTTGGACCATTTTTGGGACAAAGGGTCCGGGGGGGTGCAAATTTGGACCATTTTGGGCTAAAAGGGCGGGGAGTGCAAATTTGGACCATTTTTGGGACAAAAGGTCCGGGAGTGCAATTTTGGTCATTTTTGGGACAAAGGGTCCGGGGGTGCAATTTTGGTCATTTTGAACCATTTTTGGGCCAAAAGGTCCAGGGGTGCAAATTTGGACCATTTTTGGGACAAAAGGTCCAGGGGTCCAAATTTGGACCAATTTTGGGCTAAAAGGGCCGGGGGTGCAAATTTAAGACCATTTTTGGGCCAAAAGGTCCGGGGGTGCAAATTTGGACCATTTTGGTGCTAAAAGGGCCGGGGGAGCAAATTTGGACCATTTTTGGGACAAAAGGGCCGGGGGTGCAAATTTGGACCATTTTGGGGCTTAAAGGGCCAGGGGTGCAATTTTGAACCATTATTGGGACAAAAGGTCTGGGGTGCAATTTTGGTCATTTTGAACCATTTTTGGGCTTAAGGGTCCAGGGTTAAAATTTGGACCATTTTGGGCTAAAAGGGCCGGGAGTGCAAATTTTAGACCATTTTTGGGACAAAAGGGCCGGGAGTGTTTTTTTTTCAACTCCAGTCCAGTTTTTTTTCTGAATCCAGTCCGGGTTTTTTTCCAACTCCAGTCCAGTTTTTTTTTCGAATCCAGTCCGGGTTTTTTTTTCAACTCCAGTCCAGTTTTTTTTTCTGAATCCAGTCCGGGTTTTTTTTTCAACTCCAGTCCAGTTTTTTTCCAAATCCAGTCCGGGTTTTTTTTAACTCCAGTCCAGTTTTTTTTCAAATCCAGTCCGGGTTTTTTTTTCAACTCCAGTCAGTTTTTTTTCAGTTTTTTTTTTCAAATCCAGTCCATTTTTTTTTTTCCGTTTTTTTTTCAAACTCCAGTCCAGTTTTTTTTTCGAATCCAGTCCGGGTTTTTTTTTTTTTTTCGGTTTTTTTTTGGGCTAAAAAGGCCAGGGGTGCAATTTGGACCATTTTTGGGACAAAAGGATTGGGGGTGCAATTTTGGTCATTTTGAACCATTTTTGGGACAAAAGGTCCGGGGTGCAAATTTGGACCATTTTTGGGACAAAAGGTCCAGGGGTGCAATTTTGGTCATTTTGAACCATTTTTGGGACAAAAGGGCCGGGGGTGCAAATTTGGACCATTTTTGGGACAAAAGGGCCAGGGTGCAATTTTGGTAATTTTGAATCATATTGGGGCTAAAAGGGCCGGGGGTGCAAATTTGGACCATTTTGGGCTAAAAGGGCGGGGAGTGCAAATTTGGACCATTTTTGGGACAAAGGGTCCGGGGGTGCAAATTTGGACCATTTTGGGGGCAAAAGGTCCGGGGGTGCAAATTTGAACCATTTTTGGGACAAAAGGTCCGGGGGTGCAATTTTGGTCATTTTTGGGACAAAGGGTCCGGGGGTGCAATTTTGGTCATTTTGAACCATTTTTGGGCTAAAAGGTCCAGGGGTGCAAATTTGGACCATTTTTGGGACAAAAGGTCCAGGGGTCCAAATTTGGACAATTTTGGGCTAAAAGGGCCGGGGGTGCAAATTTAAGACCATTTTTGGGCCAAAAGGTCCGGGGGTGCAAATTTGGACCATTTTGGTGCTAAAAGGGCCGGGGGAGCAAATTTGGACCATTTTTGGGACAAAAGGGACGGGGGTGCAAATTTGGACCATTTTGGGCTTAAAGGGCCGGGGGTGCAATTTTGAACATTTTATTGGGACAAAAGGTCTGGGGGTGCAATTTTGGTCATTTTGAACCATTTTTGGGCTTAAGGGTCCAGGGTTAAAATTTGGACCATTTTGGGCTAAAAGGGCCGGGAGTGCAAATTTTAGACCATTTTTGGGACAAAAGGGCCGGGAGTGTTTTTTTTTTCAACTCCAGTCCAGTTTTTTTTCTGAATCCAGTCCGGCTTTTTTTCCAACTCTAGTCCAGTTTTTTTTTTCGAATCCATTCTGGGTTTTTTCTTTTCAACTCCAGTCCAGTTTTTTTTCTGAATCCAGTCCGGGTTTTTTTTAACTCCAGTCCAGTTTTTTTTCCAAATCCAGTCCGGGTTTTTTTTAACTCCAGTCCAGTTTTTTTTCAAATCCAGTCCGGGTTTTTTTTTCAACTCCAGTCCAGTTTTTTTTCCGAATCCAGTCCGGGTTTTTTTTTCAAATCCAGTCCAGTTTTTTTTCCGAATCCAGTCCGGGTTTTTTTTTGGGCTAAAAGGGCCGGGGGTGCAAATTTGGACCATTTTTGGGACAAAGGGTCCGGGGGTGCAATTTTGGTCATTTTTGGGACAAAGGGTCCGGGGGTGCAATTTTGGTCATTTTGAACCATTTTTGGGACAAAAGGGCCGGGGGTGCAAATTTGGACCATTTTTGGGACAAAAGGATTGGGGGTGCAATTTTGGTGATTTTGAACCATTTTTGGGCTAAAAGGTCCGGGGGTTCAAATTTGGACCATTTTTGGGACAAAAGGTCCGGGGGTGCAATTTTGGTCATTTTGAACCATTTTTTGGACAAAAGGTCCGGGGCTGCAATTTTGGTCATTTTGAACCATTTTTGGGCTAAAATGTCCGGGGTTCAAATTTGGACCATTTTGGGCTAAAAGGGCCGGGGGTGCAATTTTGGTCATTTTGAACCATTTTTGGGATAAAAGGGCCGGGGGTGCAAATTTTGACCATTTTGGGCTAAAAGGGCCGGGTTTTTTTTTCAACTCCAGTCCAGTTTTTTTTCCGAATCCAGTCCGGGTTTTTTTTCAACTCCAGTCCAGTTTTTTTCCGAATCCAGTCCGGGTTTTTTTTTGGGCTAAAAAGGCCAGGGGTGTACATTTTAAACCATTTTTGGGACAAAAAGGTCCGGGGTGCAAATTTGGACCATTTTTGGGACAAAAGGTCCAGGGGTGCAATTTTGGTCATTTTGAACCATTTTTGGGACAAAAGGGCCGGGGGTGCAAATTTGGACTATTTTGGTGCTAAAAGGGCCGGGGGAGCAAATTTGGACCATTTTTGGGACAAAAGGGCCGGGGGTGCAAATTTGGACCATTTTGGAGCTTAAAGGGCCAGGGGTGCAATTTTGAACCATTATTGGGACAAAAGGTCTGGGGGTGCAATTTTGGTCATTTTGAACCATTTTTGGGCTTAAGGGTCCAGGGTTAAAATTTGGACCATTTTGGGCTAAAAGGGCCGGGAGTGCAAATTTTAGACCATTTTTGGGACAAAAGGGCCGGGAGTGTTTTTTTTTCAACTCCAGTCCAGTTTTTTTTTTTCCATTCGGGGTTTTTTTTTTCAACTCCAGTCCGGTTTTTTTTCCGAATCCATTCTGGGTTTTTTTTTTCAAGTCCAGTCCAGTTTTTTTTTCAAATCCAGTCCAGTTTTTTTTCAAATCCAGTCCGGGTTTTTTTTAACTCCAGTCCAGTTTTTTTTCCAAATCCAGTCCGGGTTTTTTTTAACTCCAGTCCAGTTTTTTTTCAAATCCAGTCCGGGTTTTTTTTTCAACTCCAGTCCGGGGTTTTTTTTGGGACAAAAGGGCCGGGGGTCATTTTTGGGCCAAAAGGTCCGGGGGGGTGCAAATTTGGACCATTTTTGGGACAAAAAGGGCCGGGGGTGCAAATGTGGACCATTTTTGGGACAAAAGGTCCGGGGGTGCAATTTTGGTCATTTTGAACCATTTTTTGGACAAAAGGTCCGGGGCTGCAATTTTGGTCATTTTCAACCATTTTTTGGCTAAGATGTCCAGGGTTCAAATTTGGACCATTTTGGGCTAAAAGGGCCGGGGGTGCAATTTTGGTCATTTTGAACCATTTTTGGGATAAAAGGGCCGGGGGTGCAAATTTTGACCATTTTGGGCTAAAAGGGCCGGGGTTTTTTTTCAACTTTTTTTTTCAACTCCAGTCCAGTTTTTTTTCCGAATCCAGTCCGGGTTTTTTTTCAACTCCAGTCCAGTTTTTTTCCGAATCCAGTCCGGGTTTTTTTTGGGCTAAAAAGGCCAGGGGTGTACATTTTAAACCATTTTTGGGACAAAAAGGTCCGGGGTGCAAATTTGGACCATTTTTGGGACAAAAGGTCCAGGGGTGCAATTTTGGTCATTTTTAACCATTTTTGTGACAAAAGGGCCAGGGTGCAATTTTGGTAATTTTGAATCATATTGGGGCTAAAAGGGCCGGGGGTGCAAATTTGGACCATTTTGGGCTAAAAAGGCGGGGAGTGCAAATTTGGACCATTTTTGGGACAAATTTTTTGGGGAAAAGGTCCGGGGGTGCAAATTTGAACCATTTTTGGGACAACAGGTCCGGGAGTGCAATTTTGGTCATTTTTGGGACAAAGGGTCCGGGGGTGCAATTTTGGTCATTTTGAACCATTTTTGGGCCAAAAGGTCCAGGGGTGCAAATTTGGACCATTTTTGGGACAAAAGGTCCAGGGGTCCAAATTTGGACAATTTTGGGCTAAAAGGGCCGGGGGTGCAAATTTAAGACCATTTTTGGGCCAAAAGGTCCGGGGGTGCAAATTTGGACCATTTTGGTGCTAAAAGGGCCGGGGGAGCAAATTTGGACCATTTTTGGGACAAAAGGGCCGGGGGTGCAAATTTGGACCATTTTGGGGCTTAAAGGGCCAGGGGTGCAATTTTGAACCATTATTGGGACAAAAGGTCTGGGGGTGCAATTTTGGTCATTTTGAACCATTTTTGGGCTTAAGGGTCCAGGGTTAAAATTTGGACCATTTTGGGCTAAAAGGGCCGGGAGTGCAAATTTTAGACCATTTTTGGGACAAAAGGGCCGGGAGTGTTTTTTTTTCAACTCCAGTCCAGTTTTTTTTCCGAATCCAGTCCGGCTTTTTTTCCAACTCTAGTCCAGTTTTTTTTTTTTAGTGCAGTTTTTTTTTTCAAATCCATTCCAGTTTTTTTTTTCAAATCCATTCTGTTTTTTTTTTTCAACTCCAGTCCAGTTTTTTTTCTGAATCCAGTCCGGGTTTTGTTTAACTCCAGTCCAGTTTTTTTTCCAAATCCAGTCCGGGTTTTTTTTAACTCCAGTCCAGTTTTTTTTCAAATCCAGTCCGGGTTTTTTTTTCAACTCCAGTCCAGTTTTTTTTCCAAATCCAGTCCGGGGTTTTTTTTGGGCTAAAAGGGCCGGGGGTGCAAATGTGGACCATTCTTGGGACAAAGGGTCCGGGGGTGCAATTTTGGTCATTTTTGGGACAAAGGGTCCGGGGGTGCAATTTTGGTCATTTTGAACCATTTTTGGGCCAAAAGGTCCAGGGGTGCAAATTTGGACCATTTTTGGGACAAAAGGTCCAGGGGTCCAAATTTGGACAATTTTGGGCTAAAAGGGCCGGGGGTGCAAATTTAAGACCATTTTTGGGCCAAAAGGTCCGGGGGTGCAAATTTGGACCATTTTGGTGCTAAAAGGGCCGGGGGAGCAAATTTGGACCATTTTTGGGACAAAAGGGCCGGGGGTGCAAATTTGGACCATTTTGGGGCTAAAAGGGCCAGGGGTGCAATTTTGAACCATTATTGGGACAAAAGGTCTGGGGGTGCAATTTTGGTCATTTTGAACCATTTTTGGGCTTAAGGGTCCAGGGTTAAAATTTGGACCATTTTGGGCTAAAAGGGCCGGGAGTGCAAATTTTAGACCATTTTTGGGACAAAAGGGCCGGGAGTGGTTTTTTTTTCAACTCCAGTCCAGTTTTTTTTCTGAATCCAGTCCGGCTTTTTTTCCAACTCTAGTCCAGTTTTTTTTTCCGAATCCAGTCCGGTTTTTTTTTTCAAATCCATTCTGGGTTTTTTTTTTCAACTCCAGTCCAGTTTTTTTTCTGAATCCAGTCCGGGTTTTGTTTAACTCCAGTCCAGTTTTTTTTCCAAATACAGTCCGGGTTTTTTTTAACTCCAGTCCAGTTTTTTTTCAAATCCAGTCCGGGTTTTTTTTTCAACTCCAGTCCAGTTTTTTTTTCCAAATCCAGTCCGGGTTTTTTTTTGGGCTAAAAGGGCCGGGGGTGCAAATGTGGACCATTCTTGGGACAAAGGGTCCGGGGGTGCAATTTTGGTCATTTTTGGGACAAAGGGTCCGGGGGTGCAATTTTGGTCATTTTGAACCATTTTTGGGACAAAAGGGCCGGGGGTGCAAATTTGGACCATTTTTGGGACAAAAGGATTGGGGGTGCAATTTTGGTGATTTTGAACCATTTTTGGGCTAAAAGGTCCGGGGGTTCAAATTTGGACCATTTTTGGGACAAAAGGTCCGGGGGTGCAATTTTGGTCATTTTGAACCATTTTTTGGACAAAAGGTCCGGGGCTGCAATTTTGGTCATTTTGAACCATTTTTTGGCTAAGATGTCCAGGGTTCAAATTTGGACCATTTTGGGCTAAAAGGGCCGGGGGTGCAATTTTGGTCATTTTGAACCATTTTTGGGATAAAAGGGCTGGGGGTGCAAATTTTGACCATTTTGGGCTAAAAGGGCCGGGTTTTTTTTTTCAACTCCAGTCCAGTTTTTTTTCCGAATCCAGTCCGGGTTTTTTTTCAACTCCAGTCCAGTTTTTTTCCGAATCCAGTCCGGGTTTTTTTTTGGGCTAAAAAGGCCAGGGGTGTACATTTTAAACCATTTTTGGGAGGCGTGGCTAGCCAGCATAGCGGATGGTCGCACATTAGCACAGCTCCGTCGCACACCGGACACAGAAGGCGGAAATACACCGACAAAAAGCCTTGTTTCACGCAACGAATACCCACATAGGGTGCGGGAACAAACCCAGATGTCATCCCGCAAAAGAAAAGAACTTACCCGGCCGGGTAAGATGACGGACTTCTTCGCTCAGCCGAGCCGCCTGAAGGCCCAAGATGGCGCCGGCCACCGGAGCAACGCCACACGAGGCCCTCACAGCCAAACGAATCGGGCAGCACATCAAGCGCGCCACAACGGGGACGACACTGGGGACCAGAGATATTACTCACCCCCTCCTTCAGCATCTTCCAGTCCGGCGAAAAGCAGGCAAAAGACCCAGCAGGAGGATGCAGGGAAAATGGAGGTAAGCGGCCTTGACTCCTCACTAGATGACACTAGGGAGCTGCAAGACTCCATCACAGAATTCCCAACCATGAATCAACCAGTAATGGACACCACTCTTAAGGACATGTTAGTCTCACTACGCACAACACTGCATGCTGACATGCTTGCTATCACACAGCAGTTTAAGAAAGAAGTCACTGCGGTCTCAAGCAGAGTGTCCCACATTGAAACTAAAATGGAGGACTTCACCGCCACATTTAATGATTTAGTGGACGCTCACAATGACAGGGAAGACGAAATTACCTCCATTAAAGCGAAATTAGCAGATTTAGAGGACAGATCAAGACGTAACAACGTTAAGATCCGCGGAATCCCTGAATCAGTCAAACCCCCAGACTTAAAGGGGTACTTTACTAACCTCCTGAAACTGGCGCTTACAGAGGCACCTCTGGAAGAATTGCTGATTGACCGCATCCATAGGCTACCGAGGCCAAAAAATATTCCAACCCACCTGCCGAGAGATACAATAGTAAGAATTCACTTCTACCACATAAAGGATCGCTTTATGGCGGTAACAAGGAGAAAGGTGGACCTGCCGGACGAACTGGCGGAACTTTCATTCTTTGCAGATCTATCTGCATACACTATGCAAAGACGCAGGCAACTAGCGACAATAACCAAACCATTGTACAACCACCACATTCCATACAAATGGCTGTACCCAGCTAAACTTCTCATAACCTATGAAGATAGAGCACATGTGGTGACCACAGTGAAGGAAGGCATCCGTCTCATGAAGGAGTGGCAGATCCTGGAACCCCAGACCGACGAAAGGGACCCACAACACTCCTCGCCATCCACCCGCACAAGCTCTGAGAATGACATAGGCTGAAAAAACGAATTTAATGCACTACTTCTCCGCCTGAAAGTCCGGAAAGACGCATCTAGTTTGAACGTAACCAGTTTTTTACTGTTCCTGATTAACCGCTCTACCCCCAAATATTAAGCGGTGTTTCACCTGCACAGATTCCACAGGAATCGCCAACTTATTTTTACCCAGCTGCTCCAGCTGAACCTTTTCCCCCTTCCCCATTCTCCCCTTTCCCCATCTCTCCACTCCACCTTGTGTTACAGGCTCGGAACCACAGCAATCTACACGACGCCCAGATAGAGAAAGAAAAGACCACACAGCATCAAAAAGAAGCACAGCAACACCAACTAATAAGAATCTGCACCATATTGGTCTTCACCCATCTAAGCTCACTACTCCACCAACCTCTGAGGTACGTGCAATCCACAACACAACATGGCTTTTAAAATAGCCTCACTGAATGTCAAGGGCCTGAACAGTCCTTACAAAAGGCAGATGGCATGGAAAGAAGCCGGACGGCTTCAGTGCGACATACTTTGCCTCCAAGAGACGCACTTTATGGAGGGAAATCACCCATCATTCACTAACCGTAAATATCCCCATATCTTATTTGCTAACGGCCCAAAGAAAAAAGCAGGAGTTGCCATTGCAATCAGAGACTCAACAGACTTCTCAATGATAGACTCATACGCAGATCCATCCGGCAGATATCTTATACTTTCCTGTGAAATAGCGAAAACCAAATACACAATAGTTAATATATATCTGCCGAATGTAAAACAGAACCGCTTTCTAAAGAAGATTTGGAAAAAAATCGCCACAATTAAACAAGGTTACCTACTCTTATGCGGGGACTTCAACTTGATCCCAGACAAAGAACTTGACATCTCCTCCAAACCCCAGAAGAAAACCCGCAGACCTACCCTAGCGCAATTTATTCGGTCATCAGGCCTCCAGGATGTTTGGAGATGCCAACATGCATCGGAAAGGGACTTTACTTTTTTTTCTAATGTTCACCATTCATACTCACGTATAGACTTAATGCTTGTAGATAAATTTCTACTCCAAAAAATAGTTCGATCTGATATACATGTGATAACGTCGTCTGACCATGCACCCATCTCCATGAGCGTGGGGGATCGGGCGACCAAAACAAGAGCTAATAGGTGGCGGAATGATGTCTCATTGATGTCACAACCTGAAAACCTAACTAAACTGAGGGCAGCCATGAAAGAATTTTTTGAACTAAACTCACCTTCGGTGTCTGATCCCTTCATGCTCTGGAACACCCATAAAAGCTTTATGAGAGGGTTGCTTATACAATTGAGTGCTATAACTAAGAGGCAGAGGACGCAGCGGCTCAACGATCTACTAGCTAAAATAGAACAGTTAGAAGGCTTGAACAAAGAAAATACAACACAAAAAGTGAGAGAATCTTTATATCAGACTAGACAAGAACTTCGCTCCCACCTGGTTTCCCAGCAGGAGAACCGCTTTCGTGCTCTGAAGGCAAACAGCTACCGCTACAGCAACAAGGCGGGGAAACTACTGGCTAACCAGTTGAAAGAAAAACAGAAACAACAAAAAATCCATAGCATGCTTAACCCCAGAACAAAAAAAATAGTGCACAACCCCAAAGAAATTGCTGACGCATTCAGCGATTACTACGAGGCTTTATACAACCTCAAAAATGACCCTGACACACCTCAACCATCTGAGCAACTAATCTCAGATTTCCTAAAATCTATTAAACTTCCAACAGTACCCAGTACAGACTTGGATACGCTAAACATACCCACATCTATTACCGAAATAAGTAGAATAATTAAAAGCATGCCACACAACAAGTCCCCAGGCCCGGACGGTTACTCGTCCGAATATTACCAGTTATTTTGTGGTGAACTATCAAAATATATGAAAGAGATCTTCGATGCCGCTGTGTCCAGTGCCTCATTCCTGCAGGAAATGTTAACAGCCACTATAATTACCATACCAAAACCTGGCAAAGACCCCTCAACCCCGCAGAACTTCAGACCAATATCACTATTAAATGTTGACGTGAAGGTATACGCAAAACTGGTTGCCAACAGGCTTGCCTCCATCTTGCCGGGGTTAATCCACCAAGATCAGGTGGGCTTCGTCAAGGGGAGGCAGGCCAATGACGCCACAAGGAGACTGATCAATTTGATTCATCTTGCAGAGAGAAGCGGGGGGCCTTCTCTGCTTCTGGCTTTGGACGCAGAGAAGGCCTTCGATAGGGTCCACTGGGGATACCTATCCCAGGTACTACAAAAATTTGGTTTGATAGGCCAGATACAACAAGCCATACTAGCTCTCTACTCATCTCCATCCGCATTTGTGTACACAGAGGGGATGTTCTCAAAAAACTTTAGCATAACAAATGGAACACGCCAGGGCTGCCCCCTCTCTCCCATTATTTTTGCCATGATAATGGAACCACTAGCAGAAAAGATTAGACAGCACCCAGACATCCAAGGAATCCTCGCGCACAAAACACAGCACAAAATATCACTTTTTGCGGACGACGTTATCTTGACACTATCTGACCCCTATACCTCACTTACTGCAGCACACAATACACTAGATGCATTCAGTAAAATTGCATATTACAAAGTGAACGAAAACAAGTCGAACATTTTAGGTATAGCAGTCAATGATAAGCTAAAGTCCAGCATACAAAAAGCCCTCCCCTACCCGTGGGCATCAGGCTCCATCCCCTACCTAGGAATACAATTAACCCCATCTATATCCAGCCTATATAAAGCTAATTACCTACCGTTAGAACAGAAACTACACAAAGACATAACCAGAATTCAAAACTACTATATGTCTTGGCACGGTCGCTTAGCAGCCTATAAGATGTTACTGCTGCCAAAAATAACTTACTTATTCAGAACCCTCCCAATATATATCCCTGACTCTTTTTTTAAAACATTACAAAAACAACTGACTAACTTTATATGGGCAGGCAGAAGAACTAGGTTCCCACCTCAAATGATGCACAAACATAAGAAAGCAGGGGGACTGGGAGTCCCCTCATTGAAAGATTACTATATAGCAGCATTAGTAGACCAACTAAAAGATTGGAACGTCCAATCTATATCCAAACCCTGGCACCAACTAGAACAAGCATGGATCTTCCCTAAAACACTACAGTCTCTACTCATAGCATGTAACCAAAGCGACATAGAAATACAAACACAACACCCCACAATCCAGGCCGCCTTACAAGCCTGGAAATATATTAAGTCAGCTCATAAGTTAGAAACAGCATACGTAAAACTCCCAATACCATTGGACGCTCTAAACTGGCTAATCCCAAACCTAAACACAACAACATGGGAAAAGAGAGGAGCAAAGACAGTACCTGACATTACACGGAAGGATAAACTACTAGAGTTCGCAGAGATCCAGTTAAAACTTGACATCCCTTCCTCAGAATTCCTAACATACCTCCAAATATCCTCCTGGTTCCGACAAACCGGCAAAGCACACACCCTAGTCCCGAAACAGGTTTGGAACCACATCACTACGGTAGATCCCAAAGCTAAAGGCATCTCTCTAATATATAATTACCTACATGACAAATCCATCTTTGAAAAATACACCTACCATGGCAAGTGGGAAACCGACCTGGGGAAAAATTTCACAGACCAACAATGGCTTGCAGCAGCACGAAATAATGTTAAATTCTCAAGGTGTTCAAACTATGAGGAGCTGGCGGCAAAATTTACGGCGAGAGGGTATCTTACTCCCTACATAATGGCTAAATTTCCAGGGAACAACTCCAACCTGTGCTGGAGGGGTTGCGGACAGGTGGGTACACTGCTGCACATGCTGTGGTCGTGCCCCCACCTCCGTAGCTTCTGGAACGGAATATTTAAACTTATCGCACAAATCACGGGGATCATTAGCCACCCCACTCCTGAAAAAGCTATACTAAGCATAGACATAACAGAATACCCTATCTCCGAAAGATCAACAGCAATGCACATCATATTTGCCGCCAGGTCCTTGATAGTAAATAACTGGAAATCTAATGTAATACCATCAAAATCTGAAGTAATATCCAAGGTCAATATCATCTCAGAGTACGAAAGAATTCTAGCCTACAGAGATGGGTCAGGCCCTAGATACGTGTCTAACTGGTCAGCATGGAATTCATTGCACAAATTGCATAAGTGAAATAAATATAATTCATATAAGAGTCTTTCATAAAGTATCTTAGCACCACTTCCTCCTGTAACCCCTCCCACCTCCCCCCCCCCCTTCTCTTCCCTATCTTTCTACCTTCCCCACCCCCCCCCCCCTGTTACCATTTAAGTGTTGGGAAGTTGAGTACTACTTGTTGTCATATAGAAAGTTTGACAATACTTCATTCGTAGATATTGGATTAATATAAGACATAGTATGGGATAGCAAACGCGACCATACCATCAGTAAAAAAACAAATACCTAGCTTCTCTGTTACAATAAAAGTTAACGCATTGTTTTTTATTATGCAAATAAATACTGTGCAAATATATATATAAACAGTGCTATATAAATATCAAAGTACAAAAATAGTGGTGTATAATTGACTCAACGTATAACTTAATAGCAGCGGTGTGTCTATTTCTCTTAGTGACAAGTGAAAAAGTTCATAAATATGTAAAGTCCAGATTGTGAATAAATAAATAAATAAATGGGTAAGTGATTTTCCAAGTGTCTCTGAATTCCAATCTCAATTATTTTGGATTATAAAAAAAGTGTTTAGAAAACACCTCTCAGGTAATACACACAACTGATAGCCCAAAGGGGTTTGTGACAACCACACAATGTGTTGAACACGGACATTTTCTCATAATAAATATCACTCACCCATTTGTTCATTGAAAAATGCATGTGCATGCATGCAGCTTTTAATGAGAATATTTTTAATATTTTAAGATTTTCAATATTCTTACATATATATTTATACATATATATATATATAGGTTTGTTTTTAAAGATATTTTAACATCCTTATAATATGCTTAACACTACTTACTTTATTTTAATAGTGTGACCAAATATCATATTTTTCAGATTCTTTTGTGCAATTTTCTCACCAATTCCCGTTAGATGCAGAGCCTGCCATTTACTCAAGATACAGCAGTCTGCACCTCTAAACTTAGGGAATCAGTGCTCAAATTGCGATGGTTTAATTCATTTATATATATATATATTTTTGTACAGTTATGGAGTCAAGATCACACACCTTTTTTAATATGCACTAATGTTACTGCTATGCCAAAGATGTGCCTTCTATGTAATGTATCATTCCATTTCAAAGATGTGCCTGTTATGCAATGCATCACCCCATTTCAACTGCAGGGACCCATTTCCGGTATTTCTATTTAGGCTGAGGGGACACCTAGAGCGCGCCGCTGAACCGCCGCTCTAACCCTATTGCGCAGGTGCGAGCCGCATCTCATCATAGGGTGAAGGCTCGCCTGTGTAGTGTGCTGTTGGATGCGCGCGCACCTCCCGATACAACGCGCACGCGCACGGAGCCAGTGCGCACGCGCGCGGCCGTCTGCAGTCTCAGCTGATGGATGAATATCCACGGCTGGAGAAACCCAGAGTGCGCGCAGTGACCAGGACATCCTGCGCGCGCACACACAGTACACTAATGTTCACCCCAACCCCCCCTCCCCCCCACTGAGCTAGAACTACTGCGCAAGCGCAGAGGCAGTGACCCTCAAAGCCATAAGAAGAGATACTCATCTCAACTCATCCCATCTCTGAGGCGCGCGCACTGTTTGTGATGACAAATAAATTAGCCAATACAGAGCCAAAGGGAGCACAGTGAGCTGCATCTGATAGGCAGCGATCGAAATGGAACATACATACAGCATAACAGCTCTTTTTTCAATTTCGCACTGCACTTTAACCACTTTTTTCAATTTCGCACTGCACTAATTTAACTGGTAATTGCGCGGTCATGCAATTTTGTAACCAAACGAAATTTGCGTCCTTTTCTTCCCACAAATAGAGCTTTCTTTTGATGGTATTTGATTGCCTCTGTGATTTTTATTTTTTTGCGATATAAACGGAAAAAGAGCGAAAATTTTGAAAAAAAAAGAGATTTTCTACTTTTTGTTATAAAAAAAATCTAATAAACTCAATTTTAGTCAAACATTTGGGCCAAAATGTATTCAGCCACATGTCTTTAGTAAAAAAAATGCCAATAAGCGTATATTTATTGGTTTGCGCAAAAGTTATAGCGTCTACAAACTAGAGTACATTTTCTGGAATTTACACCGCTTTTAATTTATGACTGCCTATTTCATTTCTTGAGGTGCTAAAATGGCAGGGAAGTACAAAACCCCCCCAAATGACCCCATTTTGGAAAGTAGACACCCCAAGCTATTTGCTGAGAGGCATGTTGAGCCCATTGAATATTTTTTTTTTTAGTCCCAAGTGATTGAATAAAGACAAAAATAAAAAAGATTTTTTTTTTTTTTTCAAAAAGTTGTCACTAAATGATATATTGCTCACACATGCCATAGTTATATGTGGAATTGCACCCCAAAATACATTTTGCTGCTTCTCCTGAGTATGGGGATACCACATGTGTGGGACTTTTTGGGAGCCTAGCCGCGTACGGGGCCCCGAAACCCAAGCACCGCCTTCAGGATTTCTAAGGGTGCAAATTTTTGATTTCACTCCTCACTACCTATCACCGTTTCGAAGGCCATAAAATGCCAAAATAGCACAAAACCCCCCCAAATGACCCCATTTTGGAAAGTAGACACCCCAAGCTATTTGTTGAGAGGCATGGTGAGTATTTTACAGCTCTCATTTGTTTTTGAAAATGAAGAAAGTAAAGAAAAATAATTTTTTTTTTCTTTTTTTCAATTTTCAAAACTTTGTGACAAAAAGCGAGATCTGCAAAATACTCACAATACCTCTCAGCAAATAGCTTGGGGTGTCTACTTTCCAAAATGGGGTCATTTTGGGGGGTTTTATGCCATCTGGGCATTCCATGGCCTCCGAAACTGTGATTGGCAGTGAGAAGTGAAATAAAAAAATTACACCCTTAGAAAGCCTGAAGGCGGTGATTGGTTTTTGGGGTTCCGTACGCAGCTAGGCTCCCAAAAAGTCCCACACATGTGGTATCCCCGTACTCAGGAGAAGCAACAGAATGTATTTTGGGGTGTATTTCCACATATGCCCATGACATGTTTGAGCAATATATCATTTAGTGACAACTTTTTGTAAAAAAAAAATATATATATTTTTTTTTTTCATTATTCAATCTCTTGGGACAAAAAAAAAAAATATTTAATGGGCTCAACATTGCTCTCATCAAATAGCTTGGGGTGTCTACTTTCCAAAATGGGGTCATTTGGGGGGGGTTTGAACTGTCCTGGCATTTTATGCACAACATTTAGAAGCCTATGTCACACGTCACCCACTCTTCTAACCACTTGAAGATAAAGCCCTTTCTGACACTTTTTGTTTACATGAAAACATATTTTTTTTTTGCAAGAAAATTACGTTGAACCCCCAAACACTATATATAATGTTAAAGCAAAGGCCCTACAGATTAAAATGGTGGGTGTTGCATTTTTTTTTTCCACACAGTATTTGCGCAGCGATTTTTCAAACGCATTTTTTGTGGAAAAAATACACTTTTTTTTATTTTAATGCACTAAAACACACTATATTGCTCAAATTTTTGATGAAATAAAAAATATGATCTTAGGCCGAGTACATGGATACCAAACACGACATGCTTTAAAATTGCGCACAAACACGCAGTGGCGACAAACTACATACATTTTTAAAAGCCTTTAAAAGCCTTTACATGATACCACATTAGATTCACGGAGGAGGTCTACTGCTAAAATTACTGCCCTCGATCTGACCTTCGCGGTGATACCTCACATGCATGGTGCAATTGCTGTTTACATATGACGCCAGACCAACGCTTGTGTACGCCTTTGCGCAAGAGAAGGGGGGGCAGGGGTGCTTTTTTTTTTTTTTTTTTTTTTTTTTTTTTTTTTATTTATTTCGCTTTTTTATTTTATTTTTAAACTGTTCCTTCCATTTTTTTTCTTTGTTATGATTTTTATTGTTATCTCAGGGAATGTAAATATCCCCTATGATAGCAATAGGCAGTGACAGGTACTCTTTTTTTGAAAAAATTGGGGTCTATTAGACCCTAGATCTTTCCTCTGCCCTCAAAGCATCTGACCACACCAAGATTGGTGTGATAAAATGCTTTCCCAATTTCCCAATGGCGCGGTTTATATCCGGGAGGGGGGACATTCCCTCCCACTGCTTGTAAAAGCAGTCTAGAGGCTAATTACCCGCTAGAATTGCTTTTACATGAAAGCCGATCACTGGCTGAAAAGAATGATACCAAGATGATACCTAAACCTGCAGGCATCATTCTGGTATAACCATTCAAAGTCCAGCAACATACTGGACATATATTGTAATCTTTTTTTTTTTCATGCAGCCTCTTGGCTGAACGAAAAAAAGAGATTGATTGGTGGGTGTGCCCACCATTAGAATACCTCCCTTCATCCACCCACTTCTAATGATGGGCATACATGCACCATTTATATATGCCGATGCATGGGGGCATCCTCCCGCAAAAGTTATGCCGTGTACACACGGTCGGAATTTCGACCGTATGTACGTGGCATTAGGAGCCAATCGCTCCTCCCCCCCCCCTGCTGCCCCCATGCTTCGCATATATGCTCTTTTTTTTAACTGTGGTGGTGAAATCACCTCCTACAGCGTTGGAGTCGCGGCTTTATGTATCGTGGGAGCAAACGCTGTTGCTGTCAAGATAAATAAATCCGCGTTGCAACTGAATGGCGCACCTGAAAACAAAAAAATGCTTAACACTAAAACACAGTAAACAAAATTACATACCTGAAAAGCAAGCATGATAAAACATAATAAAACATTGCAGAATAGAATGGAGTAAAAAAAGAGCAACAATAGAGAGAGAGAGAGAGAGAGAACAATAAAACGACAACTATTTTATTTTTTTTTATTTTTTTGAGATTCACAGGTAAAAAAGCTCCTGACTGAAGCGACTGAATCAAAACGCTACCACAAAAAAAATGTTAGCGATCGCAGGGATCAGGACTGACTGCGAACGCTGCAGTTATGTGTGCTTAGTGTTTTGTAAGTGACAGTGATCGATCGATACTGCACTTGGGTGGGCTGGGCTGGGCGGAGGGGGAAAACGCAGGTGCTAGCAGGTATCTGGGCTGATCCCGCTAACAATGCGTTTTTTTTGGAACCCTAAACTGCTGGGACGCTAGTATAGATCTGATCAGATCAGATATTGATCTGTTCAGATACTGTGCCACTAAGGGAGGTGTATGCTTTGCGCGTGGGTGTTTGCGGTACTGGCACTAACCTGGGGCGACGCAGACCTTATTTGACCCTAAAACCTAATTGATATCAGGGGGTTAAACCGTTATTGGGTAATAAATGGCGGGTGCCCTGACAGTATAAAAAACAAGCTAACTAACCAGCGTCACCCGTAACAGTAATACAAAAAAAAACTGGTTACCTAGCGACACTAATGCAGCGATCAGAAAAACGATCGCTTAGTGACACTGGCAAAAGGGGGTGAAAGGGTTAACTAGGGGCAATCAGGGGGTTAAAACCTTTATTAGGTAATATATGGGGGTACCTGACGCTATATAAAAACCTGACGGGGAACCTAAATAACTAACTGGCTGACCAGCGTCACCAGTGACATTTATACAGTGATCACTGGTGAAAGGGTTAACTCTAGGGGCAATCAGGGGGTTAAAACCTTTATTTAGGTTGTAATATGGGGGTACCTGACCTATAAACCTATTTATGAACCTATATAAACATGGCGGTTAAAAAAAAAAAAAAAACTGGTTACCTAGCGACACTAATGCAGCGATCAGAAAAACGATCGCTTAGTGACACTGGCAAAAGGGGGTGAAAGGGTTAACTAGGGGCAATCAGGGGGTTAAAACCTTTATTAGGTAATATATGGGGGTACCTGACGCTATATAAAAACCTGACGGGGAACCTAAATAACGAAATAACTAACTGGCTAACCAGCGTCACCAGTGACAGTTATACGGTGATCACTGGTGAAAGGGTTAACTCTAGGGGCAATCAGGGGGTTAAAACCTTTATTTAGGTTGTAATATGGGGGTACCTGACCTATAAACCTATTTATGAACCTATATAAACATGGCGGTTAAAAAAAAAAAAAAATGGTTACCTAGCGACACTAATGCAGCGATCAGAAAACCGATCGCTTAGTGACACTGGCAAAAGGGGGTGAAGGGGTTAACTAGGGGCAATCAGGGGGTTAAACCTTTATTTAGGGGGGGTAGGGGGCTACCTTGGACCTAAAACTAACTGCCCTGACAGTTATTACAGTCACACTGACACTAAATGCAGTGATCAGTAAATAAATGATCACTGCAATTAGTGACACTGTGACTGGGGGGGGGGGGGGTGATCTGGGGGGTGATCAGGGGGTGACGGGGGGGTGGAATATGTGCCTAACTGTACTGGTGTCAGTGTACTGTTGTGCACTAACCTTTACATGTTCACCGCTCGGCGTCTCCGGTCACATAGACCGGCGCACCGAGCGTGACATCACTTCCGCCTTCCTGTCTATACAATAGACAGGAAGGGGAAGCTTTTCATTGGCCAGGAGCGATCGCGAGGGGGTGGCCAGAAACCACTGGCCGTCCCCTCGTCCCGGATCGCTCCTGACACGATCCCGACCGTCCCCGCCGGCGGAGGGGGGTCCGATCGGACCCCCCAACCGCCGGAAGAATGTCACGTACAGGTACGTGATTCTGCCTGTACGTGCCATTCTGCTGACGTATATCTACATGGGGCGGTCGGGAAGTGGTTAAGGAACACCAGTGTGCATATTAGAGTAGGCATTTGAGATGGATTTTAGGTAAAAACTACCCGTACAAATATAGCATGTAGGTGTCAGTATTTTTATCACTATTTTTATATTATGACACTATCACCAGTGACACCACCAATGATCTTTCACGCAAGCCGGGATAGGGGAAGGTATACGGTCATGTATATCAGCCCACATCTGATTGCACATACCATGTCACATGATGTGTCACATGATTGGGTCACCACCCATGTGACTAGCTCCCCTATCACTAAAAATGAGTTTGAGATGGGCTGTGTAGCCATACCCATGAATAAGTCCAAGCGACGAAACATGTCGGGAATGAGGCTACAGAGCAAAAAGTAAAGATTGTTTTTATTTATTTATATATTACGCCACTGTGGACCATAACTATACCACCACCAGGGTCCTCCTCTTGGTCCGCCGAGACCGCAGTATATATATATACTTTAAATTTTTATACATCAGCGCTGTTTGGCTTGCCGTGGTTTTGGATTTGATGCTTGATTTTTCCTTTGAAATGTGAGTTTGACCATTGGAGTGTTTTACGTGAATAAATTTTATCATACGTTTTTACACTATGTGGAGTGTTTCACTCATTGTTTTACATATGGAATCGCATTGAGAGTTAAACGGATCAAACAAGCCATCCTTCATTAACCCCTGGAGTGGGTAAAACACGCATCTGCCTAACACGAGAGTGTGAGGCCGAGTGAGCTGGTGAGTGGGCCTTTCAGAGGGAGTGTGGTCACGATCACGTGGTGTGGTGGTAGATTCAAGTCAGTCAGAAGACTCCACTTTGAAACTGTGACTGAAGACACTTGGAAAATCACTTACCCATTTATTTATTTATTTATTCACAATCTGGACTTTACATATTTATGAACTTTTTCACTTGTCACTAAGAGAAATAGACACACCGCTGCTATTAAGTTATACGTTGAGTCAATTATACACCACTATTTTTGTACTTTGATATTTATATAGCACTGTTTATATATATATTTGCACAGTATTTATTTGCATAGTATCAACTCAGCATTTTATATATTTTATTTTTTCATTGTTTATATTAGCGCTACTGATTCACCTTATCTATGTTGCATTTTTAAGTTGAATTGCAGATTCCACATGTTTATACGTTTTAAGTAGCTGCTGTTTGATATATATACACTTTTTACACTTGCACTTTTAATCCTTCACTAATTCTATAGCCCACACACCTGCGGCGCGGTGGGGGTAGATGATACAGAGGGCGGCCTTCCACAGCTATACATCATTTACCAACAGTACACACTATTTTAACTCTTTTACCTACTGCAGCCATGGAAGCTATAAATTTCCTGTCCAACAGACAGATGATTCCTGAAAACATCTTCACAAACAACCATGATATGGTTGATTGTGAGGAAGATATTACCGGCACTTTAAGATCTTTAGAAAATCTTTTAGAAAAACAAGTTAAGACTTGGTGGGACATTTTCACATTTGAGCACTATGAGAGGGAAAATTTGATTTTTAGAAGCCTGAGATGGGAGGTTTCCCCACAGGATGGTCTCACTGACCAAAAATATATGGATGAGTGGTTGGAATTTTTCAACAGAAGAGGTAGAGAACTACAAGCTCTGGTTCTAAAAAGAAAACACATTAAATTAAGTATTGTAAATCAAAAAATAAAAGATATACAAGCCTTATTAGAACCTTTGAAGGATTCCAACCAAGTTTTAGAATTTAACACCAACATGAAGAGAAAATTGGAAAAAAATTGACCGTGAAACACAAAAGAAAAAAGTCAAAAAATATACCAGAGATGCAAATGACTTCCAGACAAATAATATATATGTCTGGCAGTCCCTTATTGCTGAGAAAGAAGAATGCGCTCAGACATGCGAACAGACAACATCTGCAACGGAGAAAGAAGAAAAGAGCGCAAATAACCCTAAGAAAATGACACACAAAAAGGCTCCCTATGAGAAGGAGAAAACCAATAATGGCACGGGGCGGAAAACCCAGTCCGCAACGAATAGGACTGAACCTCCCTTACAACCCCCGTACCAGACGAGAACCTACACACAAGATAGAGGCGGTGGACATTTCCCCCACTATCCAGAACCCCGCACTCCTCGAGGGGATTCCCCATATCAGTACCAGTCGCCAAGAATAAATAGAGGGAATGGACAATATGGAAACAACCACTATCCCCTATATGAACAAACACATTGGCACCGCCATCCGCCACCACCCCCAAACCAATATTGGGACCAAAGAGGAGAAATACCCATGCACAACAGATACCAAGCACTGGCGGAAGACCACTACTACGGTATCCCATATCATCAACAACCACCCCCCCTTTTTTAGGTCAACGGGGGAGGGGTGGGAGAGGGGGAGGGACACCGAGGAAGAATGCCCAGCCGAACAAGGGTGGAGAGAGAAATCAACCCCCATATTATCAGAACAAAGACAAAACGGCGCCCCAAAGAGAAGAAGGGGGTGCCGATCGGGACGCAGGGCACAATCCAAAAAAGCGAATGCGGGACAACTGAATAGTGGAATATACAACCTAAGTAAAATTGAGCTAAACCAAAAGGAACTAAATATACTAAATCTTGGACTAAAATGTGCCCCCAAAAAGAAGTTTAACAAGTTCGATGTGTTCATTGACACACATAAATTTATTAGAACACTTAATTTAAAGAAATATTTTTTAAGTGCTCCCACAAATTTTAAGCCAGCAGTCTCCTACACGGTGGAGAAGGTCGACAGTGGTCTAAGAAACAAGTCAATCTTCAACCCCCAAATCCCAAGCAATCACTTCATTGAGGTGTTTAAGAATTTGGTTTTAAAGGATCTGGAAGAATTAACTCCAAAAAAACAGATCAACCCAGATCACATTAGAGAAGGCATTCGTTCATTAGAGGAACAAAAAGAGGTCATCATACGCCCAGCGGATAAGGGTGGGGGTGTTGTGATAATGGATAAAACCTTCTACACTAACCAACTCAATGAACTTTTAGCAGATGCCCATACATATAAAAAGCTCCAAGCAAACCCGACTGAACCGTATAGAAACCAGTTGGACCTACTGATTGAATGGGGATACCATACCAAGGCACTAAACCTTAAGGAGAAACGATACTTGGTCCCCAGTGCGTGCAGAATACCAATTATCTATACGCTTCCGAAAGTCCACAAAAACGCCGAAATCCCCCCCGCCCGACCCATCGTAAATGGTATTGGGTCGGTCACTGCGAGACTCGGTGAATATTTAGACAAGTTTTTACAAGCCAGCGTCACTAATACAAGAGCATACTTGAAAGACACATCGGATTTGCTGATGCTACTTGATTCGATCCAAATTAGCACCACAAATCACACCTTTTTAGTTACAGCCGATGTTTGTTCTTTATATACCATAATCCAACATGATGACGCGGCCTTGTCATTGAACTGGGCACTCAGCAAAAGAGACGACATATCGGACTCCCAGAAGAGATTCATAGGACAAGCTTTGGAATATTGTATGACGCACAACTACTTCTGGTGGGACGATCAATTCTTCTCCCAGAAGGTTGGCGTGGCTATGGGAGCAAAATATGCTCCCAGCCTCGCCAACCTATTCATGGCAGAGTGGGAGGATAGGTTCATTTTTAGCAAAAATCTCCCGCAATTAAAATTTTATAGGAGATTTATTGATGACCTCCTACTGATCTGGGAGGGCTCCAGGGAATCGGTTATAGAGTTCCTCGAGGTACTGAATGTGAACAATAACAACATCAAACTTGAGTATCAAGTAAGTGATACATCCATCAACTTTTTAGATGTAACCATAGAGAAGGAAGGGGCTAAATTATGCACTAAAGCATATTTTAAACCGACCGATCGGAACAGCTATTTGCCTATCCATAGCGGACACCACCCAGCCTGGATCAAAAACATCCCTAAGGGACAAATGTTGAGGATTCGACGGAACTGCACCAAAACGGAAGACTACTATGAGCAATCACTGATTTTAAAGAATAAGTTCACCCAAAAGGGCTATACTGAAAAATCTTTAGATAAAATCATTGATGACGTCGCTCTAATTCCAAGAGAGATGTGCTTGAGGAAGAAAGACAAACAAGAAAAGGAACAACAACAAGTGAATTTTATTTCAGATTTCCATTGTCAGTACAAAGAAGTACAAAACATTTATGAGAGACACTGGCACATTTTATGTAGGGACAGACATTTGGGAGCCATTTTAAATCATCGACCAAGATTCATCTATAGAAGAGCTCCAAACTTTGGAGATAGAATAGTCAAAAAACGTATAGACCCTCCAAACCGCCAGGTCCTGAGGATAAATTTAAAAGGATTTTACGCTTGCAGGAAATGCATCTGCTGCAGGACTACGAGTGTCAATAATAGGGGTAAAACAGAAATCACAAACAGAGATGGTGAGGTTTTCCAAATAGAAGAATTTATCACCTGCAACACAACTCATGTTGTGTATCTTATGTGGTGCCCATGCGGGTTACTCTACGTAGGCAGAACAAAAAGACTACTGAGAATCCGGATTTCGGAGCACTTGGCCAATATAAGGAAAGGTTTCCAGTATCACAGCGTTTCATTACACTTTAAAGAAAAACATGATCGGAATCCAACACTTCTACAGTTCTGCGGAATAGACACCATTCACCCCTCTTGGAGAGGGTCAAACAGGGTTAGAGACCTCAGCCAAAGAGAAACCCGCTGGATCTTTTTATTAAAAAGTTTAACGCCACGGGGACTGAACGTAGAATTGGACCTAAACTGCTTCATTAATAATTTTTAATTTGTAATTTTTAATCCATGCACTACAGTAGAAACCGCAGAGTGATGAAAACGCTCATCAACGAAATCTGTATTGAATAGTCAACCTTCTCTGAATTCCAATCTCAATTATTTTGGATTATAAAAAAGTGTTTAGAAAACACCTCTCAGGTAATACACACAACTGATAGCCCAAAGGGGTTTGTGACAACCACACAATGTGTTGAACACGGACATTTTCTCATAATAAATATCACTCACCCATTTGTTCATTGAAAAATGCATGTGCATGCATGCAGCTTTTAATGAGAATAGTTTTAATATTTTAAGATTTTCAATATTCTTACATATATATTTATACATATATATATATATAGGTTTGTTTTTAAAGATATTTTAACATCCTTATAATATGCTTAACACTACTTACTTTATTTTAATAGTGTGACCAAATATAAAATTTTTCAGATTCTTTTGTGCAATTTTCTCACCAATTCCCGTTAGATGCAGAGCCTGCCATTTACTCAAGATACAGCAGTCTGCACCTCTAAACTTAGGGAATCAGTGCTCAAATTGCGATGGTTTAATTCATTTATATATATATATATTTTTGTACAGTTATGGAGTCAAGATCACACACCTTTTTTAATATGCACTAATGTTACTGCTATGCCAAAGATGTGCCTTCTATGTAATGTATCATTCCATTTCAAAGATGTGCCTGTTATGCAATGCATCACCCCATTTCAACTGCAGGGACCCATTTCCGGTATTTCTATTTAGGCTGAGGGGACACCTAGAGCGTGCCGCTGAACCGCCGCTCTAACCCTATTGCGCAGGTGCGAGCCGCATCTCATCATAGGGTGAAGGCTCGCCTGTGTAGTGTGCTGTTGGATGCGCGCGCACCTCCCGATACAACGCGCACGCGCACGGAGCCAGTGCGCACGCGCGCGGCCGTCTGCAGTCTCAGCTGATGGATGAATATCCACGGCTGGAGAAACCCAGAGCGCGCGCAGTGACCAGGACATCCTGCGCGCGCACACACAGTACACTAATGTTCACCCCAACCCCCCCCCTCCCCCCCACTGAGCTAGAACTACTGCGCAAGCACAGAGGCAGTGACCCTCAAAGCCATAAGAAGAGATACTCATCTCAACTCATCCCATCTCTGAGGCGCGCGCACTGTTTGTGATGACAGGCGCGCGCACACAATAAATTAGCCAATACAGAGCCAAAGGGAGCACAGTGAGCTGCATCTGATAGGCAGCGATCGAAATGGAACATACATACAGCATAACAGCGAGTCTCCATAGCACTATACCGTTGTAAAGCCAGGACTCCCAGTAAACATCCACCCTGACATCTTTAAGGTAATACAGTGACAACCATTCCTAATATCTACGTATATACTCTCTGCACATTAAGGAACACCAGTGTGCATATTAGAGTAGGCATTTGAGATGGATTTTAGGTAAAAACTACCCGTACAAATATAGCATGTAGGTGTCAGTATTTTTATCACTATTTTTATATTATGACACTATCACCAGTGACACCACCAATGATCTTTCACGCAAGCCGGGATAGGGGAAGGTATACGGTCATGTATATCAGCCCACATCTGATTGCACATACCATGTCACATGATGTGTCACATGATTGGGTCACCACCCATGTGACTAGCTCCCCTATCACTATAAATGAGTTTGAGATGGGCTGTGTAGCCATACCCATGAATAAGTCCAAGCGACGAAACATGTCGGGAATGAGGCTACAGAGCAAAAAGTAAAGATTGTTTTTATTTATTTATATATTACGCCACTGTGGACCATAACTATACCACCACCAGGGTCCTCCTCTTGGTCCGCCGAGACCGCAGTATATATATATACTTTATATTTTTATACATCAGCGCTGTTTGGCTTGCCGTGGTTTTGGATTTGATGCTTGATTTTACCTTTGAAATGTGAGTTTGACCATTGGAGTGTTTTACGTGAATAAATTTTATCATACGTTTTTACACTATGTGGAGTGTTTCACTCATTGTTTTACATATGGAATCGCATTGAGAGTTAAACGGATCAAACAAGCCATCCTTCATTAACCCCTGGAGTGGGTAAAACACGCATCTGCCTAACACGAGAGTGTGAGGCCGAGTGAGCTGGTGAGTGGGCCTTTCAGAGGGAGTGTGGTCACGATCACGTGGTGTGGTGGTAGATTCAAGTCAGTTAGAAGACTCCACTTTGAAACTGTGACTGAAGACACTTGGAAAATCACTTACCCATTTATTTATTTATTTATTCACAATCTGGACTTTACATATTTATGAACTTTTTCACTTGTCACTAAGAGAAATAGACACACCGCTGCTATTAAGTTATACGTTGAGTCAATTATACACCACTATTTTTGTACTTTGATATTTATATAGCACTGTTTATATATATATTTGCACAGTATTTATTTGCATAGTATCTACTCAGCATTTTATATATTTTATTTTTTCATTGTTTATATTAGCGCTACTGATTCACCTTATCTATGTTGCATTTTTAAGTTGAATTGCAGATTCCACATGTTTATACGTTTTAAGTAGCTGCTGTTTGATATATATACACTTTTTACACTTGCACTTTTAATCCTTCACTAATTCTATAGCCCACACACCTGCGGCGCGGTGGGGGTAGTTGATACAGAGGGCGGCCTTCCACAGCTATACATCATTTACCAACAGTACACATTGTTTTTTATTGCAAGATTTATGTTGGAAGATATCCTACAGTACTGAAAATACTTTTGTTATAAATGTACTACAGTTTGACAATGTATTGTGATTCGCAACTTTTCTCAATAAAAAATATTTGAATTAAACCATTTTTGGGACAAAAAGGTCCGGGGTGCAAATTTGGACCATTTTTGGGACAAAAGGTCCAGGGGTGCAATTTTGGTCATTTTGAACCATTTTTGGGACAAAAGGGCCGGGGGTGCAAATTTGGACCATTTTTGGGACAAAAGGTCCAGGGGTGCAATTTTGGTCATTTTTAACCATTTTTGTGACAAAAGGGCCAGGGTGCAATTTTGGTAATTTTGAATCATATTGGGGCTAAAAGGGCCGGGGGTGCAAATTTGGACCATTTTGGGCTAAAAGGGCGGGGAGTGCAAATTTGGACCATTTTTGGGACAAAGGGTCCGGGGGTGCAAATTTGGACCATTTTGGGGGCAAAAGGTCCGGGGTGCAAATTTGAACCATTTTTGGGACAACAGGTCCGGGAGTGCAATTTTGGTCATTTTTGGGACAAAGGGTCCGGGGGTGCAATTTTGGTCATTTTGAACCATTTTTGGGCTAAAAGGTCCAGGGGTGCAAATTTGGACCATTTTTGGGACAAAAGGTCCAGGGGTCCAAATTTGGACAATTTTGGGCTAAAAGGGCCGGGGGTGCAAATTTAAGACCATTTTTGGGCCAAAAGGTCCGGGGGTGCAAATTTGGACCATTTTGGTGCTAAAAGGGCCGGGGGAGCAAATTTGGACCATTTTTGGGACAAAAGGGCCGGGGGTGCAAATTTGGACCATTTTGGGGCTTAAAGGGCCAGGGGTGCAATTTTGAACCATTATTGGGACAAAAGGTCTGGGGGTGCAATTTTGGTCATTTTGAACCATTTTTGGGCTTAAGGGTCCAGGGTTAAAATTTGGACCATTTTGGGCTAAAAGGGCCGGGAGTGCAAATTTTAGACCATTTTTGGGACAAAAGGGCCGGGAGTGTTTTTTTTTCAACTCCAGTCCAGTTTTTTTTCTGAATCCAGTCCGGCTTTTTTTCCAACTCTAGTCCAGTTTTTTTTTTCGAATCCATTCTGGGTTTTTTTTTTTTGAAATTTTTTTTTTCAACTCCAGTCCAGTTTTTTTTCTGAATCCAGTCCGGGTTTTGTTTAACTCCAGTCCAGTTTTTTTCCAAATCCAGTCCGGTTTTTTTTTAACTCCAGTCCAGTTTTTTTCCAAATCCAGTCCGGGTTTTTTTTTTCAAATCCAGTCCAGTTTTTTTTCAAATCCAGTCCGGGTTTTTTTTTCAACTCCAGTCCAGTTTTTTTTCCAAATCCAGTCCGGGTTTTTTTTTGGGCTAAAAGGGCCGGGGGTGCAAATGTGGACCATTCTTGGGACAAAGGGTCCGGGGGTGCAATTTTGGTCATTTTTGGGACAAACTGTCCGGGGGTGCAATTTTGGTCATTTTGAACCATTTTTGGGACAAAAGGGCCGGGGGTGCAAATTTGGACCATTTTTGGGACAAAAGGATTGGGGGTGCAATTTTGGTGATTTTGAACCATTTTTGGGCTAAAAGGTCCGGGGGTTCAAATTTGGACCATTTTTGGGACAAAAGGTCCGGGGGTGCAATTTTGGTCATTTTGAACCATTTTTTGGCTAAGATGTCCAGGGTTCAAATTTGGACCATTTTTGGGACAAAAGGATTGGGGGTGCAATTTTGGTGATTTTGAACCATTTTTGGGCTAAAAGGTCCGGGGGTTCAAATTTGGACCATTTTTGGGACAAAAGGTCCGGGGGTGCAATTTTGGTCATTTTGAACCATTTTTTGGCTAAGATGTCCAGGGTTCAAATTTGGACCATTTTGGGCTAAAAGGGCCGGGGGTGCAATTTTGGTCATTTTGAACCATTTTTGGGATAAAAGGGCCGGGGGTGCAAATTTTGACCATTTTGGGCTAAAAGGGCCGGGTTTTTTTTTTCAACTCCAGTCCAGTTTTTTTTCCGAATCCAGTCCGGGTTTTTTTTCAACTCCAGTCCAGTTTTTTTCCGAATCCAGTCCGGGTTTTTTTTGGGCTAAAAAGGCCAGGGGTGTACATTTTAAACCATTTTTGGGACAAAAAGGTCCGGGGTGCAAATTTGGACCATTTTTGGGACAAAAGGTCCAGGGGTGCAATTTTGGTCATTTTGAACCATTTTTGGGACAAAAGGGCCGGGGGTGCAAATTTGGACCATTTTTGGGACAAAAGGTCCAGGGGTGCAATTTTGGTCATTTTTAACCATTTTTGTGGGACAAAAGGGCCAGGGTGCAATTTTGGTAATTTTGAATCATATTGGGGCTAAAAGGGCCGGGGGTGCAAATTTGGACCATTTTGGGCTAAAAGGGCGGGGAGTGCAAATTTGGACCATTTTTGGGACAAAGGGTCCGGGGGTGCAAATTTGGACCATTTTGGGGGCAAAAGGTCCGGGGTACAAATTTGAACCATTTTTGGGACAACAGGTCCGGGAGTGCAATTTTGGTCATTTTTGGGACAAAGGGTTCGGGGGTGCAATTTTGGTCATTTTGAACCATTTTTGGGCCAAAAGGTCCAGGGGTGCAAATTTGGACCATTTTTGGGACAAAAGGTCCAGGGGTCCAAATTTGGACAATTTTGGGCTAAAAGGGCCGGGGGAGCAAATTTGGACCATTTTTGGGACAAAAGGGCCGGGGGTGCAAATTTGGACCATTTTGGGCTAAAAGGGCCGGGGGTGCAAATTTGGACCATTTTTGGGACAAAAGGGCCGGGGGTGCAAATTTGGACCATTTTGGGGCTTAAAGGGCCAGGGGTGCAATTTTGAACCATTATTGGGACAAAAGGTCTGGGGGTGCAATTTTGGTCATTTTGAACCATTTTTGGGCTTAAGGGTCCAGGGTTAAAATTTGGACCATTTTGGGCTAAAAGGGCCGGGAGTGCAAATTTTAGACCATTTTTGGGACAAAAGGGCCGGGAGTGTTTTTTTTCAACTCCAGTCCAGTTTTTTTTCTGAATCCAGTCCGGCTTTTTTTCCAACTCTAGTCCAGTTTTTTTTTTCGAATCCATTCTGGGTTTTTTTTTTCAACTCCAGTCCAGTTTTTTTTCTGAATCCAGTCCGGGTTTTGTTTAACTCCAGTCCAGTTTTTTTTCCAAATCCAGTCCGGGTTTTTTTTAACTCCAGTCCAGTTTTTTTTCAAATCCAGTCCGGGTTTTTTTTTCAACTCCAGTCCAGTTTTTTTTTCCAAATCCAGTCCGGGTTTTTTTTTGGGCTAAAAGGGCCGGGGGTGCAAATGTGGACCATTCTTGGGACAAAGGGTCCGGGGGTGCAATTTTGGTCATTTTTGGGACAAAGGGTCCGGGGGTGCAATTTTGGTCATTTTGAACCATTTTTGGGACAAAAGGGCCGGGGGTGCAAATTTGGACCATTTTTGGGACAAAAGGATTGGGAGTGCAATTTTGGTGATTTTGAACCATTTTTGGGCTAAAAGGTCCGGGGGTTCAAATTTGGACCATTTTTGGGACAAAAGGTCCGGGGGTGCAATTTTGGTCATTTTGAACCATTTTTTGGACAAAAGGTCCGGGGCTGCAATTTTGGTCATTTTGAACCATTTTTTGGCTAAGATGTCCAGGGTTCAAATTTGGACCATTTTGGGCTAAAAGGGCCGGGGGTGCAATTTTGGTCATTTTGAACCATTTTTGGGATAAAAGGGCCGGGGGTGCAAATTTTGACCATTTTGGGCTAAAAGGGCCGGGTTTTTTTTCAACTCCAGTCCAGTTTTTTTTCCGAATCCAGTCTGGGTTTTTTTTCAACTCCAGTCCAGTTTTTTTCCGAATCCAGTCTGGGTTTTTTTTGGGCTAAAAAGGCCAGGGGTGTACATTTTAAACCATTTTTGGGACAAAAAGGTCCGGGGTGCAAATTTGGACCATTTTTGGGACAAAAGGTCCAGGGGTGCAATTTTGGTCATTTTGAACCATTTTTGGGACAAAAGGGCCGGGGGTGCAAATTTGGACTATTTTGGTGCTAAACGGGCCGGGGGAGCAAATTTGGACCATTTTTGGGACAAAAGGGCCGGGGGTGCAAATTTGGACCATTTTGGAGCTTAAAGGGCCAGGGGTGCAATTTTGAACCATTATTGGGACAAAAGGTCTGGGGGTGCAATTTTGGTCATTTTGAACCATTTTTGGGCTTAAGGGTCCAGGGTTAAAATTTGGACCATTTTGGGCTAAAAGGGCCGGGAGTGCAAATTTTAGACCATTTTTGGGACAAAAGGGCCGGGAGTGTTTTTTTTTCAACTCCAGTCCAGTTTTTTTTCTGAATCCAGTCCGGCTTTTTTTCCAACTCTAGTCCAGTTTTTTTTTTCGAATCCATTCTGGGTTTTTTCTTTTCAACTCCAGTCCAGTTTTTTTTCTGAATCCAGTCCGGGTTTTTTTTAACTCCAGTCCAGTTTTTTTTCCAAATCCAGTCCGTTTTTTTTTTAACTCCAGTCCAGTTTTTTTTCCAAATCCAGTCCGGGTTTTTTTTTTGGGCTAAAAGGGCCGGGGGTGCAAATGTGGACCATTTTTGGGACAAAGGGTCCGGGGGTGCAATTTTGGTGATTTTGAACCATTTTTGGGCTAAAAGGTCCGGGGGTTCAAATTTGGACCATTTTTGGGACAAAAGGTCCGGGGGTGCAATTTTGGTCATTTTGAACCATTTTTTGGACAAAAGGTCCGGGGCTGCAATTTTGGTCATTTTGGACCATTTTTTTGCAAATTTTTTTTTGGTCATTTTGAACCATTTTTTGGCTAAAAGGTCGGGGTGCAATTTTGGTCCAGGGTTCAAATTTGGACCATTTTTGGGCTAAAAGGGCCGGGGGTGCAATTTTGGTCAATTTGAACCATTTTTGGGATAAAAGGGCCGGGGGTGCAAATTTTGACCATTTTGGGCTAAAAGGGCCGGGGTTTTTTTTCAACTTTTTTTTCAACTCCAGTCCAGTTTTTTTTCCGAATCCAGTCCGGGTTTTTTTTCAACTCCAGTCCAGTTTTTTTCCGAATCCAGTCCGGGTTTTTTTTGGGCTAAAAAGGCCAGGGGTGTACATTTTAAACCATTTTTGGGACAAAAAGGTCCGGGGTGCAAATTTGGACCATTTTTGGGACAAAAGGTCCAGGGGTGCAATTTTGGTCATTTTTAACCATTTTTGTGACAAAAGGGCCAGGGTGCAATTTTGGTAATTTTGAATCATATTGGGGCTAAAAGGGCCGGGGGTGCAAATTTGGACCATTTTGGGCTAAAAGGGCGGGGAGTGCAAATTTGGACCATTTTTGGGACAAAGGGTCCGGGGGTGCAAATTTGAACCATTTTTGGGACAACAGGTCCGGGAGTGCAATTTTGGTCATTTTTGGGACAAAGGGTCCGGGGGTGCAATTTTGGTAATTTTGAACCATTTTTGGGCCAAAAGGTCCAGGGGTGCAAATTTTAACCATTTTTGGGACAAAAGGTCCAGGGGTCCAAATTTGGACAATTTTGGGCTAAAAGGGCCGGGGGTGCAAATTTAAGACCATTTTTGGGCCAAAAGGTCCGGGGGTGCAAATTTGGACCATTTTTGGGACAAAAGGGCCGGGGGTGCAAATTTGGACCATTTTGGGGCTAAAAGGGCCGGGGGTGCAAATTTGGACCATTTTTGGGACAACAGGTCCGGGAGTGCAATTTTGGTCATTTTTGGGACAAAGGGTCCGGGGGTGCAATTTTGGTCATTTTGAACCATTTTTGGGCCAAAAGGTCCAGGGGTGCAAATTTGGACCATTTTGGGCTAAAAGGGCCGGGAGTGCAAATTTTAGACCATTTTTGGGACAAAAGGGCCGGGAGTGTTTTTTTTTCAACTCCAGTCCAGTTTTTTTTCTGAATCCAGTCCGGCTTTTTTTCCAACTCTAGTCCAGTTTTTTTTTTCAAATCCATTCTGGGTTTTTTTTTTCAACTCCAGTCCAGTTTTTTTTTTTTATTTAAGGTTTTTTTTCTGTTTTTTTTCAAATCCAGTCCGGGTTTTTTTTTCAACTCCAGTCCAGTTTTTTTTCAAATCCAGTCCGGGTTTTTTTTTCAACTCCAGTCCAGTTTTTTTTCCAAATCCAGTCCGGGTTTTTTTTTGGGCTAAAAGGGCCGGGGGTGCAAATGTGGACCATTCTTGGGACAAAGGGTCCGGGGGTGCAATTTTGGTCATTTTTGGGACAAAGGGTCCGGGGGTGCAATTTTGGTCATTTTGAACCATTTTTGGGACAAAAGGGCCGGGGGTGCAAATTTGGACCATTTTTGGGACAAAAGGTCCGGGGGTGCAATTTTGGTGATTTTGAACCATTTTTGGGCTAAAAGGTCCGGGGGTTCAAATTTGGACCATTTTTGGGACAAAAGGTCCGGGGGTGCAATTTTGGTCATTTTGAACCATTTTTTGGACAAAAGGTCCGGGGCTGCAATTTTGGTCATTTTGAACCATTTTTTGGCTAAGATGTCCAGGGTTCAAATTTGGACCATTTTGGGCTAAAAGGGCCGGGGGTGCAATTTTGGTCATTTTGAACCATTTTTGGGATAAAAGGGCCGGGGGTGCAAATTTGGACCATTTTGGGCTAAAAGGGCCGGGTTTTTTTTTCAACTCCAGTCCAGTTTTTTTTCCGAATCCAGTCCGAGTTTTTTTTCAACTCCAGTCCAGTTTTTTTCCGAATCCAGTCCGGGTTTTTTTTTGGGCTAAAAAGGCCAGGGGTGTACATTTTAAACCATTTTTGGGACAAAAAGGTCCGGGGTGCAAATTTGGTCATTTTTGGGACAAAAGGTCCGGGGGTGCAATTTTGGTCATTTTGAACCATTTTTGGGACAAAAGGTCCAGGGGTGCAAATTTGGACCATTTTTGGGACAAAAGGTTTTTTTTTCAACTCCAGTCCAGTTTTTTTTTTTCCATTTTTTTAACCATTTTTGGGACAAAAGGTCCAGGGGTGCAATTTTGGTAATTTTGAACCATTTTGGGGCTAAAAGGGCTGGGGGTGCAATTTTGGACCATTTTTGGGCTAAAAGGGCGGGGAGTGCAAATTTGGACCATTTTTGGGACAAAGGGTCCGGGGGTGCAAATTTGGACCATTTTGGGGACAAAGGGTCCGGGGGTGCAAATTTGGACCATTTTGGGGGCAAAAGGTCCGGGGTGCAAATTTTAACCATTTTTGGGACAAAAGGTCCGGGGGTGCAATTTTGGTCATTTTTTTGAACAATTTTTGGGCTAAAAGGGCCGGGGGAGCAAATTTGGACCATTTTTGGGACAAAAGGTCCAGGGGTCCAAATTTGGACAATTTTGGGCTAAAAGGGCCGGGGTGCAAATTTAAGACCATTTTTGGGCCAAAAGGTCCGGGGGTGCAAATTTGGACCATTTTGGTGCTAAAAGGGCCGGGGGAGCAAATTTGGACCATTTTTGGGACAAAAGGGCCGGGGGTGCAAATTTGGACCATTTTGGGGCTTAAAGGGCCAGGGGTGCAATTTTGAACCATTATTGGGACAAAAGGTCTGGGGGTGCAATTTTGGTCATTTTGAACCATTTTTGGGCTTAAGGGTCCAGGGTTAAAATTTGGACCATTTTGGGCTAAAAGGGCCGGGAGTGCAAATTTTAGACCATTTTTGGGACAAAAGGGCCGGGAGTGTTTTTTTTTCAACTCCAGTCCAGTTTTTTTTCTGAATCCAGTCCGGCTTTTTTTCCAACTCTAGTCCAGTTTTTTTTTTCAAATCCATTCTGGGTTTTTTTTTTCAACTCCAGTCCAGTTTTTTTTCTGAATCCAGTCCGGGTTTTGTTTAACTCCAGTCCAGTTTTTTTCCAAATCCAGTCCGGGTTTTTTTTTCAACTCCAGTCCAGTTTTTTTTCAAATCCAGTCCGGGTTTTTTTTCAACTCCAGTCCAGTTTTTTTTCCAAATCCAGTCCGGGTTTTTTTTTCAAATCCAGTCCAGTTTTTTTTCAAATCCAGTCCGGGTTTTTTTTTCAACTCCAGTCCAGTTTTTTTTCCAAATCCAGTCCGGGTTTTTTTTGGGCTAAAAGGGCCGGGGGTGCAAATTTGGACCATTTTTGGGACAAAGGGTCCGGGGGTGCAAATTTGGACCATTTTTGGGACAAAAGGTCCGGGGGTGCAATTTTGGTCATTTTGAACCATTTTTGGGACAAAAGGGCCGGGGGTGCAAATTTGGACCATTTTTGGGACAAAAGGATTGGGGGTGCAATTTTGGTCATTTTGAACCATTTTTGGGACAAAAGGTCCGGGGCTGCAATTTTGGTCATTTTGAACCATTTTTTGGACAAAAGGTCCGGGGGTGCAATTTTTTTCATTTTGAACCATTTTGGGACAAAAGGTCCGGGGGTGCAATTTTGGTCATTTTGAACCATTTTGGATTAAAAGGGCCGGGGGTGCAAATTTGGACCATTTTGGGCTAAAAGGTCCGGGGGTGCAATTTTTTTCATTTTGAACCATTTTTTTTTTTGGAATCCAGTCCGGGTTTTTTTTCAACTCCAGTCCAGTTTTTTTCCTAAAAGGGCCCGGGGGAAATTTGGACCATTTTGGGCTAAAAGGGCCAGGGGTGCAATTTTGGTCATTTTAAACCATTTTTGGGACAAAAAGGTCCGGGGTGCAAATTTGGACCATTTTTGGGACAAAAGGGCCAGGGGTGTTTTTTTTTCAACTCCAGTCCAGTTTTTTGTTCCGAATCCAGTCCGGGTTTTTTTTTCAATTTTGGTAATTTTGAATCATATTGGGGCTAAAAGGGCCGGGGGTGCAAATTTGGACCATTTTGGGCTAAAAGGACGGGGAGTGCAAATTTGGACCATTTTTGGGACAAAGGGTCCGGGGGTGCAAATTTGGACCATTTTGGGGGCAAAAGGTCCGGGGTGCAAATTTGAACCATTTTTGGGACAACAGGTCCGGGAGTGCAATTTTGGTCATTTTTGGGACAAAGGGTCCGGGGGTGCAATTTTGGTCATTTTGAACCATTTTTGGGACAAAAGGTCCAGGGGTGCAAATTTGGACCATTTTTGGGACAAAAGGTCCAGGGGTGCAAATTTGGACAATTTTGGGCTAAAAGGGCCGGGGGAGCAAATTTGAACCATTTTTGGGACAAAAGGGCCGGGGGTGCAAATTTGGACCATTTTGGGGCTTAAAGGGCCAGGGGTGCAATTTTGAACCATTATTGGGACAAAAGGTCTGGGGGTGCAATTTTGGTCATTTTGAACCATTTTTGGGCTTAAGGGTCCAGGGTTAAAATTTGGACCATTTTGGGCTAAAAGGGCCGGGAGTGCAAATTTTAGACCATTTTTGGGATAAAAGGGCCGGGAGTGTTTTTTTTTTCAACTCCAGTCCAGTTTTTTTTTTTCCAGTTTTTTTCTGAATCCAGTCCGGGTTTTTTTTCCAACTCTAGTCCAGTTTTTTTTTCGAATCCATTCTGGGTTTTTTTTTTCAACTCCAGTCCAGTTTTTTTCTGAATCCAGTCCGGGTTTTGTTTAACTCCAGTCCAGTTTTTTTTCCGAATCCAGTCCGGGTTTTTTTTTCAACTCCAGTCCAGTTTTTTTTCCGAATCCAGTCCGGGTTTTTTTTGGGCTAAAAGGGCCGGGGGTGCAAATGTGGACCATTCTTGGGACAAAGGGTCCGGGGGTGCAATTTTGGTCATTTTTGGGACAAAGGGTCCGGGGGTGCAA
Source organism: Lithobates sylvaticus (assembly GCA_028564925.1). Taxonomy (NCBI): domain Eukaryota; kingdom Metazoa; phylum Chordata; class Amphibia; order Anura; family Ranidae; genus Lithobates; species Lithobates sylvaticus. The sequence goes on along the minus strand of CM053026.1, from coordinate 494,519,839 downwards.
TTTTGGTCATTTTGAACCATTTTTGGGACAAAAGGGCCGGGGGTGCAAATTTGGACCATTTTTGGGACAAAAGGTCCGGGGGTGCAATTTTGGTCATTTTGAACCATTTTTTGGCTAAGATGTCCAGGGTTCAAATTTGGACCATTTTGGGCTAAAAGGGCCGGGGGTGCAATTTTGGTCATTTTGAACCATTTTTGGGATAAAAGGGCCGGGGGTGCAAATTTTGACCATTTTGGGCTAAAAGGGCCGGGTTTTTTTTTCAACTCCAGTCCAGTTTTTTTTCCGAATCCAGTCCGGGTTTTTTTTCAACTCCAGTCCAGTTTTTTTCCGAATCCAGTCCGGGTTTTTTTTTGGGCTAAAAAGGCCAGGGGTGTACATTTTAAACCATTTTTGGGACAAAAAGGTCCGGGGTGCAAATTTGGACCATTTTTGGGACAAAAGGTCCAGGGGTGCAATTTTGGTCATTTTGAACCATTTTTTGGACAAAAGGTCCGGGGCTGCAATTTTGGTTTTTTTTTGAAAACCATTTTTGGGCTAAAAGGGCCGGGGTGCAAATTTGGACCATTTTTGGGACAAAAGGTCCGGGGGTGCAATTTTGGTCATTTTGAACCATTTTTTGGGAAAAAAGGGCCGGGGGTGCAAATTTTGACCATTTGGGCTAAAAGGGGCGGGTTTTTTTTTTTCAACTCCAGTCCATTTTTTTGGACCATTTTGGGTTTTAAATTTTCACCAATTTTTGGGACAACAGGTCCGGGAGTGCAATTTTGGTCATTTTTGGGACAAAGGGTCCGGGGGTGCAATTTTGGTCATTTTGAACCATTTTTGGGACAAAAAGGTCCAGGGGTGCAAATTTGGACCATTTTTGGGACAAAAGGTCCAGGGGTGCAAATTTGGACAATTTTGGGATAAAAGGGCCGGGGGTGCAAATTTAAGACCCATTTTTGGGACAAAAGGTCCGGGGTGCAAATTTGTCATTTGAACCATTTTTGGGACAAAAGGGCCGGGGGTGCAAATTTGGACCATTTTGGGGCTTAAAGGGCCAGGGGTGCAATTTTGAACCATTATTGGGACAAAAGGTCTGGGGGTGCAATTTTGGTCATTTTGAACCATTTTTGGGCTTAAGGGTCCAGGGTTAAAATTTGGACCATTTTGGGCTAAAAGGGCCGGGAGTGCAAATTTTAGACCATTTTTGGGACAAAAGGGCCGGGAGTGTTTTTTTTCAACTCCAGTCCAGTTTTTTTTCTGAATCCAGTCCGGCTTTTTTTCCAACTCCAGTCCAGTTTTTTTTCCAAATCCATTCTTGGTTTTTTTTTTTTTCCAGTTTTTTTTCTGCCGAATCCAGTCCGGGTTTTTTTAACTCCAGTCCAGTTTTTTTTTAACTCCAGTCCAGGGTTTTTTTTTCATCCAAAAGGTCCATTTGGTTTTTTTTCAAATCCAGTCCGGTTTTTTTTTTCAACTCCAGTCCAGTTTTTTTTCAAATCCAGTCCGGGTTTTTTTTTTCAAATCCAGTCCAGTTTTTTTTCAAATCCAGTCCGGGTTTTTTTTTGGGCTAAAAGGGCCGGGGTGCAATTGTGGACCATTTTTGGGACAAAGGGTCCGGGGGTGCAATTTGGACCATTTTTGGGACAAAAGGTCCGGGGGTGCAATTTTGGTCATTTTGAACCATTTTTGGACAAAAGGTCCGGGGTGCAAATTTGGACCATTTTTGGGCTAAAAGGATTGGGGGTGCAATTTTGGTGATTTTGAACCATTTTTGGGGCTAAAAGGGCCGGGGTGCAAATTTGGACCATTTTTGGACAAAAGGTCCGGGGCTGCAATTTTGGTCAATTTGGACCATTTTTTGGACAAAAGGTCCGGGGTGCAAATTTGGTCATTTTGAACCATTCATTGGGGCTAAAATGTCCGGGGGTGCAATTTTGGACCATTTTAAAAGGGCCGGGGGTGCAATTTTGGTCATAAGAACCATTTTGACCATTTTTGGGCTAAAAGGCCGGGGTGCAAATTTTGACCATTTTTAAAAGGGCCGGGTTTTTTTTCAACACCAGTATTTTTTTTTTTCAACTCCAGTCCAGTTTTTTTCAAATCCCGAATCCAGTCCGAGTTTTTTTTCAACTCCAGTCCAGTTTTTTTCCCGTTTTTTTTTCCCAAATCCAGTCCGGGTTTTTTTTTGGGCTAAAAAAGGCCGGGGGTGTAATTTTAAACCATTTTTGGGACAAAAAGGTCCGGGGTGCAAATTTGGACCATTTTTTGGGACAAAAGGTCCAGGGGGTGCAATTTTGGTCATTTTGAACCATTTTTTTGGGACAAAAGGGCCGGGGTGCAAATTTGGACCATTTTTGGACAAAAGGTCCAGAGGGTGCAATTTTGGTCATTTTTGAACCATTTTTGGACAAAAGGGCCAGGGTGCAATTTTGGTAATTTGGAATTATTTGGGCTAAAAGGTCCGGGGGTGCAATTTTGACCATTTTGGGACTAAAAGGGCCGGGGTGTCCAATTTGGTCATTTTGAACCAATTTTTGGGTCAGGGTTCAAATTTGGAGACCAGGGCTCCGGGGTGCAATGTTGGTCATTTTGGACCATTTTTGGGAATAAAAAAGGGCGGGGGGGTGCAAATTTATGACCATTTTTGGGCTAAAAGGGCCGGTTTTTTTTTTTCAACTCCAGTCCAGTTTTTTTTTCCGAATCCAGTCCCGGCTTTTTTTTCAACTCCAGTCCAGTTTTTTTTTCCCGAATCCAGTCCGGGTTTTTTTTTGGGCTAAAAAGGCCAGGGGTGTAACATTTTAAAAAACCATTTTTGGGACAAAAGG
>CM053026.1:494507571-494516532 GCA_028564925.1 Lithobates sylvaticus | reverse complement strand
CCCCGTTTTTTAAAAAATTTTAAAATGACCAAAAAACCCCGCCTTTTTTTTCCCCCAAAAGGCCCCAAACAGGCCCTTTTTCCCCCCCTTTCAAAATTCCAAAAAAATTTTTTCCCAAAAACCCAAAAAAAGGCAAAAAAAAAATTTGGGTTTTTTTTTTTTAAAAAAAAAGGACCCCCCGGGAAAAAAAAAAAAAAGGGGTTTAAAAAAAAAAAAAACCCCCCCCCCTTTAAAAAAAAAAAAACCCCCCCCCCGAAAAAAAAGAGAGTTTAAAAAAAAAAAAGGGGGGGGAAAAAAAAAGGGGGGGGAAAAAAAAAGGAGGGGGGAAAAAAAAAAAAAAAAAAAAAAAAAAAAAAAAAAAAAAAAAAAAAAAAAAAAAAAAAAAAAAAAAAAAAAAGAAAAATGTAAAAATTACGGTTAAATGTTCAAAATGCAAATACCCACTTTGTAAAAATGTAATTGACCCGCTTGAAAAATGTAATTGACCCCCCCTTTCCCAAAATGGTCAATACAAATTGCACCCCGCTTTTGCCAAGTCCAAATTTTCACCCCGCCCTTTTGCCCAAAAAGATGAAATGCACCCGCTTTGTCCAAAAATGGTCAAAGACCAAAATTCACCCCGCCTTTTCAAAAATGGTCAAATTACCCGCCTTTTGCCCAATGTTATCAAAATGACCACCTTGCAAGAACAAAGACCCCGAGGAGGCAAGACCCCTTTCCCAAAAATGTCAAAATGCACCGCCTTTTCCCAATTGTCCAAATTTGACCCCGTTTTTCCCAAAATGGTCAAAAGACCAAAATGCACCCCCGGCCTTTTGCCCAAAATGGTCCAATTTGCACCCTCCTTTGTCCCAAAAATGTCAAATGCACCCCCCCTTTGCCAAAGGTCAATTTGCACCGCCTTGTCCAAAATGGTTAATTACCCTGCTTTTACCAAAAACCGACTGTTCAAAAAGGAATTGACGGCTGTTCAAAAAAAATGACAAAAACCCGGACTTGCATTTGGAAAAAAAAAACCGGACTGGATTCGGAAAAAAAAACCCGGACTGGATTCGGAAAAAAAACTGGACTGGAGTTGAAAAAAAAACCCGGACTGGATTTGAAAAAAACTGGACTGGAGTTAAAAAAAAAGCCGGACTGTATTGGAAAAAAAACTGGACTGGAGTTGAAAAAAAAACCCGGACTGGATTTGAAAAAACACTGGACTGGAGTTGAAAAAAATACCCGGACTGGAATCGGAAAAAAAAACTGGACTGGAGTTAAAAAAAACCCGGACTGGATTTGGAAAAAATCTGGACTGGAGTTAAAAAAACCCAGACTGGAGTCAGAAAAAAAACTGGACTGGAGTTGAAAAAAAAAACTCGGACTGGATTCGAAAAAAAAACTGGACTGGAATTGAAAAAAAAACACTCCCGGCCCTTTTGTCCCAAAAATGTTCTAAAATTTGCACTCCCGGCCCTTTTAGCCCAAAATGGTCCAAATGACCAAATTTGACTGTATTGGAAAAAAAACTGGACTGGAGTTGAAAAAAAAACCCGGACTGGATTTGAAAAAAAACTGGACTGGAGTTGAAAAAAAAACCCGGACTGGATTCGGAAAAAAAAACTGGACTGGAGTTGAAAAAAAAACCCGGACTGTATTTGAAAAAAACTGGACTGGAGTTAAAAAAAAACCCGGACTGTATTGGAAAAAAAACTGGACTGGAGTTGAAAAAAAAACCCTTTTGTCCCAAAAATGGTTCAAAATGACCAAAATTGCACCCCCGGACCTTTTGCCCCAAAAATGGTCCAAATTTGCACCCCCAGCCCTTTTGTCCCAAAAATGGTCCAAATTTGCACCCCTGGCCCTTTTAGCCCCAAAATGGTTCAAATTTTCACCCCCGACCCTTTTGTCCCAAAAATGGTTCAAAATGACCAAAATTGCAGCCCCGGACCTTTTGTCCAAAAAATGGTTCAAAATGACCAAAATTGCACCCCGGACCTTTTGTCCCAAAAATGGTCCAAATTTTAACCATCGGTCCTTTTAGCCCCAAAGTGGTTCAAAATGGTCCAAAATTGCAGCCCCAGACCTTTTGTCCCATAAATGGTTCAAAATGATCAAAATTGCACCCCCAGACCTTTTGTACCAAAAAAGGTCCGAATTTGCACCCCGGACCTTTTGTCCCAAAATGGTTTTAATTTTACACCCCTGGCCCTTTTAGCCCCAAAAAAACCCGGACTGGATTCGGAAAAAAAAACCCGGACTGGATTCGGAAAAAAAACTGGACTGGAGTTGAAAAAAAAACCCGGACTGGATTTGAAAAAAACTGGACTGGAGTTAAAAAAAAACCCGGACTGTATTGGAAAAAAAACTGGACTGGAGTTGAAAAAAAACCCGGACTGGATTCGGAAAAAAAAACTGGACTGGAGTTAAAAAAAACCCGGACTGGATTTGAAAAAAAAACTGGACTGGAGTTAAAAAAAAAACCAGGACTGGATTTAAAAAAAAACTGGACTGGGGTTGAAAAAAAACCCGGACTGGATTCGGAAAAAAAACTGGACTGGGGTTGAAAAAAACCCGGACTGGATTCAGAAAAAAAACTGGACTGGAGTTAAAAAAAAAACGGACTGGATTTGAAAAAAACTGGACTGGAGTTAAAAAAAACATGGACTGTATTGGAAAAAAAACCCGGACCCTTTAGCCCAAAAATGGTTCAAAATGACCAAATTTGAATGTATTGGAAAAAAAACTGGACTGGAGTTAAAAAAAAAACGGACTGTATTGGAAAAAAAACTGGACTGGAGTTGAAAAAAAAACCCGGACTGGATTTGAAAAAACACTGGACTGGAGTTGAAAAAAATACCCGGACTGGAATCGGAAAAAAAAACTGGACTGGAGTTAAAAAAAACCCGGACTGGATTTGGAAAAAATCTGGACTGGAGTTAAAAAAAACCAGACTGGAGTCAGAAAAAAAACTGGACTGGAGTTGAAAAAAAAAACTCGGACTGGATTCGAAAAAAAAACTGGACTGGAATTGAAAAAAAAACACTCCCGGCCCTTTTGTCCCAAAAATGTTCTAAAATTTGCACTCCCGGCCCTTTTAGCCCAAAATGGTCCAAATGACCAAATTTGACTGTATTGGAAAAAAAACTGGACTGGAGTTGAAAAAAAGACCCGGACTGGATTTGAAAAAAAACTGGACTGGAGTTGAAAAAAAAACCCGGACTGGATTCGGAAAAAAAAACTGGACTGGAGTTGAAAAAAAAACCCGGACTGTATTTGAAAAAAACTGGACTGGAGTTAAAAAAAACCCGGACTGTATTGGAAAAAAAACTGGACTGGAGTTGAAAAAAAAACCCTTTTGTCCCAAAAATGGTTCAAAATGACCAAAATTGCACCCCCGGACCTTTTGCCCCAAAAATGGTCCAAATTTGCACCCCCAGCCCTTTTGTCCCAAAAATGGTCCAAATTTGCACCCCTGGCCCTTTTAGCCCCAAAATGGTTCAAATTTTCACCCCCGACCCTTTTGTCCCAAAAATGGTTCAAAATGACCAAAATTGCAGCCCCGGACCTTTTGTCCAAAAAATGGTTCAAAATGACCAAAATTGCACCCCGGACCTTTTGTCCCAAAAATGGTCCAAATTTTAACCATCGGTCCTTTTAGCCCCAAAGTGGTTCAAAATGGTCCAAAATTGCAGCCCCAGACCTTTGGTCCCATAAATGGTTCAAAATGATCAAAATTGCACCCCCAGACCTTTTGTACCAAAAAAGGTCTGAATTTGCACCCCGGACCTTTTGTCCCAAAATGGTTTTAATTTTACACCCCTGGCCCTTTTAGCCCCAAAAAAACCCGGACTGGATTCGGAAAAAAAAACCCGGACTGGATTCGGAAAAAAAACTGGACTGGAGTTGAAAAAAAAACCCGGACTGGATTTGAAAAAAACTGGACTGGAGTTAAAAAAAAAACCCGGACTGTATTGGAAAAAAAACTGGACTGGAGTTGAAAAAAAACCCGGACTGGATTCGGAAAAAAAAACTGGACTGGAGTTAAAAAAAACCCGGACTGGATTTGAAAAAAAAACTGGACTGGAGTTAAAAAAAAAACCAGGACTGGATTTAAAAAAAAACTGGACTGGGGTTGAAAAAAAACCCGGACTGGATTCGGAAAAAAAACTGGACTGGGGTTGAAAAAAAACCCGGACTGGATTCGGAAAAAAAACTGGACTGGAGTTAAAAAAAAAACGGACTGGATTTGAAAAAAACTGGACTGGAGTTAAAAAAAACATGGACTGTATTGGAAAAAAACCCCGGACCCTTTAGCCCAAAAATGGTTCAAAATGACCAAATTTGAATGTATTGGAAAAAAAACTGGACTGGAGTTAAAAAAAAAAACGGACTGTATTGGAAAAAAAACTGGACTGGAGTTGAAAAAAACCCAGACTGGAGTCAGAAAAAAAACTGGACTGGAGTTGAAAAAAAACCCGGACTGGATTTGAAAAAAACTGGACTGGAGTTAAAAAAAAAGCCGGACTGTATTGGAAAAAAAACTGGACTGGAGTTGAAAAAAAAACCCGGACTGGATTTGAAAAAACACTGGACTGGAGTTGAAAAAAATACCCGGACTGGAATCGGAAAAAAAAACTGGACTGGAGTTAAAAAAAACCCGGACTGGATTTGGAAAAAATCTGGACTGGAGTTAAAAAAAACCCAGACTGGAGTCAGAAAAAAAACTGGACTGGAGTTGAAAAAAAAAACTCGGACTGGATTCGAAAAAAAAACTGGACTGGAATTGAAAAAAAAACACTCCCGGCCCTTTTGTCCCAAAAATGGTCTAAAATTTGCACTCCCGGCCCTTTTAGCCCAAAATGGTCCAAATGACCAAATTTGACTGTATTGGAAAAAAAACTGGACTGGAGTTGAAAAAAAAACCCGGACTGGATTTGAAAAAAAACTGGACTGGAGTTGAAAAAAAAACCCGGACTGGATTTGAAAAAAAACTGGACTGGAGTTGAAAAAAAAAAACTCGGACTGGATTCGAAAAAAAAACTGGACTGGAGTTAAAAAAAACACTCCCGGCCCTTTTGTCCCAAAAATGGTTCAAAATGATCAAAATTGCACCCCCAGACCTTTTGTACCAAAAAAGGTCCGAATTTGCACCCCGGACCTTTTGTCCCAAAAATGGTTTTAATTTTACACCCCTGGCCCTTTTAGCCCCAAAAAAACCCGGACTGGATTCGGAAAAAAAACTGGACTGGAGTTGAAAAAAAAACCCGGACTGGATTCGGAAAAAAAAACTGGACTGGAGTTAAAAAAAAAACGGACTGGATTTGGAAAAAAAACTGGACTGGAGTTAAAAAAAAAAACAGGACTGGATTTAAAAAAAAACTGGACTGGGGTTGAAAAAAAACCCGGACTGGATTCGGAAAAAAAACTGGACTGGGGTTGAAAAAAAACCCGGACTGGATTCGGAAAAAAAACTGGACTGGAGTTAAAAAAAAAACGGACTGGATTTGGAAAAAAAATGGACTGGAGTTAAAAAAAACCCAGACTGGAGTCAGAAAAAAAACTGGACTGGAGATGAAAAAAAAACCCGGACTGGATTTGAAAAAAACTGGACTGGAGTTAAAAAAACATGGACTGTATTGGAAAAAAACCCCGGACCCTTTAGCCCAAAAATGGTTCAAAATGACCAAATTTGAATGTATTGGAAAAAAAACTGGACTGGAGTTAAAAAAAAAACCGGACTGTATTGGAAAAAAAACTGGACTGGAGTTGAAAAAAACCCAGACTGGAGTCAGAAAAAAAACTGGACTGGAGTTGAAAAAAAAACCCGGACTGGATTTGAAAAAAACTGGACTGGAGTTAAAAAAAAAGCCGGACTGTATTGGAAAAAAAACTGGACTGGAGTTGAAAAAAAAACCCGGACTGGATTTGAAAAAACACTGGACTGGAGTTGAAAAAAATACCCGGACTGGAATCGGAAAAAAACTGGACTGGAGTTTAAAAAAAAACTGGACTGGAGTTAAAAAAAACCCGGACTGGATTTGGAAAAAATCTGGACTGGAGTTAAAAAAAAACAGACTGGAGTCAGAAAAAAAACTGGACTGGAGTTGAAAAAAAAAACTCGGACTGGATTCGAAAAAAAAACTGGACTGGAATTGAAAAAAAAACACTCCCGGCCCTTTTGTCCCAAAAATGGTCTAAAATTTGCACTCCCAGCCCTTTTAGCCCAAAATGGTCCAAATGACCAAATTTGACTGTATTGGAAAAAAAACTGGACTGGAGTTGAAAAAAAAACCCGGACTGGATTTGAAAAAAAACTGGACTGGAGTTGAAAAAAAAACCCGGACTGGATTCGGAAAAAAACTTGACTGGAGTTAAAAAAAAAACAGACTGGAGTCAGAAAAAAAACTGGACTGGAGTTGAAAAAAAAAAACTCGGACTGGATTCGAAAAAAAACTGGACTGGAGTTGAAAAAAAACACTCCCGGCCCTTTTGTCCCAAAAATGGTTCAAAATGACCAAATTTGCACCCCCGGCCCTTTTGTCCCAAAAATGGTCCAAATTTGCACCCCCGGCCCTTTTAGCCCAAAAATGGTCTAAAATTTGCACTCCCCGCCCTTTTAGCCCAAAATTGTCCCCCCGGACCTTTTGTCCCAAAAATGGTCCACATTTGCACCCCCGGCCCTTTTGTCCCAAAAATGGTTCAAAATGACCAAATTTGCACCCCCGCCCCTTTTGTCCCAAAAATGGTTCAAAATGACCAAAATTGCACCCCCGGACCTTTTGCCCCAAAAATGGTCCAAATTTGCACCCCCAGCCCTTTTGTCCCAAAAATGGTCCAAATTTGCACCCCTGGCCCTTTTAGCCCCAAAATGGTTCAAATTTTCACCCCCGACCCTTTTGTCCCAAAAATGGTTCAAAATGACCAAAATTGCACCCCCGGACCTTTTGGCCCAAAAATGGTCCAAATTTGCACCCCGGCCCTTTTGTCCCAAAAATGGTCCAAATTTGAACCCCGTACCTTTTAGCCCAAAAATGGTTCAAGATGACCAAAATTGCAGCCCTGGACCCTTTGTCCCAAAAATGACCAAAATTGCACCCCCGGACCCGTTGTCCCAAAAATGATCTAAATTTGCACCCCGGACCTTTTGCCCCAAAAATGGTCCAAATTTGCACACCCGGCCCTTTTGTGCCAAAAATGGTCTAAAATTTACACTCCCGGCCCTTTTAGCCCAAAATGGTCCAAATTTGCACCCTTGGCCCTTTTAGCCCCAATATGATTCAAATTTGAACCCTGGACATTTTAGCCCAAAAATGGTTCAAAATGACCAAAATTGCACCCCCGGACCTTTTGTCCCAAAAATGGTCCAAATTTGAACCCCCGGTCCTTTTAGCCCCAAAATGGTTCAAAATGGTCCAAAATTGCAGCCCCGGACCTTTTGTCCAAAAAATGGTCCAAATTTACACCCCGGCCCTTTTGTCCAAAAAATTGTTCAAAATTACCAAAATTGCACCCCCAGACTTTTTGTCCCGAAAATGTTCTAAAATTTACACAACTGGCCCTTTTAGCCAAAAATGGTCCAAATTTGCACCCCCTGCCCTTTTGTCCCAAAAATGGTTCAAAATGACCAAAATTGCACCCCCAGACCCTTTGTCCCAAAAATGGTCCAAATTTGCACCCTCGGCCCTTTTGTCCCAAAAATAGTTCAAAATGACCAAAATTGCACCCCCGGCCCTTTTAGCCCAAAATGTTCCAAATTTGAACCCTGGACATTTTAGCCCAAAAATGGTTCAAAATGACCAAAATTGCACCCCCGGACCTTTTGTCCCAAAAATGGTCCAAATTTGAACCCCCGGTCCTTTTAGCCCCAAAATGGTTCAAAATGGTCCAAAATTGCAGCCCCGGACCTTTTGTCCAAAAAATGGTTCAAAATGACCAAAATTGCACCCCCGGACCTTTTGGCCCAAAAATGGTCCAAATTTGCACCCCCGGCCCTTTTGTCCAAAAAATGGTTCAAAATGACCAAAATTGCACCCCGGACCTTTTGTCCCAAAAATGGTTCAAAATTACCAAAATTGCACCCCCGGCCCTTTTAGCCCAAAATGGTCCAAATTTGAACCCTGGACATTTTAGCCCAAAAATGGTTCAAAATGACCAAAATTGCACCCCCGGACCTTTTGTCAAAAAATGGTTCAAAATGACCAAAATTGCACCCCGGACCTTTTGTCCCAAAAATGGTCCAAATTTGAACCATCGGTCCTTTTAGCCCCAAAGTGGTTCAAAATGGTCCAAAATTGCAGCCCCGGACCTTTTGTCCAAAAAATGGTTCAAAATGACCAAAATTGCACCCCCGGACCTTTTGGCCCAAAAATGGTCCAAATTTGCACCCCCGGCCCTTTTGTCCCAAAAATGGTCCAAATTTGATCCCCGGACCTTTTAGCCCAAAAATGGTTCAAGATTACCAAAATTGCACCCCTGGACCCTTTGTCCTAAAAATTACCAAAATTGCACCCCGGGACCCGTTGTCCCAAAAATGATCCAAATTTGCACCCCGGACCTTTTGCCCCAAAAATGGTCCAAATTTGCACCCCCGGGCCTTTTGTCACAAAAATGGTTCAAAATGACCAAAATTGCAGCCCCGGACCTTTTGTCCCAAAAATGGTCCAAATTTGCACCTCCGGCCCTTTTGTCCCAAAAATGGTTCAAAATGACCAAAATTGCACCCCCGACCCTTGTAGCCCAAAATGGTCCAAATTTGAACCCTGGACATTTTAGCCCAAAAATGGTTCAAAATGACTGAAATTGCAGCCCCGTCCCTTTTGTACAAAAAAATGGTACAAAATTGAACCCCCGGTCCTTTTAGCCCCAAAATGGTTCAAAATGGTCCAAAATTGCAGCCCCGGACCTTTTGGCCCAAAAATGGTTCAAAATGACCAAATTTGCACCCCCGGCCCTTTTGTCCCAAAAATGGTCCAAATT
>CM053026.1:494260071-494502571 GCA_028564925.1 Lithobates sylvaticus | reverse complement strand
TATTGGAAAAAAACCCCGGACCCTTTAGCCCAAAAATGGTTCAAAATGACCAAATTTGAATGTATTGGAAAAAAAACTGGACTGGAGTTAAAAAAAAAACCGGACTGTATTGGAAAAAAAACTGGACTGGAGTTGAAAAAAACCCAGACTGGAGTCAGAAAAAAAACTGGACTGGAGTTGAAAAAAAAACCCGGACTGTATTTGAAAAAAACTGGACTGGAGTTAAAAAAAAAGCCGGACTGTATTGGGAAAAAAACAGGACTGGAGTTGAAAAAAAAACCCGGACTGGATTTGAAAAAACACTGGACTGGAGTTGAAAAAAATACCCGGACTGGAATCGGAAAAAAAAACTGGACTGGAGTTAAAAAAAACCCGGACTGGATTTGGAAAAAATCTGGACTGGAGTTAAAAAAAAAACAGACTGGAGTCAGAAAAAAAACTGGACTGGAGTTGAAAAAAAAAACTCGGACTGGATTCGAAAAAAAAACTGGACTGGAATTGAAAAAAAAACACTCCCGGCCCTTTTGTCCCAAAAATGGTCTAAAATTTGCACTCCCGGCCCTTTTAGCCCAAAATGGTACAAATGACCAAATTTGACTGTATTGGAAAAAAAACTGGACTGGAGTTGAAAAAAACCCAGACTGGAGTCAGAAAAAAAACTGGACTGGAGTTGAAAAAAAAACCCAGACTGGATTTGAAAAAACACTGGACTGGTGTTGAAAAAAATACCCGGACTGGAATCGGAAAAAAAAACTGGACTGGAGTTAAAAAAAACCCGGACTGGATTTGGAAAAAATCTGGACTGGAGTTAAAAAAACCCAGACTGGAGTCAGAAAAAAAACTGGACTGGAGTTGAAAAAAAAAACTCGGACTGGATTCGAAAAAAAAACTGGACTGGAATTGAAAAAAAAACACTCCCGGCCCCTTTGTCCCAAAAATGGTCTAAAATTTGCACTCCCGGCCCTTTTAGCCCAAAATGGTCCAAATGACCAAATTTGACTGTATTGGAAAAAAAACTGGACTGGAGTTGAAAAAAAAACCCGGACTGGATTTGAAAAAAAACTGGACTGGAGTTGAAAAAAAAACCCGGACTGGATTTGAAAAAAAACTGGACTGGAGTTGAAAAAAAAACCCGGACTGGATTCGGAAAAAAACTTGACTGGAGTTAAAAAAAACCCAGACTGGAGTCAGAAAAAAAACTGGACTGGAGTTGAAAAAAAAACTCGGACTGGATTCGAAAAAAAACTGGACTGGAGTTGAAAAAAAAAACACTCCCGGCCCTTTTGTCCCAAAAATGGTTCAAAATGACCAAATTTGCACCCCCGGCCCTTTTGTCCCAAAAATGGTCCAAATTTGCACCCCCGGCCCTTTTAGCCCAAAAATGGTCTAAAATTTGCACTCCCGCCCTTTTAGCCCAAAATTGTCCCCCCGGACCTTTTGTCCCAAAAATGGTCCACATTTGCACCCCCGGCCCTTTTGTCCCAAAAATGGTTCAAAATGACCAAATTTGCACCCCCGCCCCTTTTGTCCCAAAAATGGTTCAAAATGACCAAAATTGCACCCCCGGACCTTTTGCCCCAAAAATGGTCCAAATTTGCACCCCCAGCCCTTTTGTCCCAAAAATGGTCCAAATTTGCACCCCTTGCCCTTTTAGCCCCAAAATGGTTCAAAATTTCACCCCCGACCCTTTTGTCCCAAAAATGGTTCAAAATGACCAAAATTGCAGCCCCGGACCTTTTGTCCAAAAAATGGTTCAAAATGACCAAAATTGCACCCCGGACCTTTTGTCCCAAAAATGGTCCAAATTTTAACCATCGGTCCTTTTAGCCCCAAAGTGGTTCAAAATGGTCCAAAATTGCAGCCCCGGACCTTTTGTCCAAAAAATGGTTCAAAATGACCAAAATTGCACCCCCGGACCTTTTGTCCCAAAAATGGTCCAAATTTGCACCTCCGGCCCTTTTGTCCCAAAAATGGTTCAAAATGACCAAAATTGCACCCCCGGCCCTTGTAGCCCAAAATGGTCCAAATTTGAACCCTGGACATTTTAGTCCAAAAATGGTTCAAAATGACCAAAATTGCACCCCCGGACCTTTTGTCCCAAAAATGGTTCAAATTTGAACCCCCGGTCCTTTTAGCCACAAAATGGTTCAAAATGACCAAAATTGTACCCCCGGCCCTTTTAGCCCAAAATGATCCAAATTTGAACCCTGGACATTTTAGCCCAAAAATGGTTCAAAATGACCAAAATTGCACCCCCGGTCCTTTTGTCCAAAAAATTGTTCAAAATTACCAAAATTGCACCCCCAGACTTTTTGTCCCAAAAATGGTCTAAAATTTGCACAACTGGCCCTTTTAGCCCAAAATGGTCCAAATTTGCACCCCCTGCCCTTTTGTCCCAAAAATGGTTCAAAATGAGCAAAATTGCACCCCCAGACCCTTTGTCCCAAAAATGGTCCGAATTTGCACCCCCGGCCCTTTTGTCCCAAAAATGGTTCAAAATGACCAAAATTGCAGCCCCGGACCTTTTGTCCCAAAAATGGTCCAAATTTGCACCCTCGGCCCTTTTGTCCCAAAAATGGTTCAAAATGACCAAAATTGCACCCCCGGCCCTTTTAGCCCAAAATGTTCCAAATTTGAACCCTGGACATTTTAGTCCAAAAATGGTTCAAAATGACCAAAATTGCAGCCCCGGACCTTTTGTCCCAAAAATGGTCCAAATTTGCACCTCCGGCCCCTTTGTCCAAAAAATGGTTCAAAATTACCAAAATTGCACCCCCCGGCCCTTTTAGCCCAAAATGATCCAAATTTGAACCCTGGACATTTTAGCCCAAAAATGGTTCAAAATGACCAAAATTGCAGCCCCGGACCCTTTGTCCAAAAAATGGTTCAAAATGACCAAAATGGCACCCCCGGACCTTTTGGCCCAAAAATGGTCCAAATTTGCACCCTGGCCCTTTTGTCCCAAAAATGGTTCAAAATGACCAAAATTGCAGCCCCGGACCTTTTGTCCCAAAAATGGTCCAAATTTGCACCTCCGGCCCCTTTGTCCAAAAAATGGTTCAAAATTACCAAAATTGCACCCCCCGGCCCTTTTAGCCCAAAATGATCCAAATTTTAACCGTGGACATTTTAGCCCAAAAATGGTTCAAAATGACCAAAATTGCAGCCCCGGACCTTTTGTCCCAAAAATGGTCCAAATTTGCACCACCGGCCCTTTTGTCCCAAAAATGGTCCAAATTTGCACCTCCGGCCCTTTTGTCCCAAAAATGGTTCAAAATTACCAAAATTGCACACCCGGCCCTTTTAGCCCAAAATGGTCCAAATTTGAACCATCGGTCCTTTTAGCCCCAAAATGGTTCAAAATGGTCCAAAATTGCACCCCCCGGACCCTCTGTCCAAAAAATGGTCCAAATTTGCACCTCCGGCCCTTTTGTCCCAAAAATGGTTCAAAATGACCAAAATTGCACCCCCGGACCTTTTGTCCCAAAATGGTTCAAAATTACCAAAATTGCACCCCCGGCCCTTTTAGCCCAAAATGGTCCAAATTTGAACCCCTGGACCTTTTACCCCAAAAATGGTTCAAAATGACCAAAATTGCACCCCCAGACCTTTTGTCCCAAAAATGGTCCAAATTTGCACCCCCGGCCCCTTTGTCCCAAAAATGGTTCAAAATGACCAAAATTGCAGTCCCGGACCTTTTGTCCAAAAAATGGTTCAAAATGACCAAAATTGCACCCCCGGACCTTTTGTCCCAAAAATGGTCCAAATTTGCACCCCCGGCCCTTTTGTCCAAAAAATTTTTCAAAACTACCAAAATTGCACCCCCAGACTTTTTGTCCCAAAAATGTTCTAAAATTTGCACAACTGGCCCTTTTAGCCCAAAATGGTCCAAATTGGCACCCCCGGCCCTTTTGTCCAAAAAATTGTTCAAAATGACCAAAATTGCACCCACGGACCCTTTGTCCAAAAAATGGTCTTAAATTTGCACCCCCGGCCCTTTTGTCCCAAAAATGGTTCAAAATGACCAAAATTGCACCCCCGGCCCTTGTAGCCCAAAATGGTCCAAATTTGAACCCTGGACATTTTAGCCCTAAAATGGTTCAAAATGACCAAAATTGTGCCCCGGACCTTTTGTCCAAAAAATGGTCTTAAATTTGCACCCCCGGCCCTTTTGTCCCAAAAATGGTTCAAAATGACCAAAATTGCAGCCCCAAACCTTTTGTCCCAAAAATGGTCCAAATTTGCACCTCCGGCCCTTTTGTCCCAAAAATGGTTCAAAATTACCAAAATTGCACCCCCGGCCCTTTTAGCCCAAAATGGTCCAAATTTGAACCCTGGACATTTTAGCCCAAAAATGGTTCAAAATGACCAAAATTGCACCCCCGGACCTTTTGTCCAAAAAATGGTTCAAAATGACCAAAATTGCACCCCCGGACCTTTTGTCCCAAAAATGGTCCAAATTTGAACCATCGGTCCTTTTAGCCCCAAAATGGTTCAAAATGGTCCAAAATTGCAGCCCCGGACCTTTTGTCCAAAAAATGGTTCAAAATGACCAAAATTGCACCCCCGGACCTTTTGTCCCAAAAATGGTCCAAATTTGCACCCCCGGCCCTTTTGTCCCAAAAATGGTTCAAAATGACCAAAATTGCACCCCCGGACCTTTTGGCCCAAAAATGGTCCAAATTTGCACCCCCGGCCCTTTTGTCCCAAAAATTGTTCAAAATGACCAAAATTGCACCCCCAGACTTTTTGTCCCAAAAATGGTCTAAAATTTGCACAACCGGCCCTTTTAGCCCAAAATGGTCCAAATTTGCACCCCCGGCCCTTTTGTCCCAAAAATGGTTCAAAATGACCAAAATTGCACCCCCAGACCTTTTGTCCCAAAAATGGTCCAAATTTGCACAACCGGCCCTTTTAGCCCAAAATGGTCCAAATTTGAACCCCGGACCTTTTAGCCCAAAAATGGTTCAAAATGACCAAAATTGCACCCCCGGACCTTTTGTCCCAAAAATGGTTCAAAATGACCAATATTGCACCCCCGGACCTTTTGTCCCAAAAATGGTCCAAATTTGAACCCCCGGACCTTTTAGCCCAAAAATTGTTCAAAATTTACACCACTGGCCCTTTTAGCCCAAAAAAAACCCGGACTGGATTAGGAAAAAAACTGGACTGGAGTTGAAAAAAAAACCCGAACTGGATTTGGAAAAAAAACTGGACAGGAGTTGAAAAAAAAACCCGGACTGGATTTGGAAAAAAAACTGGACTGGAGTTAAAAAAAAAAAGGATTCAGAAAAAAAAACTGGACTGGATTTGAAAAAAAAACCCAGACTGGATTCGAAAAAAAAAACTGGACTGGAGTTGGAAAAAAAACCCGGACTGGATTCAGAAAAAAAACTGGACTGGAGTTGAAAAAAAAAACACTCCCGGCCCTTTTGTCCCAAAAATGGTCTAAAATTTGCACTCCCGGCCCTTTTAGCCCAAAATGGTCCAAATTTGAACCCCGGACCCTTTAGCCCAAAAATGGTTCAAAATGACCAAAATTGCACCCCCGGACCTTTTGTCCCAAAAATGGTCCAAATTTGCACCACAGGCCCTTTTGTCCCAAAAATGGTTCAAAATGACCAAAATTGCACCCCCAGACCTTTTGTCCCAAAAATGGTCCAAATTTGCACAACCGGCCCTTTTAGCCCAAAATGGTCCAAATTTGAACCCTGGACCTTTTAGCCCAAAAATGGTTCAAAATGACCAAAATTGCACCCCCGGACCTTTTGTCCCAAAAATGGTCCAAATTTGCACCCCCGGCCCTTTTGTCCCAAAAATGGTTCAAAATGACCAAAATTGCACCCCCAGCCCTTTTGTCCCAAAAATGGTCCAAATTTGCACCCCCAGGCCCTTTTGTCCAAAAAATGGTTCAAAATGACCAAAATTGCAGCCCCGGACCTTTTGTCCCAAAAATGGTCCAAATTTGCACCACCGGCCCTTTTGTCCCAAAAATGGTTCAAAATGACCAAAATTGCACCCCCGGCCCTTTTAGCCCAAAAATGGTCCAAATTTGAACCCTGGACATTTTGTCCCAAAAATGGACCAAATTTGAACCCTGGACATTTAGCCCAAAAATGGTCCAAAATGCCCAAAAATTGCACCCCGGACCTTTTGTCCCAAAATGGTCCAAATTTGCACCCCCGGCCCTTTTAGCCCCAATATGATTCAAAATTACCAAATTTGCACCCCTGGCCCTTTTGTCACAAAAATGGTTCAAAATTACCAAAATTTCACCCCTGGACCTTTTGTCCCAAAAATGGTCCAGATTTGCACCCCGGACCTTTTTGTCACAAAAATGGTTTAAAATTTACACCCCTGGCCCTTTTAGCCCAAAAAAAACCCGGACTGGATTCGGAAAAAAAACTGGACTGGAGTTGAAAAAAAACCCGGACTGGATTTGAAAAAAAAAATTTGAAAAAAAAAATGGACTGGAGTTAAAAAAAACCCGGACTGGATTTGGAAAAAAAACTGGACTGGAGTTGAAAAAAAAACCCGGACTGGATTTGAAAAAAAAAACTGGACTGGAGTTGAAAAAAAACCCGGACTGGATTTGAAAAAAAACTGGACTGGAGTTAAAGAAAAACCCGGACTGGATTTGAAAAAACTGGACTGGAGTTAAAAAAAACCCGGACTGGATTCAGAAAAAAACTGGACTGGAGTTGAAAAAAAACACTCCCGGCCCTTTTGTCCCAAAAATGGTCTAAAATTTGCACTCCCGGCCCTTTTAGCCCAAAATGGTCCAAATTTGAACCCCGGACCCTTTAGCCCAAAAATGGTTCAAAATGACCAAAATTGCACCCCCGGAACTTTTGTCCCAATAATAGTTCAAAATTGCACCCCTGGCCCTTTTAGCCCCAAAATGGTCCAAATTTGCACCCCAGCCCTTTTGTCCCAAAAATGGTTCAAAATGACCAAATTTGCACCCCCGGCTTTTTGTCCAAAAAAATGGTCTAAAATTTGCACAACCGGCCCTTTTAGCCCAAAATGGTCCAAATTTGAACCCTGGACCTTTTAGCCCAAAAATGTTTCAAAATCACCAAAATTGCACCCCCAATCCTTTTGTCCCAAAAATGGTCCAAATTTGCACCCCCGGCCCTTTTGTCCCAAAAATGGTTCGAAATGACCAAAATTGCACCCCCGGACCCTTTGTCCCAAAAATGACCAAAATTGTACCCCCGGACCCTTTTGTCCCAAAAATGGTCTAAAATTTGCACTCCCGGCCCTTTTAGCCCAAAATGGTCCAAATTTGAACCCCGGACCCTTTAGCCCAAACATGGTTCAAAATGACCAAAATTGCACCCCCGGCCCTTTTAGCCCAAAATGGTCCAAATTTGAAGCCTGGACATTTTTCCCCAAAAATGGTTCAAAATGACCAAGATTGCACCCCCGGACCTTTTGTCCCAAAAATGGTCCAAATTTGAACCCCCGGTCCTTTTAGCCCCAAAATGGTTCAAAATGGTCCAAAATTGCACCCCGGACCCTTTTGTCCCAAAAAAAAAAATGGTCCAAATTTGCACCCCCGGCCCTTTTGCCCAAAAATGGTTCAAAATGACCAAAATTGCACCCCGGCCCTTTCCCAAAAAATGGCCCAAAAATGGTCCAAAATTGCACCCCCGGCCTTTTTGTCCCAAAAATGGTTCAAAATTACCAAAATTGCACCCCCGGCCCTTTTTAGCCCAAAAATGGTGACCAAATTTGCACCCCCGGCCCTTTTGTCCCAAAAAAAAATGGTTCCCAAAAATGGTCCAAAATTGCACCCCGGACCTTTTGTCCAAAAAAAAATGGTCCAAATTTGCACCCCCGGCCCTTTTGTCCCAAAAATGGTCCAAAATTGCACCCCCGGCCCTTTTGTCCCAAAAAATTCAAAACCCAAAATTGCACCCCGGCCCTTTTGTCCCAAAAAATGGTGACCAAATTTGCACCCCCGGCCCTTTTGTCCCAAAAATGGTTCAAAATTTGCACCCCGGCCCTTTTAGCCCAAAATGGTCCAAATTTGAAACCCCGGACCTTTTGCCCAAAAATGGTTCAAAATGACCAAATTTGCACCCCCCGGACCTTTTGTCCCAAAAATGGTCCAAATTTGCACCCCGGCCCTTTTGTCCCAAAAATGGTTCAAAATGCCCAGAATTGCACCCCCGGACCTTTTGTCCCAAAAATGGTCCAAATTTGCACCCCCGGCCCTTTTGTCCCAAAAATGGTTCAAAATGACCAAAATTGCACCCCGGCCCTTTTAGTCCCAAAAATGGTCCAAATGACCAAAATTGCACCCCCGGCCCTTTTTAGTCCCCAAAAATGTCCAAATTTGCACCCCCGGCCCTTTTAGCCCAAAAATGACCAAAATTGCACCCCCGGCCCTTTTGTCCCAAAAATGGTTCAAAATGACCAAAATTGCACCCCCGGACCTTTTGTCCCAAAAATGGTCCAAATTTGCACCTCCGGCCCTTTTGTCCCAAAAATGGTTCAAAATGACCAAAATTGCACCCCCGACCCTTGTAGCCCAAAATGGTCCAAATTTGAACCCTGGACATTTTAGCCCGAAAATGGTTCAAAATGACCAAAATTGCACCCCGGACCTTTTGTCCCAAAAATGGTCCAAATTTGAACCCCCGGTCCTTTTAGCCCCAAAATGGTTCAAAATGGTCCAAAATTGCAGCCCCGGACCTTTTGACCAAAAAATGGTTCAAAATGACCAAAATTGCAGCCCCGGACCTTTTGACCAAAAAATGGTTCAAAATGACCAAAATTGCAGCCCCGGACCTTTTGTCCCAAAAATGGTCCAAATTTGCACCTCCGGCCCTTTTGTCCCAAAATGGTTCAAAATTACCAAAATTGCACCCCCGGCCCTTTTAGACCAAAATGGTCCAAATTTGAACCCCTGGACCTTTTACCCCAAAAATGGTTCAAAATGACCAAGATTGCAGTCCCGGACCTTTTGTCCAAAAAATGGTTCAAAATGACCAAAATTGCACCCCCGGACCTTTTGTCCCAAAAATGGTCCAAATTTGAACCCCCGGTCCTTTTAGCCCCAAAATGGTTCAAAATGGTCCAAAATTGCAGCCCCGGACCTTTTGTCCAAAAAATGGTTCAAAATGACCAAAATTGCACCCCTGGACCCTTTGTCCAAAAAATGGTCTTAAATTTGCACCCCCGGCCCTTTTGTCACAAAAATGGTTCAAAATGACCAAAATTGCACCCCCGGACCCTTTGTCCAAAAAATGGTCTTAAATTTGCACCCCCGGCCCTTTTGTCCCAAAAATGGTTCAAAATGACCAAAATTGCAGCCCCGGACCTTTTGTCCCAAAAATGGTCCAAATTTGCACCTCCGGCCCTTTTGTCCCAAAAATGGTTCAAAATTACCAAAATTGCAGCCCCGGACCTTTTGTCCAAAAAATGGTTCAAAATGACCAAAATTGCACCCCCGGACCTTTTGTCCCAAAAATGGTCCAAATTTGAACCATCGTTCCTTTTAGCCCCAAAATGGTTCAAAATGGTCCAAAATTGCAGCCCCGGACCTTTTGTCCAAAAAATGGTTCAAAATGACCAAAATTGCACCCCCGGACCCTTTGTCCAAAAAATGCTCCAAATTTGCACCTCCGGCCCTTTTGTCCAAAAAATGGTTCAAAATGACCAAAATTTCACCCCCGGACCTTTTTGGCCCAAAAATGGTCCAAATTTGCACCCCCGGCCCTTTTGTCCAAATAATTGTTCAAAATTACCAAAATTGCACACCCGGCCCTTTTAGCCCAAAATGGCCCAAATTTGCACCCCCTGCCCTTTTGTCCCAAAAATGGTTAAAAATGACCAAAATTGCACCCCCAGACCTTTTGTCCCAAAAATGGTCCAAATTTGCACCCCGGGCCCCTTTGTCCCAAAAATGGTTCAAAATGACCATAATTGCAGCCCCGGACCTTTTGTCCCAAAAATGGTCCAAATTTGCACCTCCGGCCCTTTTGTCCCAAAAATGGTTCAAAATGACCAAAATTGCACCCCCGGCCCTTTTAGCCCAAAATGGTCCAAATTTGAAGCCTGGACATTTTACCCCAAAAATGGTTCAAAATGACCAAAATTGCAGCCCCGGACCTTTTGTCCCAAAAATAGTCCAAATTTGCACCTCCGGCCCTTTTGTCCCAAAAATGGTTCAAAATTACCAAAATTGCACCCCCGGCCCTTTTAGCCCAAAATGGTCCAAATTTGAAGCCTGGACATTTTACCCCAAAAATGGTTCAAAATGACCAAAATTGCAGTCCCGGACCTTTTGTCCCAAAAATGGTCCAAATTTGCACCTCCGGCCCTTTTGTCCCAAAAATGGTTCAAAATGACCAAAATTGCACCCCCAGACCTTTTGTCCCAAAAATGGTCCAAATTTGCACCCCCGGCCCCTTTGTCCCAAAAATGGTTCAAAATGACCAAAATTGCAGCCCCGGACCTTTTGTCCCAAAAATGGTCCAAATTTGCACCTCCGGCCCTTTTGTCCCAAAAATGGTTCAAAATTACCAAAATTGCACCCCCGGCCCTTTTAGCCCAAAATGGTCCAAATTTGAAGCCTGGACATTTTACCCCAAAAATGGTTCAAAATGACCAAATTTGCACCCCCGGCCCTTTTGTCCAAAAAATTGTTCAAAATTACCAAAATTGCACCCCCGGCCCTTTTAGCCCAAAATGGTTCAAAATGACCAAAATTGCACTCCCGGACCCTTTGTCCAAAAAATGGTCTTAAATTTGCACCCCCGGCTCTTTTGTCCCAAAAAATGGTTCAAAATGACCAAAAAAGCAGCCCCGGACCTTTTGTCCCAAAAATGGTCCAAATTTGCACCTCCGGCCCTTTTGTCCCAAAAATGGTTCAAAATTACCAAAATTGCACCCCCGGCCCTTTTAGCCCAAAATGGTCCAAATTTGAAGCCTGGACATTTTACCCCAAAAATGGTTCAAAATGACCAAAATTGCAGTCCCGGACCTTTTGTCCAAAAAATGGTTCAAAATGACCAAAATTGCACCCCGGACCTTTTGTCCCAAAAATGGTCCAAATTTGAACCATCGGTCCTTTTAGCCCCAAAGTGGTTCAAAATGGTCCAAAATTGCAGCCCCGGACCTTTTGTCCAAAAAATGGTTCAAAATGACCAAAATTGCAGCCCCGGACCTTTTGGCCCAAAAATGGTCCAAATTTGCACCCCCGGCCCTTTTGTCCAAAAAATTGTTCAAAATTACCAAAATTGCACCCCCAGACTTTTTGTCCCGAAAATGTTCTAAAATTTGCACAACTGGCCCTTTTAACCCAAAATGGTCCAAATTTGCACCCCTGCCCTTTTGTCCCAAAAATGGTTCAAAATGACCAAAATTGCACCCCCAGACCTTTTGTCCCAAAAATAGTCCAAATTTGCACCCTCGGCCCTTTTGTCCCAAAAATGGTTCAAAATGACCAAAATTGCAGCCCCAGGCCTTTTGTCCCAAAAATGGTCCAAATTTGCACCTACGGCCCTCTTGTCCCAAAAATGGTTCAAAATGACCAAAATTGCACCCCCGGCCCTTGTAGCCCAAAATGGTCCAAATTGACCAAAATTGCAGTCCCGGACCTTTTGTCCAAAAAATGGTTCAAAATGACCAAAATTGCAGTCCCGGACCTTTTGTCCAAAAAATGGTTCAAAATGACCAAAAAAGCAGCCCCGGACCTTTTGTCCCAAAAATGGTCCAAATTTGCACCTCCGGCCCTTTTGTCCCAAAAATGGTTCAAAATTACCAAAATTGCACCCCCGGCCCTTTTAGCCCAAAATGGTCCAAATTTGAAGCCTGGACATTTTACCCCAAAAATGGTTCAAAATGACCAAAATTGCAGTCCCGGACCTTTTGTCCAAAAAATGGTTCAAAATGACCAAAATTGCACCCCGGACCTTTTGTCCCAAAAATGGTCCAAATTTGAACCATCGGTCCTTTTAGCCCCAAAACGGTTCAAAATGGTCCAAAATTGCAGCCCCGGACCTTTTGTCCAAAAAATGGTTCAAAATGACCAAAATTGCAGCCCCGGACCTTTTGTCCCAAAAATGGTCCAAATTTGCACCCCCGGCCCTTTTGTCCAAAAAATTGTTCAAAACTACCAAAATTGCACCCCCAGACTTTTTGTCCCGAAAATGTTCTAAAATTTGCACAACTGGCCCTTTTAGCCCAAAATGGTCCAAATTTGCACCCCTGCCCTTTTGTCCCAAAAATGGTTCAAAATGACCAAAATTGCACCCCCAGACCTTTTGTCCCAAAAATGGTCCAAATTTGCACCCTCGGCCCTTTTGTCCCAAAAATGGTTCAAAATGACCAAAATTGCAGCCCCGGGCCTTTTGTCCCAAAAATGGTCCAAATTTGCACCTCCGGCCCTTTTGTCCCAAAAATGGTTCAAAATGACCAAAATTGCACCCCCGGCCCTTGTAGCCCAAAATGGTCCAAATTTGAACCCTGGACATTTTAGCCCAAAAATGGTTCAAAATGACCAAAATTGCAGCCCCGGACTTTTGTCCAAAAAATGGTTCAAAATGACCAAAATTGCACCCCCGGACCTTTTGTCCCAAAAATGGTCCAAATTTGAACCCCGGTCCTTTTAGCCCCAAAATGGGTCAAAATGGACCAAAATTGCAGCCCCTAACCTTTTGTCCAAAAAATGGTTCAAAATGACCAAAATTGCACCCCCGGACCTTTTGGCCCAAAATGGTCCAAATTTGCACCCCCTGCCCTTTTGTCCCAAAAATGGTTCAAAATGACCAAAATTGCACTCCCAGACCTTTTGTCCCAAAAATGGTCCAAATTTGAACCCCCGGCCCTTTTGTCCCAAAAATGGTTCAAAATGACCAAAATTGCAGCCCCGGACCTTTTGTCCCAAAAATGGTCCATATTTGCACTACCGGCCCTTTTAGCACCAAAATGGTCCAAATTTGCACCCCCGGACCTTTTGTCCCAAAAATGTTCCACATTTGCACCACAGGCCCTTTTGTCCCAAAAATGGTTCAAAATGACCAAAATTGCACCCCCGGCCCTTTTAGCCCAAAATGGTCCAAATTTGAACCCTGGACATTTTACCCCAAAAATGGTTCAAAATGACCAAAATTGCACCCCCGGACCTTTTGTCCCAAAATTGGTCCAAATTTGAACCCCCGGTCCTTTTAGCCCCAAAATGGTTCAAAATGGTCCAAAATTGCAGCCCCGGACCTTTTGTCCAAAAAATGGTTCAAAATGACCAAAATTGCACCCCCGGACCTTTTGGCCCAAAAATGGTCCAAATTTGCACCTCCGGCCCTTTTGTCCCAAAAATGGTTTAAAATGACCAAATCTGCACCCCCTGCACTTTTACCCCAAAATGGTCCAAATTTGAACCCTGGACCTTTTAGCCCAAAAACGGTTCAAAATGGTCCAAAATTGCAGCCCCGGACCTTTTGTCCAAAAAATGGTTCAAAATGACCAAAATTGCACCCCCGGACCTTTTGTCCAAAAATGGTCTTAAATTTGCACCCCCGGCCCTTTTAGCCCAAAATTGTCCAAATTTGGACCCCTGGACCTTTTGTCCCAAAAATGGTCCAAATTTGCACCCCTGGCCCTTTTGTCAAAAAAATTGTTCAAAATTACCAAAATTGCACCCCCAGACTTTTTGTCCCAAAAATGGTCTAAAATTTGCACAACTGGCCCTTTTAGCCCAAAATGGTCCAAATTTGCACCCCTGCCCTTTTGTCCCAAAAATGGTTCAAAATGACCAAAATTGCACCCCCAGACCTTTTGTCCCAAAAATGGTGCAAATTTGCACAACCGGCCCTTTTAGCCCAAAATGGTCCAAATTTGAACCCTGGAGCTTTTAGCCCAAAAATGGTTCAAAATGACCAAAATTGCACCCCCGGACCCGTTGTCCCAAAAATGGTCCAAATTTGCACCCCGGACCTTTTGTGCCAAAAATGGTCTAAAATTTGCACTCCCGGCCCTTTTAGCCCAAAATGGTCCAAATTTGAACCCTGGACCTTTTAGCCCAAAAATGGTTCAAAATGACCAAAATTGTACCCCCGGACCTTTTGTCCCAAAAATGGTTCAAAATGACCAATATTGCACCCCCGGACCTTTTGTCCCAAAAATGGTCCAAATTTGAACCCCCGGACCTTTTAGCCCAAAAATGGTTCAAAATTTACACCACTGGCCCTTTTAGCCCAAAAAAAACCCGGACTGGATTTGTAAAAAAACTGGACTGGAGTTGAAAAAAAAACCCGAACTGGATTTGGAAAAAAAAACTGGACTGGAGTTGAAAAAAAAACCCGGACTGGATTCAGAAAAAAAAACTGGACTGGATTTGAAAAAAAAACCCAGACTGGATTCGAAAAAAAAAACTGGACTGGAGTTGGAAAAAAAACCCGGACTGGATTCAGAAAAAAAACTGGACTGGAGTTGAAAAAAAAAACACTCCCGGCCCTTTTGTCCCAAAAATGGTCTAAAATTTGCACTCCCGGCCCTTTTAGCCCAAAATGGTCAAAATTTGTACCCCGGACCCTTTAGCCCAAAAATGGTTCAAAATGACCAAAATTGCACCCCCAGACCTTTTGTCCCAAAAATGGTCCAAATTTGCACCCCCAGACCTTTTGTCCCAAAAATGGTCCAAATTTGCACCCCCCGGCCCTTTTGTCCCAAAAATTTTACAAAATTACCAAAATTGCACCCCCGGACCTTTTGGCCCAAAAATGGTCTAAAATTTGCACAACCGGCCCTTTTAGCCCCAAAATGGTTCAAATTTGCACCCCCGGCCCTTTTGTCCCAAAAATGGTTCAAAATGACCAAAATTGCACCCCCGGACCTTTTGTCCAAAAAATGGTCTTAAATTTGCACCCCCGGCCCTTTTAGCCCAAAATTGTCCAAATTTGGACCCCTGGACCCTTTGTCCCAAAAATGGTCCAAATTTGCACCCCTGGCCCTTTTGTCCAAAAAATTGTTCAAAATTACCAAAATTGCACCCCCAGACTTTTTGTCCCAAAAATGGTCTAAAATTTGCACAACTGGCCCTTTTAGCCCCAAAAGGTCCAAATTTGCACCCCTACCCTTTTGTCCCAAAAATGGTTCAAAATGACCAAAATTGCACCCCCAGACCTTTTGTCCCAAAAATGGTCCAAATTTGCACAACCGGCCCTTTTAGCCCAAAATGGTCCAAATTTGAACCCTGGACCTTTTAGCCCAAAAATGGTTCAAAATGACCAAAATTGCACCCCCGGACCCGTTGTCCCAAAAATGGTCCAAATTTGCACCCCGGACCTTTTGTGCCAAAAATGGTCTAAAATTTGCACTCCCGGCCCTTTTAGCCCAAAATGGTCCAAATTTGAACCCCGGACCTTTTAGCCCAAAAATGGTTCAAAATGACCAAAATTGCACCCCCGGACCTTTTGTCCCAAAAATGGTTCAAAATGACCAATATTGCACCCCCGGACCTTTTGTCCCAAAAATGGTCCAAATTTGAACCCCCGGACCTTTTAGCCCAAAAATGGTTCAAAATTTACACCCCTGGCCCTTTTAGCCCAAAAAAACCCCGGACTGGATTTGGAAAAAAAACTGGACTGGAGTTAAAAAAAAAAACCCGGAATGGATTCGGAAAAAAAAACTGGACAGCAGTTAAAAAAAAACAAGGACTGGATTTGGAAAAAAAACTGGACTGGAGTTGAAAAAAAAACCCGGACTGGATTCGGAAAAAAAACTTGACAGCAGTTAAAAAAAAACCCGGACTGGATTTGGAAAAAAAACTGGACTGGAGTTAAAAAACACCTGGACAGGATTCAGAAAAAAACACTGGACTGGATTTGAAAAAAAACCCAGACTGGATTCGAAAAAAAAAACTGGACTGGAGTTGGAAAAAAAACCCGGACTGGAGTCAGAAAAAAAACTGGACTGGAGTTGAAAAAAAATGGTCTAAAAATTGCACTCCCGGCCCTTTTAGCCCAAAATGGTCAAAATTTGTACCCCGGACCCTTTAGCCCAAAAATGGTTCAAAATGACCAAAATTGCACCCCCAGACCTTTTGTCCCAAAAATGGTCCAAATTTGCACCCCCCGGCCCTTTTGTCCCAAAAATTTTACAAAGTTACCAAAATTGCACCCCCGGACCTTTTGGCCCAAAAATGGTCTAAAATTTGCACAACCGGCCCTTTTGTCCCAAAAATGGTTCAAAATGACCAAAATTGCACCCCCAGACCTTTTGTCCCAAAAATGGTCCAAATTTGCACCACCGGCCCTTTTGTCCCAAAAATGGTTCAAAATGACCAAAATTGCACCCCCGGCCCTTTTAGCCCAAAATGGTCCAAATTTGAACCCTGGACATTTAGCCCAAAAATGGTTCAAAATTACCAAAATTGCAGCCCCGGACCTTTTGGCCCAAAAATGGTTCAAAATGACCAAAATTGCAGCCCCGAACCTTTTGTCCCAAAAATTGTCCACATTTGCACCACAGGCCCTTTTGTCCCAAAAATGGTTCAAAATGACCAAAATTGCACCCCGGCCCTTTTATCCCAAAATGGTCCAAATTTGAACCCTGGACATTTTAGCCCCAAAATGGTTCAAAATGGTCCAAAATTGCAGCCCCGGACCTTTTGTCCAAAAAATGGTTCAAAATTACCAAAATTGCACCCCCGGACTCTTTGTCCAAAAAATGGTCTTAAATTTGCACCCCCGGCCCTTTTAGCCCAAAATTGTCCAGATTTGGACCCCTGGACCTTTTGTCCCCAAAATGGTCCAAATTTGCACCCCCGGCCCTTTTGTCCCAAAAATTGTTCAAAATGACCAAAATTGCACCCCCCGGACCCGTTGTCCCAAAAATGGTCCAAATTTGCACCCCGGACCTTTTGTGCCAAAAATGGTTTAAAATTTGCACTCCCGGCCCTTTTAGCCCAAAATGGTCCAAATTTGAACCCCGGAACTTTTAGCCCAAAAATGGTTCAAAATGACCAAAATTGCACCCCCGGACCTTTTGTCCCAAAAATGGTCCAAATTTGAACCCCCGGACCTTTTAGCCCAAAAATGGTTCAAAATTTACACCCCTGGCCCTTTTAGCCCAAAAAAAACCCGGACTGGATTTGAAAAAAAACTGGACTGGAGTTGAAAAAAAAACCCGGACTGTATTCGGGAAAAAACTGGACTGGAGTTGAAAAAAACCCGGACTGGATTTGGAAAAAAAACTGGACTGGAGTTGAAAAAAAAACCCGGACTGGATTCTGAAAAAAAATGGACTGGGGCGCATGCGCGGCTTTCCGAGATGGCGGACGTGTGACTCCTGAGATCCGCTCCCGCCCAGTGATCCACGGCCCCCGCTCAGCATCTATAGCAGGGGTCTCAAACTGGTGGCCCTCCAGATGTTGCGGAACTACAAGTCCCATCATTCCTCTGCCTGAGGGAGTCATGCTTGTAACTGTCAGCCTTGCAATGCCTCATGGGACTTGTAGTTTTGCAACAGCTGGAGGGCCGCCAGTTTGAGACTCCTGATCTATAGCTATACAAAGCTCCGGGGGTGACTCTCCGCAACTCCCCGACTCCCCCCAGTCACTGTATGGGTAAAATCGGAGACCAACGAGACCACTATCGAGCCACAAAACGCCCGCGGCCTCCGCCCAGCATGGAACGCTTCCTGACTAGGCCGACATCCCCGGCCTCGATTTTACAGGGAGATCCGGAAGACTACGTCAGCACCCTGATGGCGGAGGACGGATCGCAGCAGCCTTCTCTCCCACATCCTGCTGTATCCTCTCAATTGACCCTGACCCCGGAGATGATGGATCTCAAGCTCCAGGCTTTGGCGCAGCAGGTAACCAGGGACATTGCCCAGGAAATGGGGAGAATCTCCAGAGAGCTTAGGGGAGAAATAGACGCCCTGGGTGAACGCACAGCCACCATAGAAGCCAAATTTGATGAGACCATGCACTACATGCAGGCTCTTGAGAAGGAGAATGCTCTCCTCAAGAACTCAGTGTCCCAACTACAACTCCAACAGGAGGACCTCGAGAATAGGGAACGTCGCCAGAACCTAAGGGTCCGCAGAGTTCCAGAAACGATCGCTGACAACAACATCAGGCCCTATTTACTAGGCCTTTTCAACACCCTTGCCCCTGAAATTGTGGACATTGACTGGCGCCTAGACCGTGCACACAGATCTCTGGCCCCCAAACCCCCTGTGGGGGCCAGACCTCGTGATATAGTGGTACGCTTCCACTATTATGAAAGCAAGGAGACCCTGACTAGGGCCACACGCAATAGATCTGGCATTGATTACAAAGGGGACAAGATTCAGCTTTTCAGTGACCTCTCCCCGATTACACTGGCTAAACGGTGTTCCCTGAGACCCATCACCTCCCATCTGCAATTACACAAGATCCCCTATTACTGGGGCTTTCCTTTCCGTCTTAATGTTACCCAAGACGGGGTTCAACACACCCTCCGAGATCCCCAGGAGGGAGATGCATTTATTAGACGCCTGGGCCTTCCTCCACTTCCACCAGAGGCGGATCAAGCCATCCCAACCACTCCAAGACCACTCTCAGCACTGTCCAGGACCCCAGTAAGAGGAAAAGGATCAAAGGCCGACTCCACACCTCAGCGCTCACAGCGTCCAAGATTCCCCAC
The DNA here is from genome assembly GCA_028564925.1 of Lithobates sylvaticus. Lineage (NCBI taxonomy): Eukaryota > Metazoa > Chordata > Amphibia > Anura > Ranidae > Lithobates > Lithobates sylvaticus. The sequence goes on along the minus strand of CM053026.1, from coordinate 494,483,927 downwards.
CTGATCCGGCTCCGGTGGTCCTTGCACATTCACCTTTTCGTTTTCCCGGCTGGGATCTCGACACCTGCTGAAACCCCCCGAGGGAGCTCATCAGGGGTTTGTTTGTCCCCTCTAAATTTTTGTTCCCTTTTTCTTTTTTCCCTCACATGTTTTGCTGCTGCTTTTGTTCCTTTAAGCAGACACCTACTAGACTGGCATAATTACAGTCAATGACGCACATTAATCTGGCACCGAAAGAGTCTTACCTGCTAACGGCTCAAGTGGACTGCTGCAGCGGGTAGCTACAGGTCCCTCACCATTAAGGATGGGCCCGGTGCTCGATGCGAACCCATGTTCACATCGAGCACCGGGTGTTCGCTCGCTCGGCGAGCCCAGAACTATTTTGGCCGCTCGCATCACATTCGTGTGATGCGAGCGGCCCCGCAATGCATTGCGGCCGGCGCGGCCGGCGCAGTGCATTGCTGGCTGATGATTGGCCAAGCATGCACTGTGACCCCGCATGCTTGGCCAATCACAGCGCCGGAAACTCGGAGAGCCATAATTGGCTACAGGCAGGACGCCTGTAGCCAATTACAGCTCAGGGGCTTTAGTACACACTCCCTCATTTAAAAGGCCGCCACGCCGTCGGCGCCGGTCACATGCGTTCCGGCTTTAGGAGAGTGCAGGCTGATTCTGTGTCACTCTTTGCTAGATTCATTTAGAAAGATTTGCTCTACTTTGCTAAACCATTGCTACCTGTCATTGATCGTCCATTGCTGCTGCTGGTTAGTGTGTTTTTAGCTGCTGCTGGGGGTTAGTCTGGTGCATGTCTTACTGTTAGTACAGTATTTCAGTAGTACCAACCGCAGTGCTGTTAGTACAGCACTGCACCCCAAAAGCACCCATAGGGCTTGTAGTGTGTTCGTGGCAGGCACTGGCAGCAAACAGAGCTCCTATATTTTGTTCCCAGAAGCACCTATAAGACTTGTAGTGTGTTAGTGGCAGGCACTGGCAGCAAACAGAGATCCTATATTTTGTAGACATGTGCGATTCGTTTCGTACGAATTCGTAATTCGTACGAATTTTTCGAAATTCGTACGAATTTACGAATCTGTAGTACGAATTTTTTTTTTTACGAATTCCGTACGGAATACGAAATTTTTTTTACGAATCGTTAGTAAAGTTACGAATCGTTACGAATCGTTACGAATCGTTAACGCGGCTAATGAATTGTTGGTTCTCATAACACAGAGAACAATTCGAATCCAACTACAAATATCGAATTTCAATTTCAAGTTACGAATCGTTACGAATCGTTATGAATAGTTACGAATCGTTACGAATCGTTATGAATAGTTACGAATCGTTAGTAAATCCAACTACCAATATCGAATTTCAACTAATTTGAACGAAATTATTATAGCAGATATAACGAATGAATTCGAATGACAAAGTGTCATTTTTGCAGAAAAAAAAAAAGCGTAGGGGTCCCCCCAAATTCAATAACCAGGCCCTTCAGGTCTGGTATGGATATTAAGGGGGACCCCAGCCAAAAAAAAAAAAAAAAAATGGCGTGGGGTCCCCCCCAAATATCCATACCAGACCCTTCAGGTCTGGGATGGATTTTAAGGGGAACCCCGGCCAAAAAAAAAAAAAAAAAAATGGCGTGGGGTCCCCCTCAAAATCCATACCAGACCCTTTATCCGAGCACGCAACCTGGCAGGCCGCAGGAAAGGAGGGGGGGACGAGAGCGGCCCCCCCTCCCGCCTGAACCGTACCAGGTCACATGCCCTCAACATTGGGAGGGTGCTTTGGGGTCCCCCCCAAAGCACCTTGTCCCCATGTTGATGAGGACAAGGGCCTCATCCCCACAACCCTGGCCGGTGGTTGTGGGGGTCTGCGGGCGGGGGGCTTATCGGAATCTGGAAGCCCCCTTTAACAAGGGGACCCCCAGATCCCGCCCCCCCCCTGTGTGAAATGGTAAGGGGGTACAAAAGTACCCCTACCATTTCACCAAAAAAGCGTCAAAAATTGTAAAAATGACAGGAGACGGTCTTTGACAATTCCTTTATTAAAATCTTCTTTCTTCTTTCTTCTGGTCTTCCTTTCTTCATCTTCTCCTTCCGGCATCTTCTTCCATCGTCTTCTTCCTTCGATTCGCTTCTTCTTCCTCCGGTCTTCTCGTCCTTCTCGTCCGGCGTCGTCCTTCTCGTCCGGCATCGTCGTCTCTTCTCGCAGGCCGCTCCTCGCAATGGGAGGCTCCCGCTCTGTGAGGCTTCGCTCCGGGTGACAGGTCTTGTATAACGAAGGCACCCGGTGACCCCGCCCCCTCTCTGACGTCATGGGGTCACCAGGTGCCGTCGTTATAAAAGACCTGTCACCCGGAGCGAAGCCTCACAGAGCGGGAGCCTCCATTGCGAGGAGCGGCCTGCGAGAAGAGACGACGATGCCGGACGAGAAGGACGACGCCGGACGAGAAGGACGAGAAGACCGGAGGAAGAAGAAGCGAATCGAAGGAAGAAGAAGATGGAAGAAGATGACGGAAGGAGAAGATGACGGAAGGAGAAGATGACGGAAGGAGAAGATGAAGAAAGGAAGACCAGAAGAAAGAAGAAAGAAGATTTTAATAAAGGAATTGTCAAAGACCGTCTCCTGTCATTTTTACCATTTTTGCCACTTTTTTGGTGAAATGGTAGGGGTACTTTTGTACCCCCTTACCATTTCACACAGGGGGGGCGGGATCTGGGGGTCCCCTTGTTAAAGGGGGCTTCCAGATTCCGATAAGCCCCCCGCCCGCAGACCCCCACAACCACCGGCCAGGGTTGTGGGGATGAGGCCCTTGTCCTCATCAACATGGGGACAAGGTGCTTTGGGGGGGACCCCAAAGCACCCTCCCAATGTTGAGGGCATGTGGCCTGGTACGGTTCAGGCGGGAGGGGGGGCCGCTCTCGTCCCCCCCTCCTTTCCTGCGGCCTGCCAGGTTGCGTGCTCGGATAAAGGGTCTGGTATGGATTTTGAGGGGGACCCCACGCCATTTTTTTTTTTTTTTTTTGGCCGGGGTTCCCCTTAAAATCCATCCCAGACCTGAAGGGTCTGGTATGGATATTTGGGGGGGACCCCACGCCATTTTTTTTATTTTTTTTTGGCTGGGGTCCCCCTTAATATCCATACCAGACCTGAAGGGCCTGGTTATTGAATTTGGGGGGACCCCTACGCTTTTTTTTTTCTGCAAAAATGACACTTTGTCATTCGAATTCATTCGTTATATCTGCTATAATAATTTCGTTCAAATTAGTTGAAATTCGATATTGGTAGTTGGATTTACTAACGATTCGTAACTATTCATAACGATTCGTAACTATGCATAACGATTCGTAACGATTCGTAACTATTCATAACGATTCGTAACGATTCGTAACTTGAAATTGAAATTCGATATTTGTAGTTGGATTCGAATTGTTCTCTGTGTTATGAGAACCAACAATTCATTAGCCGCGTTAACGATTCGTAACGATTCGTAACGATTCGTAACGATTCGTAACTTTACTAACGATTCGTAAAAAAAATTACGATTCGTCCGAATTTCGTATTTCGTACGAATTCGAACGGAATTTCGTACACGAATTACGAATTACGAATTTTTTATATACGAAACGGGACGAAACGAAACGAAACGAATTTTTTGGCAGTTCCCATGTCTAATATTTTGTTCCCAGAAGCACCTATAGGACTTGTAGTGTGTTCGTGGCAGGCACTGGCAGCAAACAGAGCTCCTATATTTTGTTCCCAGAAGCACCTATAGGACTTGAAGTGTGTTAGTCCCATCACACAGAGCTATATTTTCTTCCCAGAAGCACCTATAGGACTTGTAGTGTGTTAGTCCATCACACAGAGCTCCTATATTTTGTTCCCAGAAGCACCTATAGGACTTGTAGTGTGTTAGTCCCATCACACAGAGCTCCTATATTTTGTTCCCAGAAGCACCTATAGGACTTGAAGTGTGTTAGTCCCATCACACAGAGCTATATTTTCTTCCCAGAAGCACCTATAGGACTTGAAGTGTGTTAGTCCCATCACACAGAGCTATATTTTCTTCCCAGAAGAACCTATAGGACTTGTAGTGTGTTAGTCCCATCACACAGAGCTCCTATATTTTGTTCCCAGAAGCACCTATAGGACTTGAAGTGTGTTAGTCCCATCACACAGAGCTATATTTTCTTCCCAGAAGCACCTATAGGACTTGAAGTGTGTTAGTCACATCACACACACAGAGCACCTATATTTTCTTCCCAGAAGCACCTATAGGACTTGAAGTGTGTTAGTCCCATCACACAGAGCTCCTATATTTTGTTCCCAGAAGCACCTATAGGACTTGAAGTGTGTTAGTCCCATCACACAGAGCTATATTTTCTTCCCAGAAGCACCTATAGGACTTGAAGTGTGTTAGTCCCATCACACAGAGCACCTATATTTTCTTCCCAGAAGCACCTATAGGACTTGAAGTGTGTTAGTCCCATCACAGAGCTCCTATATTTTGTCCCAGAAGCACCTATAGGACTTGAAGTGTGTTAGGCCCATCACACAGAGCTAATACCAGGCCTCTCCGCCGGGTTCCAGGGTGCGCGCACGCGCGGTAGAGCGGCGCAACGAAGGTTACAGGTACGCCGGGTAACGGGTGCGCATGCGCGGGTCCGCGGCACTCGGGTATCTGTCACAACCCAGCCTGTACGCCTCACCGCTGTGCGCGGCGCTGACAGAAGATGAGTGCGCATGCGCACTCGTCCGGGTATCCCACCTGACCATTTACCTGGCCTATAAAAGGCCTTCCCTGTCCGCTTTCAAATTGATGGTTTGTTGTCTCTTTTGAGTCCTGTCTCCAGTCCAGTTTCCTGTATCCTGTATCCTGTATCCTGTACCCGGTACCCTGTACCTTGCATCTACCTGACTACCAGTGCCGACCCGGAATCCGTCTGACTACCGCTGCCGCTACTCACCTGTGTTTGAACCTCTGGCTTGCTTCCTGGATTCCTCTACTGCTTGATTACCTGTGCTTGACCCTCGGCCTGTCTACTGGATCCTCCGTGAGTTACTTACCTGTGTTTGACCTCTCGCTTGCTTCCTGGATACCTCTTCTGCCTGATTACCTGTGCTTGACCCTCGGCCTGCCTACTGGACATTCTCTGAGTTACTTACCTGTGTTTGACCCCTGGCTTGCCTTTTGGACACCTCTACTGCCTGATTACCTGTGCTTGACCCCCGGCTTGCCTACTGGACATTCTCGGAGTTACTTACCTGTGTTTGACCCCTGGCTTGCCTCTGGACACCTCTTCTGCCTGATTACCTGTGCTTGACCCCTGGCTTGCCTCCTGGACATTCTCTGAGTTACCTACCTGTGTTTGACCCCTGGCTTGCCTTTGGATACTTCTATTGCCTGGTTGCCTGTGTTTGACCCTCGGCCTGCTTGCTGGACTATCTCCCACTCAGTGTTCTGGACTTGTAGTTTTCTCATGCTCCCGAGGGTCCTCCTCCAGTATATGCTTGGGTACCTCTGCAACCTCTACCTGATCACAGCTCTGCCAGGTGTCTACTCCCAGTGCAGCTTCAGCCTCTCCTGGTCAACGACGCTACTGCACACCACCTGCTACACTCCTGCTGGCAACCCGTGCATCTTTGAGCCCGGTGTCCTCTGTACCCACTCCAGAGGCATCGTGCGCTTAGTCGCAAGGGGAGCAGCTCTCAGCATATCGGCCCGGGTGAGTACCTCTGACAGTACAAACCAGCCAATGTCCGAGGCCGACAGAGCTGGTTCACCCCTTGAGGCCTTATGCCAGCAGGTGACAACCCTTACCCAGGCTGTACAACGCCTCCAAGATGGATACTTTCAGATCGAGGGGCGTCTTCAGCATCTGACTTTATCTCCAAACCAAGCGGACCAGTCACCCCCTGTAGCCAGCACCTCCACTCTTCTATCAACACCTGGAGGTGCTCTCCCTGCCTATGATGTGTCCCATCCTGATCCCAGGGTCCCCACACCTGAACGTTTTTCCGGGGACCGAAGGAAATTTCGCTCTTTTAAAAACTCCTGTTTGCTACACCTAGCCCTACAACCCAGGACCTTCCAGTTGGAATCCACCAAAGTGGGGTTCATTATCTCTCTCCTTTCTGATGACCCGCAATCCTGGGCACACCATTTGATGGAACAGAAGAGCCCACAGTTGAATTCTGTAGAGACTTTCTTTTCCGCTATGGCAGCACTCTACGAGGACTCCCAACGCACAGGTACGGCTGAATCTACCCTGCATACCCTATCCCAGGGGAGAAGACCTGTAGAGGACTATGTAGTGGATTTCCGCAAATGGGCAGCAGATACTGACTGGAACGAATCAGCCCTAAAATACCAATTCCGTTTAGGGCTATCCGAGGTATTGAAGGATGAACTGGCTCGAGGAGAGATCCCAAGTACCTTCACGGATCTCTGCCAACTTGTTATTAAGCTTGACCGTCGATTACGAGAACGATGGGCAGAGAGACTGCAGAGCCCTCGTCCCACCTGGACGATGCCCCGGGTCCCCCCGGCACCTGCTCTTTCTTGGAACTCTCGCTCCCCTCCTCATGGGGAACCTATGCAGCTGGGCCTGGCACGGTCCCCCCTATCTGCCGAAGAAAGGCTCCGTCGTCGTCAAGCCAACCTCTGCCTCTACTGCGGGGGCACGGGGCACTACCTACAGAAATGCCCCATAAGACCCAGTAAGTGTCCTTCTGGGTCCCTCTCAAGTTCACACTCTGTTGGAGTTCCGCATTTTCATCTGTCTGTTCCACTCTCCCTACAGGTAGCGGGAGAGTCTTTCCAGCTGGGAGCCATCCTTGACTCCGGAGCCTGCAGTTGCTTCATGGACCTGACCTTGGCACGACACCTGAACCTCCCTTTAACTACCAAGAAACAACCTCTTCAAATCCAGCTGGCTGATGGCTCTCCACCCTGCTCAGGACCGGTTACCCAGGAAACCGCTCCCATCCTGACCTGAACCAAATCAGGTCATCAGGAACTTTTACGTTTTGACATTATCCACTCTCCCATGTTCCCCATCATCCTGGGGTACCCCTGGCTACTGGCTCACAACCCTCGGATTGACTGGGTCAACAGGGAAGTGGAGTTCTCCTCCCCTTACTGCTTGCAGCACTGCCTTCCGGATCAACCCGCAGCACCTCTTACTCATCTTGCCATGCAACCCAGTGCCAAGGACCTGCAACACGTCCCAACACCCTACCAAGACTTCATGGACATTTTCGATGAAAAGAAGTCCGAAGTTCTTCCCCCTCATCGTTCATATGATTGTCCGATTGATCTCCTACCAGGGGCTGAGATTCCCTTCGGAAGGATTTTCCCCTTGTCCGAAACTGAGCTTGAAGCCCTACGGGTATATATTGACGAGAATCTTGCTAAAGGGTTCATCCAACCATCTTCTTCGCCCGCAGGGGCTGGGATTTTCTTTGTTGAAAAAAAAAGACGGTTCCCTCAGACCCTGTGTGGATTACAGGGAACTCAATAAAATTACTATCAAGAACAGGTACCCACTCCCACTCATTCCCGAACTTTTTCAGCGGCTCAGGACTGCCAAGGTGTTTACCAAGCTGGATCTTCGTGGGGCCTACAATTTAGTTAGAATACGCTCTGGGGATGAGTGGAAGACGGCTTTTAGGTCCAGATTCGGCCATTTCGAGTACCTGGTCATGCCGTTTGGACTTTGTAATGCCCCAGCTACCTTCCAGCACCTTGTCAATGACATTTTTCGTGAGTATCTGGATAACTTCCTCATTGTATACCTTGATGATATCTTGATTTTCTCCGATTCCCTAGAAGCCCACCGTCAACATGTCCGGAAAGTTCTTCTCATTCTCCGCAAACACGGGCTCTACGTCAAAGGAGAGAAATGCGAGTTCGAGACTGATACCATCCAGTTCCTGGGCTTTATCATAACCACCGGAGGAGTACTGATGGACCCCCAAAAAGTGAAGGCCATCCAGGATTGGCCTGCCCCCACAGACAAAAGGTCAGTCCAACGTTTTATCGGCTTTGCCAACTTTTATAGACGGTTCATTCAGGGATTTTCTGCCATTGTGTCCCCAATCACCCAACTGACCCGCCAGCAAGTCAAGTTCCAGTGGACTCCCCAAGCGCAGAGCGCTTTTGAGAAGCTCAAGGAACTCTTTTCCTCTGCACCCATCTTACAGCACCCTGACCCTGAACTCCCTTACGTCCTAGAAGTGGACGCTTCAGACTCTGCTTTGGGAGCGATCCTATCGCAGAGAAGTGGCCCAAAGGCCCTCCTCCACCTGGTCGCCTTTGCCTCCCGAAAACTAAATCCCCCTGAAAAGAATTATGATGTAGGCGACCGGGAATTACTTGCGATTAAGTTCGCTCTCGAGGAATGGAGATACCTGCTAGAAGGAGCTTCCCAACCCATCCTCATCTTCACTGACCACCGCAATTTGGAGTACCTCAGGGCTGCAAAACGCCTTAGACCCAGGCAGGCCCGCTGGGCCTTGTTCTTCTCCCGATTTAATTTCCACATCACTTACCGTCCTGGCTCCAAGAATGGCAAGGCAGATGCTTTATCCCGTATGTTTCTGGACACTGAATCCTCTAAAGAACCTGCTACTATCCTGTCCGCCCACAATTTCCTCCATGCCATTCAGCCTGACTTGACCACAGCCCTCAAACAGGCTTCCAACCAGTTCTCATCTCCCACATTACCTTTTCTTGAAAGGAAGCAGGATCTGCTCTGGGCCCATGCCCGAATCTTTGTTCCTCCTCCTGTCAGACTCCAAGTCCTGCAGACCCTTCATGACCACAAGATGTCCGGCCACTTTGGAGTACAGAAAACCGTGGACTTGGTAGGTCGATCTTACTGGTGGCCGGGCTGGAGGAAGGACTGTCAGGAATACGTTCTCTCTTGCAACACTTGTCAAAGGAACAAGGGGTCCAACACTAAGTCCTGGGGTCTGTTACGTCCATTATCTGTTCCGGAACGTCCATGGAAGGAGATTTCCATGGACTTCATCGTGGACTTACCCTCCTCAGATTCCTTTACCACGATTCTGGTTGTCATTGACCGTCTCTCAAAGATGGCTCACTTCCTACCCATGAAAGGTACCCCCTCGGCTTCTGCTACCACTGACATCTTCATCAGAGAGATTATAAGGTTACACGGAGTTCCAGCTAACATCACCTCAGACCGAGGGGTACAGTTCACCTCCAGGTTCTGGAGAGACCTCTGCAAATCCCTTGAAATCAGGACTTCCATGTCTTCAGCATACCACCCCCAATCCAACGGTCAAACTGAACGCACTAATCAGACCCTCGAGCAATACCTGAGGTGTTTTTGTTCTTACTCCCAAGATGACTGGTCAGGCTTACTACCCTACGCGGAGTTTGCCTATAATAATTCTTTGCATTCTGCCATTAATCAGACGCCCTTCTGGGCAAACTACGGTTATCACCCTTCTTTTCTTCCAGATTCCATTCCAGATGTCCCTACTCCAGCTGCACAGGACCTAGTCAAAAGTATCCAAGACAACTTCCTCCGGATCCAACAGGCCATGAAGGAAGCACAGAAGGGTTATGAGGTACAGTACAACCGGGGCAGGAAGGAATGCCCGCCTTTCCAGATTGGTGAGAAAGTTTGGTTATCAACCGCTAATTTAAAACTCCCTTGTCCTTCTCGGAAATTGGGTCCCAGGTTCATCGGCCCCTTTGAGGTCAAGAGAGTGATCAATCCAGTGGCCTTTGAACTAGATCTCCCCAGTTCCTATAGGATTCATCCAGTTTTTCATGCCTCTTTGCTGAAACCCGTAATTGCCAATTCTTTCCCTGATAGGCAGACGCCACTTCCTCCTCCCATCACCATCCAAGGAGAGGAAGAATTCGAGGTTGAGAAAATTCTGGATCTCCGAAGAAGAAGAGGTCAGGTTCAATATCTTGTTAAATGGAAAGGGTATCCCCCAGAAGACTGCTCCTGGGAGCCATCCGAAAACATTCATGCCCCTCGCTTAATCCGAGAATATCACCAAAGACATCCTGAAGTGGGCATCCGGAGGCTGCCCTTAGGAGGGGGGCACTGTCAGGGAAATACCAGGCCTCTCCGCCGGGTTCCAGGGTTGCGCACGCGCGGTAGAGCGACGCAACGAAGGTTACAGGTACGCCGGGTAACGGGTGCGCATGCCCGGGTCCGCGGCACTCGGGTATCTGTCACAATCCAGCCTGTACGCCTCACCGCTGTGCGCGGCGCTGACAGAAGACGAGTGCGCATGCGCACTCGTCCGGGTATCCCACCTGACCATTTACCTGGCCTATAAAAGGCCTTCCCTGTCCGCTTTCAAATTGCTGGTTTGTTGTCTCTTTTGAGTCCTGTCTCCAGTCCTGTATCCTGTATCCTGTATCCTGTATCCTGTACCCGGTACCCTGTACCTTGCATCTACCTGACTACCAGTGCCGACCCGGAATCCGTCTGACTACCGCTGCCGCTACTCACCTGTGTTTGAACCTCTGGCTTGCTTCCTGGATTCCTCTACTGCTTGATTACCTGTGCTTGACCCTCGGCCTGTCTACTGGATCCTCCGTGAGTTACTTACCTGTGTTTGACCTCTGGCTTGCTTCCTGGATACCTCTTCTGCCTGATTACCTGTGCTTGACCCTCGGCCTGCCTACTGGACATTCTCTGAGTTACTTACCTGTGTTTGACCCCTGGCTTGCCTTTTGGACACCTCTACTGCCTGATTACCTGTGCTTGACCCCCGGCTTGCCTACTGGACATTCTCGGAGTTACTTACCTGTGTTTGACCCCTGGCTTGCCTCTGGACACCTCTTCTGCCTGATTACCTGTGCTTGACCCCTGGCTTGCCTCCTGGACATTCTCTGAGTTACCTACCTGTGTTTGACCCCTGGCTTGCCTTTGGATACTTCTATTGCCTGGTTGCCTGTGTTTGACCCTCGGCCTGCTTGCTGGACTATCTCCCACTCAGTGTTCTGGACTTGTAGTTTTCTCATGCTCCCGAGGGTCCTCCTCCAGTATATGCTTGGGTACCTCTGCAACCTCTACCTGATCACAGCTCTGCCAGGTGTCTACTCCCAGTGCAGCTTCAGCCTCTCCTGGTCAACGACGCTACTGCACACCACCTGCTACACTCCTGCTGGCAACCCGTGCATCTTTGAGCCCGGTGTCCTCTGTACCCACTCCAGAGGCATCGTGCGCTTAGTCGCAAGGGGAGCAGCTCTCAGCATATCGGCCCGGGTGAGTACCTCTGACAATAGGACTTGTAGTGTGTTAGTCCCATCACACAGAGCTCTATATTTTGTTCCCAGAAGCACATATAGGACTTGAAGTGTGTTAGTCCCATCACACAGAGCTATATTTTCTTCCCAGAAGCACCTATAGGACTTGAAGTGTGTTAGTGCCATCACACAGAGCTATATTTTCTTCCCAGAAGCACCTATAGGACTTGAAGTGTGTTAGTCCCATCACACAGAGCTCCTATATTTTTGTTCCCAGAAGCACCTATATTTTCTTCCCAGAAGCACCTTGACTTGTAGTGTGTTAGTCCCATCACACAGAGCTCCTATATTTTGTTCCCAGAAGCACCTATAGGACTTGAAGTGTGTTAGTCCATCACACAGAGCTATATTTTCTTCCCAGAAGCACCTATAGGACTTGAAGTGTGTTAGTCCCATCACACAGAGCTATATTTTCTTCCCAGAAGCACCTATAGGACTTGTAGTGTGTTAGTCCCATCACACAGCTATATTTTCTTCCCAGAAGCACCTACTTGTAGTGTGTTAGTCCCATCACACAGAGCTCCTATATTTTGTTCCTATAGGACTTGAAGTGTGTTAGTCCCATCACACAGAGCTATATTTTCTTCCAAGAAGCACCTATAGGACTTGAAGTGTGTTAGTCCCATCACACAGAGCTATATTTTCTTCCAGAAGCACCTATAGGACTTGTAGTGTGAGTCCCATCACACAGAGCTCCTATATTTTGTTCCCAGAAGCACCTATAGGACTTGAAGTGTTAGTCCCATCACACAGAGCTATATTTTCTTCCCAGAAGCACCTATAGGACATGTAGTGTGTTAGTCCCATCACACAGAGCTCCTATATTTTGTTCCCAGAAGCACCTATAGGACTTGAAGTGTGTTAGTCCCATCACACAGAGCTATATTTTCTTTCCAGAAGCACCTATAGGACTTGAAGTGTGTTAGTCCCATCACACAGAGCTATATTTTCTTCCCAGAAGCACCTATAGGACTTGTAGTATGTTAGTCCCATCACACAGAGCTCCTATATTTTGTTCCCAGAAGCACCTATAGGACTTGAAGTGTGTTAGTCCCATCACACAGAGCTATATTTTCTTCCCAGAAGCACCTATAGGACTTGAAGTGTGTTAGTCCCATCACACAGAGCTATATTTTCTTCCCAGAAGCACCTATAGGACTTGTAGTGTGTTAGTCCCATCACACAGAGCTCCTATATTTTGTTCCCAGAAGCACCTATAGGACTTGAAGTGTGTTAGTCCCATCACACAGAGCTATATTTTCTTCCCAGAAGCATCTATAGGACTTGTAGTGTGTTAGTCCCATCACACAGAGCTCCTATATTTTGTTCCAGAAGCACCTATAGGACTTGAAGTGTGTTAGTCCCATCACACAGAGCTATATTTTCTTCCCAGAAGCACCTATAGGACTTGAAGTGTGTTAGTCCCATCACACAGAGCTATATTTTCTTCCCAGAAGCACCTATAGGACTTATAGTGTGTTAGTCCCATCACACAGAGCTCCTATATTTTGTTTCCAGAAGCACCTATAGGACTTGAAGTGTGTTAGTGCCATCACACAGAGCTATATTTTCTTCCCAGAAGCACCTATAGGACTTGAAGTGTGTTAGTCCCATCACACAGAGCTATATTTTCTTCCCAGAAGCACCTATAGGACTTGAAGTGTGTTAGTCCCATCACACAGAGCTATATTTTCTTCCCAGAAGCACCTATAGGACTTGTAGTGTGTTAGTCCCCATCACACAGAGCTCCTATATTTTGTTCCCAGAAGCACCTATAGGACTTGAAGTGTGTTAGTCCCATCACACAGAGCTATATTTTCTTCCCAGAAGCACCTATAGGACATGTAGTGTGTTAGTCCCATCACACAGAGCTCCTATATTTTGTTCCCAGAAGCACCTATAGGACTTGAAGTGTGTTAGTCCCATCACACAGAGCTATATTTTCTTCCTAGAAGCACCTATAGGACTTGAAGTGTGTTAGTCCCATCACACAGAGCTATATTTTCTTCCCAGAAGCACCTATAGGACTTGTAGTGTGTTAGTCCCATCACACAGAGCTCCTATATTTTGTTCCCAGAAGCACCTATAGGACTTGAAGTGTGTTAGTCCCATCACACAGAGCTATATTTTCTTCCCAGAAGCACCTATAGGACTTGTAGTGTGTTAGTCCCATCACACAGAGCTCCTATATTTTGTTCCCAGAAGCACCTATAGGACTTGAAGTGTGTTAGTCACATCACACAGAGCTATATTTTCTTCCCAGAAGCACCTATAGGACTTGAAGTGTGTTAGTCCCATCACACAGAGCTATATTTTCTTCCCAGAAGCACCTATAGGACTTATAGTGTGTTAGTCCCATCACACAGAGCTCCTATATTTTGTTCCCAGAAGCACCTATAGGACTTGAAGTGTGTTAGTGCCATCACACAGAGCTAGATTTTCTTCCCAGAAGCACCTATAGGACTTGAAGTGTGTTAGTCCCATCACACAGAGCTATATTTTCTTCCCAGAAGCACCCATAGGACTTGAAGTGTGTTAGTCCCATCACACAGAGCTATATTTTATTCCCAGAAGCACCTATAGGACTTGTAGTGCGTTAGTCCCATCACACAGAGCTCCTATATTTTGTTCCCAGAAGCACCTATAGGACTTGAAGTGTGTTAGTCCCATCACACAGAGCTATATTTTCTTCCCAGAAGCACCTATAGGACTTGTAGTGTGTTAGTCCCATCACACAGAGCTCCTATATTTTGTTCCCAGAAGCACCTATAGGACTTGAAGTGTGTTAGTCCCATCACACAGAGCTATATTTTCTTCCCAGAAGCACCTATAGGACTTGTAGTGTGTTAGTCCCATCACACAGAGCTCCTATATTTTGTTCCCAGAAGCACCTATAGGACTTGAAGTGTGTTAGTCCCATCACACAGAGCTATATTTTCTTCCCAGAAGCACCTATAGGACTTGAAGTGTGTTAGTCCCATCACACAGAGCTATATTTTCTTCCCAGAAGCACCTATAGGACTTATAGTGTGTTAGTCCCATCACACAGAGCTCCTATATTTTGTTCCCAGAAGCACCTATAGGACTTGAAGTGTGTTAGTGCCATCACACAGAGCTATATTTTCTTCCCAGAAGCACCTATAGGACTTGAAAGTGTGTTAGTCCCATCACACAGAGCTATATTTTCTTCCCAGAAGCACCTATAGGACTTGATGTGTGTTAGTCCCATCACACAGAGCTATATTTTCTTCCCAGAAGCACCTATAGGACTTGTAGTGTGTTAGTCCCATCACACAGAGCTCCTATATTTTGTTCCCAGAAGCACCTATAGGACTTGAAGTGTGTTAGTCCCATCACACAGAGCTATATTTTCTTCCCAGAAGCACCTATAGGACTTGTAGTGTGTTAGTCCCATCACACAGAGCTCCTATATTTTGTTCCCAGAAGCACCCATAGGACTTCTAGTGTGTTAGTGGCATCACACAGAGCTCCTATATTTTTTCTCAGCAGCACACACAGGACTTCTAGTGTGTTAGTGGCATCACACAGAGCTCCTATATTTTCTTTGCAGAAGCACCCATAGGACTTCTAGTGTGTTAGTGGCATCACACAGAGCTCCTATATTTTCTTCTCAGCAGCACCCACAGGACTTCTAGTGTGTTAGTGGCATCACACAGAGCTCCTATATTTTCTTTGCAGAAGCACCCATAGGACTTCTAGTGTGTTAGTGGCATCACACAGAGCTCCTATATTTTCTTTGCAGAAGCACCCATAGGACTTCTAGTGTGTTAGTGGCATCACACAGAGCTCCTATATTTTCTTTGCAGAAGCACCCATAGGACTTCTAGTGTGTTAGTGGCATCACACAGAGCTCCTATATTTTCTTCTCAGCAGCACCCACAGGACTTCTAGTGTGTTAGTGGCATCACACAGAGCTCCTATATTTTCTTTGCAGAAGCACCCATAGGACTTCTAGTGTGTTAGTGGCATCACACAGAGCTCCTATATTTTCTTCTCAGCAGCACCCACAGGACTTCTAGTGTATTAGTGGCATCACACAGAGCTCCTATATTTTCTTTGCAGAAGCACCTATAGGACTTCTAGTGTGTTAGTGGCATCACACAGAGCTCCTATATTTTCTTCTCAGCAGCACCCACAGGACTACCGACTACAATGGCTGGAAGACCACCAAGGGGAGGCAGAGCGTGCAGAGCCAAGAACACAGGGCAGGCAGGCTCTGTTTCTAGTGGACGTGGCCGTGGCCGTGGACGTGGTCGTGCATCGTCATCAGCACGTGGCCATGGGACACGCGCGTCTTTGTTTTCGGCAGCTGGACATGTGGAGCCGCATCATGCTGAAGGCTTGGTAGAATGGATGACCAAGCCCTCCTCATCCTCCTTATCCTCTCTCACCCAGGCTCAGGGTACTGGCAGAGCAGCTGCCAACGCGTACTCAATGGCATCATCAGCCACCCCTTCCCTAGACCCACCATGTCCTCCTGAGGAGTCCCCCAAACTCTTTGAGCACAGTGTTGGGTACATGCTCCAGGAGGATGCCCAACGATTCGAAGGCTCGGATGATGATACCCAGCTTGAGGAAGTCAGTAGTGTGCGCGCAGAGAGAGGGGATGCTGAAGGACAGCAATCTGGCAGTACTGTTCCACCAGCTGCAGCTTACTGCCAGGTTTGCTCTAGTGGTGAAGAGGGAGGGGATGATGAGGTCACTGACTCCACGTGGGTGCCTGAAGGGAGAGAGGATGAGGAGGAGGACGAGGAGGAGGAGGATGCGGCATCACATGTCCAACGAGGCAGGATCCCCCCTGGAGGCCAGCTAGAGGCCAGCACAGCAACTGTACAACACCGCAGAGCTCCGCCTGTGCAGGATGCTGCCTCTGCACGTTATCAGAAAAGTTCTTTGGTGTGGGCCTTTTTTGAGACGAGTGCATCAGATCGCACCACTGCTATTTGCAATATTTGTCTCAAGCGTATCTCGCGTGGCCAAAACATCAGCCGCTTGGGCACCACAAGCATGAGCAGACATATGTCGACCTGCCATGCAGCTCGTTGGCAGGCACACATAAAAGACCCACACCAAAGAACTAAGCGGACCTCTCCTTGCTCCTCATCAGCTGGGATCTCCATCCCCACTACACCTTCAGTCCTCTCTGAAAGCTGCTGTGAGAGGACTGAAGGTGTAGAATTAGGTGTGTCACAACCAAGTACTTGCAGTACACCGACGTCCGATTGTAGCAGGCAAATTTCCCTGCCCCAGCTGCTGGACCGTCGAAAGAAGTACACTCCCAGCCATCCACATGCCCAGCGGTTGAATGCTAGCTTGGCTAAATTGCTAGCACTTCAACTGCTGCCTTTTCAGTTGGTAGACTCGGCCCCCTTCCGTGAGTTTGTTCAATGTGCGGTTCCTCAGTGGCAGGTTCCCAAACGCCACTTTTTCTCACGGAAGGCGATTCCGTCTCTCTACCGGCATGTGGAAGGCAATGTCCATGCCTCGCTGGACAGGGGCGGTCAGCGGTAAGGTGCATATTACCGCTGACTCATGGTCCAGCAGGCATGGACAGGGACGGTACCTTCCTTTCACGGCCCATTGGGTCACTCTATTGGCAGCTGGGAGGGATGCAGGACAAGGTGCAGTAGTGTTGGAGGTTGTTCCGCCACCACGCCTCCAAAACGCTACTACTGCTACTGGTTGTGACACACCTCTCTCCTCCACCCCCTCCTCTTCTTCTTCCTCCAGTGCTCTGTCCTTGGAACCAGCGGTGCTCCGTAGGCGTACAAGGGGCTACGCAAGTACGCAGGCAAAAAGATGCCATGCCGTGCTTGCGCTGGTGTATTTGGGGGACAGGAGCCACACTGGGCCAGAGGTTCTGGCAGCTCTGCAGGGGCAGGCCGAGAGGTGGTTGACGCCACGTCAGCTTAAGCCAGGAATGGTCGTTTCTGACAATGGCACCAACCTCCTCTCCGCCCTGCGACAGGGGCAGCTCACCCATGTGCCCTGTATGGCTCACGTCCTCAACCTGGTGGTGCAGCGGTTCTTGGGCAGGTTCCCAGGCTTACAGGATGTCCTGAGGCAGGCCAGGAAAGTCTGTGTGCATTTCCGCCGATCTTATAATGCCAGTGCTCGGCTGACTGAGCTGCAAAAGGAGCTGAACCTGCCCAAGAACCGCCTAATATGTGACATGCCCACCAGGTGGAACTCAACGTTGGCCATGCTGCAGCGACTGCACACGCAGCAGAGGGCCATCAATGAGTACCTTTGCGACTACGGCACCAGGACAGGGTCAGGGGAGCTTGGTTTTTTTCCCCACGTCAGTGGAGCATGATCAGGGATGCATGCACTGTCCTCTCACCATTTGAGGAGGCCACGAGGATGGTGAGCAGTGACAGTGCATGCATCAGTGACACTGTACCTCTTGTCCACCTGTTGGAGCATACGCTGCGTGGGATAATGGACAGGGCACTTGAGGCAGAACAGAGGCAGGAAGAGGAGGACTTCCTTGCCTCTCAAGGCCCCCTTTATCCGGACAGTGTTCCTTCTGTCCCACCCATCACACAGGAAGAGGATGAGGAGGAGAAGGAGGAGGATTGTGTGAGCATGGAGGTGGAGCCTGGCACTCAGCATCAGCAGCAGTCTTTTAGGGATGATGTACAGTCCCAACAAACCAGTGGACTTGTACGTGGCTGGGAGGAGGTGGCTGGCGATCATGTCATCCTCAGTGACCCAGAAGACTCCGGACCGAATGCCTCAGCTAACCTACGCTGCATGGCCTCCCTGATCCTGCAAAGCCTGCGGAAGGATCCTCGTGTTCTTCGGATCAAGGAGAGGGACCATTACTGGCTGGCCACTCTCCTTGATCCACGGTACAAGGGTAATCTTGCCGTCGCAGAGGGAGCAGAGGATGAGACATCTCAGGGAGGCCTTGCAGAAAGGTCTGTGCAACGCGTTCCCAGAAACTGGGAGGTTACAAACTCCTGGTCCTGGGCGACGAGTTGCTGAGGCTTCGGGAGCAGAAGGAGCGGTGGGGAAGGTGACGTCTGACCGATGCGTTCAGACAATTTTTTAGTCCGCAGGGAGGCCTTGCAGAAAAACACCTTTCCCACCGAAAATCCTCTGGCTTACTGAGGATGGATCACTGGCCAGAGCTTGCACAGTATGCAATTGAGCTACTGGCCTGTCCTGCCTCCAGCGTTCTTTCCGAACGCACATTCAGTGCTGCTGGAGGATTTGTCACCGATCATAGGGTGCGCCTGTCCACCGACTCGGTTGATCGACTGACCTTCATCAAAATGAATCAGTCTTGGATCACCACCAGCTACCAGGCACCTGAAGCGGATATAACGGAATAATTTATAATGTCACATTCCTTCAAGACTGCCTATGCTGATGCTGAGTGACTGTCCTGTTATGTTCACTGACTATCCTCTTCCTCCTCCTCAATGATCCATGCCACCACACCAGTGTATAACAGGGGCGTGTAATTACAATTTTTTAAAAAAAAATGCTTCGCAACACGTGTGACTGCTGTGCTCCAAGTACAGTATCTGTGAGGGGTTGCAGTGTTGTGGCACCAGCACCAGTGCCTAAGGCACAATTTTTCAGCCCCTGTTTAACAGGGGCGTGTAATTACAATTTTTTAAAAAAATGCTTCGCAACATGTGTGACTGCTGTGCTCCAAGTACAGTATCTGTGAGGGGTTGCAGTGTTGTGGCACCAGCACCAGTGCCTAAGGCACAATTTTTCAGCCCCTGTTTAACAGGGGCGTGTAATTACAATTTTTTAAAAAAATGCTTCGCAACACGTGTGACTGCTGTGCTCCAAGTACAGTATCTGTGAGGGGTTGCAGTGTTGTGGCACCAGCACCAGTGCCTAAGGCACAATTTTTCAGCCCCTGTTTAACAGGGGCGTGTAATTACAATTTTTTAAAAAAATGCTTCGCAACACGTGTGACTGCTGTGCTCCAAGTACAGTATCTGTGAGGGGTTGCAGTGTTGTGGCACCAGCACCAGTGCCTAAGGCACAATTTTTCAGCCCCTGTTTAACAGGGGCGTGTAATTACAATTTTTAGGCAATGCTTTGCAACAGGTCTCATTGCTGTGCTAAGAGTACAGTATCTGTGAGGGGTTGCAGTGTTGTGGCACCAGCACCAATGTCTAAGGCACAATTTTTCAGCCCCTGTTTAACAGGGGAGTGTAATTACAAATCTTGATCTAATAGTTCACAGCAGGGCCCATTCCTGCGCCCACCAAGAGTAACTATGAGGGCCTACAGTCTTGTGGCAACACCGTCCACCACCACCGCCAAAGGCCCAATTTTTCTGCCCTGTTCATCAGGTGCTTGCAATACAAATCTTGATCTAATGACTCACAGCAGGGCCCATTCCTGCGCCCACCAAGAGTAACTGTGAGAGCTTACAGTCTTGTGGCAACACCGTCCACCACCACCACCACCACCACCGCCAAAGGCCCAATTTTTCTGCCCTGTTCATCAGGTGCTTGCAATTACAAATCTTGCTCTAATAACTCACAGCAGGGCCCATTCCTGCGCCCACCAAGAGTAACTGTGAGAGCTTACAGTCTTGTGGCAACACCGTCCACCACCACCACCACCACCACCACCGCCAAAGGCCCAATTTTTCTGCCCGGTTCAACAGGTGCATGCAAGTACAAATCTTGATCTATTAACTCACAGCAGGGCCCATTCCTGTGCCCACCAGTCTTGTGGCTACACCAACATCTAATAGGGCAAATTTCTGCAGAGTATATACGCCAGGCCCCTACTTTCAAACATCCAACTTACAAACGACCCCTACTTGCAAATGGAAAGAGAAAACAGGAACTGAGAGGAAATCTACCCCTAGGAAGGGAAATTCTATCCTGTTAGATTTAATTTGGGAAAAAGGTATCTCCTCTCTACTGATACTTTATCACCAATCCTTGTTTCAATTAAAACCCCACTTTTCCAAAAACATTTGTCATTGGGACGGAAATTGAGGTGACATGTTCTGAACAGATGTGCAAAGACAGCAAATGTTACAGGGGTGATAACCCCTCCCTATGTTCTCCAAAAAGCTTAAAAATAGATTTTTTTGGGATGGAGCTACACTTCATAATGTACCTGTTCAGATTCTACTTAAGAACAAACCTACAGTCCGTGTCTTGTTTGTACCACCTATATACTGCTGTTCAGAGTATATAGGGTTGTAGGTATAGGGTTTTATTTTGGGTGCGGGGTCCCCCTTAATATCCATACAAGACCCAAAGGGGCTGGGGTGTGGGGGGGGGGGGTGATGGGGTAGCCATGCCATTTTTCTCAAGGATTTTCAGCCATATGGCGGCCAGGACAAGACACGACATTAAAGCCGCAAGTGGTTTTAAATGGCTTCTTTTTTTCCTTTACAAATGTCATTTTGTGCAAGGACAGTTCTAAACACGGGAAACACATGCCACTTCACAGGCATACTTTAGACACCCCCCAGGTACCATATTTAAAGGAAAATTTCACTTTTTTTTCACTTTATGCATCATTAAAATGACTGCTCCCGAAAAAACGTTAGTTTTTAAAAGTTCTTTTTGCATTGATATATGTCCCCTGGGGCAGGACCCGGGTCCCCAAACCTGTTTTATGACATTAACATGCATATTGGCCGTTGTAATTAGCACTTTTGATTTCGAACGTTCGCGTCCATTATAACGTATAGGGTTCGAAAATTCGCGCGAACTTTCGGTCCGTTCGAAGGTTCTGGTTCGAACCGAACCCGGGGGTGTTCGGCTCATCCCTACTCACCATTAAGGATGAGCCCGGTGTTCGATTCGAACCCATGTTCGAATCGAGCACCGGGTGTTCGCTCGCTCGGCGAGCCCAGAACTATTGGGGCCGCTCGCATCAAATTCGTGTGATGCGAGCGGCCCCGCAATGCATTGCGGCCCGCGCAGTGCAATGCTGGCTGATGATTGGCCAAGCATGCACTGTGACCCCGCATGCTTGGCCAATCACAGCGCCGGCAGCGAGGAGAGCCATAATTGGCTACAGGCAGGATGCCTGTAGCCAATTATAGCTCAGGGGCTTTAATACACGCCCCACGGTATAAGAGGCCGCCGCGGCGGCGGCCTCGCATATTATGTTTCACTCACAGTGTCAGCGTGTCAGTGTGCTGCTGACTGCTGACAACAATATGTGCTTTATTTCTGGGGATATGTGTGTGCATGCTGTTAGAACAGCATTGCAGTATCACATCTGGGGGGTGTCTATAGGTAGCCTGTGAAGGAGGGCAGGTTTCCTGTGCTTAGAACTTTCCCTGCAAAAAAGTGTCATTTTTGCAGGAAGAAAGCTATTTAAATCACTCGCGGCTAATGAATTAATGGCTCCTGTAACACAGAGAGCTGTCATTCATTAATAAAAAACAAAAAAAAAAGCGTAGGGGTCCCCCCAAATTCAATAACCAGGCCCTTCAGGTCTGGGATGGATATTAAGGGGGATCCCAGCCAAAAAAAAAAAAAAAAAAATGGCGTAGGGTCCCCCTCAAAATCCATACCAGACCCTTGAGGTCTGGTATGGATTTTAAGGGGAACCCTAGCCAAAAAAAATGGCGTGGGGTCCCCCTCAAAATCCATACCAGACCCTTATCCGAGCACGCAACCTGGCAGGCCGCAGGAAAAGAGGGGGGGACGAGAGCGGCCCCCCCTCTCGCCTGAACCGTACCAGGCCACATGCCCTCAACATTGGGAGGATGCTTTGGGGGTCTAAGACCCCTAAAGCACCTTGTCCCCATGTTGATTAGGACAAGGGCCTCTTCCCCACAACCCTGGCCGGTGGTTGTGGGGGTCTGCGGGCGGGGGGCTTATCGGAATCTGGAAGCCCCCTTTAACAAGGGGACCCCCAGATCCCGGCCCCCCCCCTGTGTGAAATGGTAAGGGGGTACAAAAGTACCCCTACCATTTCACCAAAAAAGTGGCAAAAATGGTAAAAATGACAGGAGACAGTCTTTGACAATTCCTTTATTAAAATCTTCTTTCTTCTTTCTTCATCCTTCGGATTCTTCATCTTCTCCTTCCTTCATCTTCTTCCATCTTCTTCTTCCATTTTCTTCTTCCTCCGATCCGCTTCTTCTTGCGCTGGTCTTCTCGTCCTTCTCGTCCGGCATCTTCTTCCGTCGGCGTCGGCGTCGGTGTCTCTGTCTCTTCTTGGGCCGCTCCGCGCAATGGGAGGCTCCCGCTGTGTGAGGCTCCGCTCCGTCTGACAGGTCTTTTATAATGGAGGGCACCTGGTGACCCCGCCCCCTCTGACGCACAGGGACGTCATGGGGAATTCCATGATGGCTTTCCCCATGACGTCAGAGGGGGGCGGGGTCACCAGGTGCCCTCCGTTTTAAAAGACCTGTCAGATGGAGCGGAGCCTCACACAGCGGGAGCCTCCCATTGCGCGGAGCGGCCCAAGAAGAGACAGAGACACCGACGCCGACGCCGACGGAAGAAGATGCCGGACGAGAAGGACGAGAAGACCAGCGCAAGAAGAAGCGGATCGGAGGAAGAAGAAAATGGAAGAAGAAGATGGAAGAAGATGAAGGAAGGAGAAGATGAAGAATCCGAAGGATGAAGAAAGAAGAAAGAAGATTTTAATAAAGGAATTGTCAAAGACTGTCTCCTGTCATTTTTACCATTTTTGCCACTTTTTTGGTGAAATGGTAGGGGTACTTTTGTACCCCCTTACCATTTCACACAGGGGGGGGGCCGGGATCTGGGGGTCCCCTTGTTAAAGGGGGCTTCCAGATTCCGATAAGCCCCCCGCCCGCAGACCCCCACAACCACCGGCCAGGGTTGTGGGGAAGAGGCCCTTGTCCTAATCAACATGGGGACAAGGTGCTTTAGGGGTCTTAGACCCCCAAAGCATCCTCCCAATGTTGAGGGCATGTGGCCTGGTACGGTTCAGGCGAGAGGGGGGGCCGCTCTCGTCCCCCCCTCTTTTCCTGCGGCCTGCCAGGTTGCGTGCTCGGATAAGGGTCTGGTATGGATTTTGAGGGGGACCCCACGCCATTTTTTTTGGCTAGGGTTCCCCTTAAAATCCATACCAGACCTCAAGGGTCTGGTATGGATTTTGAGGGGGACCCTACGCCATTTTTTTTTTTTTTTTTTTTTGGCTGGGATCCCCCTTAATATCCATCCCAGACCTGAAGGGCCTGGTTATTGAATTTGGGGGGACCCCTACGCTTTTTTTTTTTTCATTTTTTTTTTTTTTTTTTATCAATGACTTTTTTTTATGAATGAGTTTCAATGAATCACTGTTCTCTGTGTTACGGGAGCCGTGAATTAACATTAGCCGCGAGTGATTTTAAATAGCTTTTTTACTTTCAAAAATGACACTTTGCGCAGAGACAGTTCTAAACACGGGAAACATGCGCCCCTTTACAGGCATACTATAGACACCCCCCAGGTACGAAATTTAAAGGAATATTACACTTTTATTGTTTCAATTTAAGCATTATTAAAATCACTGCTCCTGAAAAAACGGCCGTTTTTAAAAAAAAATTTTGCATTGATACATGTCCCCTGGGGCAGGACCCAGGTCCCCAAACACTTTTTATGACATTAACATGCATATTAGCCTTTAAAATGAGCACTTTTAATTTCGAACGTTCGCATCCATTATAACTAATAGGGTTCTAAAGCTCGCACGGACTTTAGGTCCGTTCGCGGGTTCTGGTGCGAGCCGAACGGGGGGGTGTTCGGCTCATCCCTACTCACCAGGACAGATCCGGCCACGTTGTTTTATTTTGTCTTCTCTTATGATGATGATAACTCTTTCTCATTATAGTTACCACTATTATTTTTTTTTGTCTGTTTTTTTCTCTCATACCACTGATCATCCCACCAAAGGTTTTTTTTTGGTCAGACCAGGCTCTGACATATGGCTATTTAAAAGTGTATGTGCAGCTGGGTTATTACCCAGGGTTTTGAAAATTCTACAGCTAGCTCATGATGTGTATTTATGGCTTTGAAACTATTAACCTATAATGTAAAAGGTTTGAATTCCATCCAAAAAAGGTGGTTGGCCTTGAAGGAATTCAGGGCCTCCGGTGCGGATGTAATCATGGTTCAGGAGACGCATTTCCGCTCCGGGGGATCCCTGAAATTTGCTTCCAGACACTTCCCAGTGTCATTTCTGGCCTCCCACCCATCTGGAAAGGCGGGAGTGGCGGTCCTGATCAAACGCTCCTGTCCCCTCCAGATTAAGTCCACTGAAATAGACCCTCATGGTCGTTATATAATTCTGGAGGGTACCTACCTTACCAGTCCTATAACAATCATGAACGTCTATGCCCCTAATACGGGTCAAGTTAAATTTTTGAATGAGACATTTGACAGACTGCAAAATGTATTACACCCCTTTATGGTAATAGGTGGAGATTTTAACGCTGTTCTCTCGCCCACAAGAGATAACAAATCCCTGTTCCACTCCATGCCCTCTTCAGCCCCACGCTCTTTAGCTACTTCATTTCGTAAACTGATCCAGAAACAGCGCCTGTTTGATGTTTGGCGAGTCAAACATCCTACAGGCAGACAATATTCATTTTACTCCCCCCCCACAAAATGTTTTCTAGGATAGACTACTTCCTGATATCCGCCCCACTGCTTTCTCACTCGGTAGGTTCCGATTTGTCCAGCCCGTCTGTCCTGTGGGAAGCCCACAAAGCTTTCTTTAGAGGACAATGTATCTCTATCGGTTCTCAGAGAAAGAGGGATTCAGCTCTTTTAAGATCCTCTCTTATCTCAGATCTAGCTAAAGCTGAACGCTCTTTGATTACAGCTCCCTCGGTGGACCAGCTGCGCACGGTTACCTCTCTCTGAAACCGTATAAAGTCCTTAGATAAGTCTAAAATCGATAAATCCCTACTTTGGGCAAAACAAAAATTCTATGAATTCTCCAACAAACCCCACAAAATGTTGGTCTCGAGACTCAACCCTAGGCCATACCTATCCTTCCCGGACCATTTAAAACGTGCGGACGGGACCCCTACCCATTGTCCTCAGACGATGGCCCAAATGTTTGGCGAATTCTATAATAAACTCTATAACTGCCTTACTCCTGACCAACACACTTCATTTGATCAATCAGCTTTTGACACATTTATGGCTGACCTCCAACTCCCCTCCCTTAAGGAGACTGATATACAAATTCTAAATAACCCCATTAATGCAGAAGAAATTGCCTCTACCGTCAAACTCCTCCCAGCCCACAAATCCCCGGGTCCAGATGGTCTTCCATACTCCTATTACAAAACCTTTCTCCCGGTCCTCTCACCCTACTTGACGGCCCTCTATAATTCTCTCCTCCAAGGACATCATCCCCATCGACATTTCCTACACTCCTACATTACAGTAATACCCAAACTGGACAAGGACCCCTCCCTACCTGACAGCTACAGACCAATTGCACTCCTGAACTCTGACTATAAACTTTTTACCAAAATTCTAGCCAACCGCCTATCCCAATTCCTGACGAAACTGATAGACAGAGACCAGGTGGGGTTTGTCCCCTCCAGACACGCTGGGGACAACACCAGACGAACCATTGACCTCATCGACATAATCAACAGAGTTAAAAGACCCGCCCTGATTCTAAGCCTCGACGCCCAAAAAGCCTTTGACAGATTAAGTTGGCCCTATATGTTCGCAACCCTCAGTAAATTTGGCATCAAAGGTCCCTTTATTTCAGCCCTTCATACCCTCTACTCCTACCCCTCTTCTCAAGTCCAATTGTCTTCTTTCACATCCAGCCCATTCCCTATGACTAATGGTACAAGGCAGGGTTGTCCCCTATCTCCCCTTCTTTTTATCCTATGCCTTGAACCATTGGCTGAAGCCATTAGGTCTCATCCCGACATACATGGGGTCCCCATGAGACAAAGAGAATATAAACTATCACTTTTTGCTGACGACGTTCTTTTGACACTTACTAACCTCCACACTACTCTCCCATCCCTCCACGCTCTCCTTGCCCAATTTAGCTCCTTATCGGGGTACAAAATAAATACATCAAAGACAGAAGCACTACCCCTACATGTTCCCCCTGATGTTCTCACCTCCCTCATGAACTCATATCCATATCGATGGAGCTCCTCCTCTCTCAAGTACCTGGGAATTCAAATTACGCCATCCTACCCTACCCTTTACTCAGCTAACTACACCCCCATGTTCACTTCCATCAAACAAATGCTCAACAGATGGAACACCCTCCCCATATCATGGATAGGTAGGATCAATGTGCTAAAGATGACAGTAATGCCAAAACTGCTATACCTGTTTGAAAATCTCCCGGTGTCTATCCCTTTAGCCCAATTGAAGCTCCTCAAACGATGGTTCTTAAATTTTATATGGAAGGATGGGGCCCACAGAGTAGCCAGTTCAGTCATCTTTTCCCCCAGGGGTCAGGGAGGCATGGGTGCCCCAGACGTCTATAAGTACTATTTGGCTTCTCACCTACGTACGATGCTAGCATGGTCTAGCTTACGCACCCCGAGTAGGTGGGTGGAGATAGAGATGGGCTCCCTGTTTCCAACCCATCCCTGCTCTTTGATTTGGTCTCCTACCCTATCCCCTGATCCCAAGCTACGAGACCTATGTCTGGGCCCCATGTTGTTCTCGCTTAAAATTTGGCGCTCCTCCCGTGACAAATTTTCCCTATCCTCTCCCTGCCCCCCCTTTCGAATGTCCTTTTTAACCCTCTCCTCCCGGATAGCTTATCCCATTGTAGAATGTTCCCGTGGGCAGCTGCAGGCCTGTTCCAGCTCCGACACTTCGTACACCCTGTCACACGCAAACTTCATACTTTTAGAGACCTCCAAACTAAACACCAAATTCCTAAACATCTTTCATTCTCATACCTCCAAATATCTCATTACTTAGCCTCCCTCTCACCAACACTCACCCTGTCAAAACCTACCCTTTTTGAGATTATTTGCTCTCAAGGACCACACCAACGGCAACTTATATCTGATATATATCGCATATTGCAGGAAAACCTTCCGCTTTCCATTGACCCCCACTCTTATATGATCAAATGGTCCCAAGTTTTACGGCAACAACTCTCACCTCCACATTGGGCAAAAATTTGGTCATCCACCTCTAAAATCTCTCGATGTGTGGCACAAAAAGAGACTGCGTATAAGGTGTTATTTTTTGGTACAGGACCCCTGAAATATTACATTGATATGATTCTTCTCTCTCTCCTCTGTGTTGGAGGTGTGGTAGACTCAGAGGCACTCATTTTCACATCTTCTGGCAGTGTGAAAAGATTACACCCTTCTGGTCTATGGTTTCAACTATTCTTCAACAGGTCTTTGACATTCCCATCCCACAGGATCCTGTATATCTCCTTCTAGGCCTCCCATTCCCTGGGATGGGGAAAGCCTCCAATAAACTGGCCTCGTTCATTCTATTGGCAGCTAAAAGAGCTATCCCAGCATGCTGGTTATCACCTTCCCCCCCTCACAGAGTCAACTAGTACAGAATATTAGTGATATCCGCAAAATGGAACACATGACAGCGCTAATAGAGGAGGATGCCATGGATAGGTTTGCTAAGATATGGGATCCTTGGGATCACTCAGTATATGGCTCCCTAACCTGATCTTCTCGAACCCCAGATGTGATTTCACTGAACTCCCCTTTCTCCCCTCCCCCCCCCCATATGTACTCAATTCCCTTTTTCCCCTTACATATTTATCTGACTAGGAAGTCAATGTTGAGTTTTGAAGAGATGACGTTTGCTAGGATGATCACCTTACATAGTGGTATACCCGCCTGATACTTATATATTTTATTGTAATACTGGATCTTTTTTTTTTTAATTTTGGTTTGTTATATTATTTTCTTCTGTGACTATTTTTTTTTTTTTTTTTATTATTATTTTCTTTCTTTTTTTTTTTTTTTATTATATTTTCCTGGATATTTACCTATACCCGGCCTACGAAATTTTCTGAAATGTTACTAACATATACGAATGTGTATATACTGTTCCTGAAATACTGTACGATAAGTATTGTTATGATGTATTTGTTTACCTTTCTTTTCAATAAAAATACAATTAAAAAAAAAAAAAACTGGACTGGAGTTAAAAAAAAACCCGGACTGGATTTGGAAAAAAAAATGGACTGGAGTTAAAAAAACCCGGACTGGATTCAGAAAAAAAAAACTGGACTGGATTCAGAGAAAAAACTGGACTGGAGTATGCCTAAAAGGGGGCAAAAATAAAGACAGTAGGATGAAGCTATCAAAAATGTATTGCAAAACTGAAATGTAACAATCAATCAGTCAAAACAACAAGCGCCTGTGACATCTCGACCAGAGGATCCGGGATATATCTAGAGAAGCAAGATGACTTCCATCTACCTAATTTTTTGATCACATGAACCGGGACCCCATGGCGGGAAGCTGCCCCAATTCTGAAAGAATGGTCCAAACCCAAATTGGCTAGAAGGGTGCGGCAATGATGCATGAACTGAGCTGTAGAGAGAGGGAGCTCTAGGGAAAGGCAATAGTGGACTGTCCCTAGGCCTATCCGCTGTTACCCTTACAAGCCGGTCTAAGACCAGACCAAAACCGGGCACCATGCATTGATCACCACTCTCAATGAGGAGAAAATCGTCCAAATAGTGGATCACTTCCTGACAAATTTCTCTGTGGTGTGTGAGGATCCAACCGAGGTGCTTGTGCGAAGCAATCAAATAGCCAGTGACTACTCTTGGAGCCAGAAGTGAGTTTGGTGGCAAAATAATAAAACCCCCTCCACTTAATGCCATGCCACTGCCAAAGTGATGGCAGAGTTGGAAGAAGTTTAAATGCGTCTGCGATGTCAGCTTTGGACAGCTAAGCGCCCTCACCTGCCCCAATGATACACAGAATTGCTTGATCCACCGATGCATATTTAAGTGAAAACTCTTCAGATAGTATTAAAGAGTTAAGGCTAGGCACCTGCAAACAATGAGGGGCTGACAAATTGTAAATTAACTTTAATTTATTGGACAATTTCCCTTTGACCAAGCCCAAGGGATTGACCCTTCAAACCTGGAAAGGGGATGTTGGGAAAGGACCAATAACAAAACCCTTCCTGAGTTCAGATTGTAGTAATAAATCCATCGCCTCGACATCTGTGGCAGATGACTTCAGATTCCGACACTCAAAAAGGAAAGGAAACAAACCCAGTGTGGAATCCCCCCGTGAAACCTTCCACCAACAATTTGCTCAACCATGGTGATGGATGGAAGGCTAAACAAGCATGTAAAAAAAGGCACATTGGTGTGGCTTAGTCACATGGACTTGTTCTGTCTCAGTGTACAGGCCAACTTGGGGTGAGCCCTGAAGTAACTGGTACAGATATGTAAAAGATGGCACTGGCTGTAATTGCATGAACCATGACCAGTGTAGACTAAATGTTTTCCTCTCTCTAATACCCTGTTACACCGATATATTGCAACCCCCTTTACCTACCAACCTAAAAGATGAGACCATACCTTTCTTTGGATTAAAATGGCCACAACAGCCTTTATTAACAAACTTAATATGACTCCAAACAAAAAAAATATATATATATATAACAACCAGTAAAATAACCATTATAACATGCCCAGTCTGGTGATCTCTGACGGTGACCCATAATTCTATCAAACACCAAAACGCACTGCGGTACACATTTATAACTTTACCAGGCCTCCGACTGTGACCGGTCGGAGACAACTTCCGGCAGTGAAAACACACCAGACTAGGGATGGGCCCGGTGCTCGATGCAAACCCACGTTCGCATCGAGCACCGGGCGTTCGCTCGCTCGGCGAGCCCAGAACTATTTGGGCCGTTCGCATCACATTCGTGTGATGCGAGCGGCCCCGCAATGCATTGCGGCCGGCGCGGCGGCGCGGCCGGCGCAGTGCATTGCTGGCTGATGATTGGCCAAGCATGCACTGTGACCCGCATGCTTGGCCAATCACAGCGCCGGAAACTCGGAGAGCAATAATTGGCTACAGGCAGGACGCCTGTAGCCAATTAAAGCTCAGGGGCTTTAGTACACGCCCCACCATTTAAAAGGCCGCCACGCCGTCGGCGCCGGTCACATGAGTTCCGGCTTTAGGAGAGATCAGGCTGATTCTGTGTCTTTGCTTGATTCATTGCTACAGAAAGATTTGCTCTTCTTTGCTAAACCATTGGCTATTTATTTGCTAAACCATTGCTACCTGTCATTGATCGTCCATTGCTGCTGGTTAGTGTGTTATTAGCTGCTGCTGGGGATTAGTCTGGTGCGTGTTTTACTGTTAGTACAGTATTTCAGTAGTACCAACCGCAGTGCTGTTAGCACAGCATTGCACCCCAAAAGCACCCATAGGACTTCTAGTGTGTTAGTGGCAGCAAACAGAGTTACTATATTTTCTTCCCAGTAGCACCCATAGGACTTCAATTGTGTGTTAGTGGCATCACACAGAGCTCCCATATTTTCTTCCCAGAAGCACCCATAGGACTTCTAGTGTGTTAGTGGCATCACACAGAGCTCCCATATTTTCTTCCCAGAAGGACCCATAGGACTTCTAGTGTGTTAGTGGCATCACACAGAGCTCCCATATTTTCTTCCCAGAAGCACCCATAGGACTTCTAGTGTGTTAGTGGCATCACACAGAGCTCCCATATTTTCTTCCCAGAAACACCCATAGGACTTCTAGTGTGTTAGTGGCATCACACAGAGCTCCCATATTTTCATCCCAGAAGCACCCATAGGACTTCAATTGTGTGTTAGTGGCATCACACAGAGCTCCCATATTTTCTTCCCAGAAGCACCCATAGGACTTCTAGTGTGTTAGTGGCATCACACAGAGCTCCCATATTTTCTTCCCAGAAGCACCCATAGGACTTCTAGTGTGTTAGTGGCATCACACAGAGCTCCCATATTTTCTTCCCAGAAGCACCCATAGGACTTCTAGTGTGTTAGTGGCATCACACAGAGCTCCCATATTTTCTTCCCAGAAGCACCCATAGGACTTCTAGTGTGTTAGTGGCATCACACAGAGCTCCCATATTTTCTTCCCAGAAGCACCCATAGGACTTCTTGTGTGTTAGTGGCATCACACAGAGCTCCTATATTTTCTTCCCAGAAGCACCCATAGGACTTCTAGTGTGTTAGTGGCATCACACAGAGCTCCTATATTTTCTTCCCAGAAGCACCCATAGGACTTCTAGTGTGTTAGTGGCATCACACAGAGCTCCCATATTTTCTTCCCAGAAGCACCCATAGGACTTCTATTGTGTGTTAGTGGCATCACACAGAGCTCCCATATTTTCTTCCCAGAAGCACCCATAGGACTTCTAGTGTGTTAGTGGCATCACACAGAGCTCCTATATTTTCTTCCCAGAAGCACCCATAGGACTTCAAGTGTGTTAGTGGCATCACACAGAGCTCCCATATTTTCTTCCCAGAAGCACCCATAGGACTTCTTGTGTGTTAGTGGCATCACACAGAGCTCCTATATTTTCTTCCCAGAAGCACCCATAGGACTTCTATTGTGTGTTAGTGGCATCACACAGAGCTCCATATATTTTCTTCCCAGAAGCACCCATAGGACTTCAATTGTGTGTTAGTGGCATCACACAGAGCTCCTATATTTTCTTCCCAGAAGCACCCATAGGACTTCTTGTGTGTTAGTGGCATCACACAGAGCTCCTATATTTTCTTCCCAGAAGCACCCATAGGACTTCTAGTGTGTTAGTGGCATCACACAGAGCTCCCATATTTTCTTCCCAGAAGCACCCATAGGACTTCTAGTGTGTTAGTGGCATCACACAGAGCTCCTATATTTTCTTCCCAGAAGCACCCATAGGACTTCTAGTGTGTTAGTGGCATCACACAGAGCTCCTATATTTTCTTCCCAGAAGCACCCATAGGACTTCTAGTGTGTTAGTGGCATCACACAGAGCTCCTATATTTCTTCCCAGAAGCACCCATAGGACTTCTAGTGTGTTAGTGGCATCACACAGAGCTCCTATATTTTCTTCCCAGAAGCACCCATAGGACTTCTTGTGTGTTAGTGGCATCACACAGAGCTCCCATATTTTCTTCCCAGAAGCACCCATAGGACTTCTTGTGTGTTAGTGGCATCACACAGAGCTCCTATATTTTCTTCCCAGAAGCACCCATAGGACTTCTTGTGTGTTAGTGGCATCACACAGAGCTCCTATATTTTCTTCCCAGAAGCACCCATAGGACTTCTTGTGTGTTAGTGGCATCACACAGAGCTCCTATATTTTCTTCCCAGAAGCACCCATAGGACTTCTAGTGTGTTAGTGGCATCACACAGAGCTCCATATTTTCTTCCCAGAAGCACCCATAGGACTTCAATTGTGTGTTAGTGGCATCACACAGAGCTCCTATATTTTCTTCCCAGAAGCACCCATAGGACTTCTAGTGTGTTAGTGGCATCACACAGAGCTCCCATATTTTCTTCCCAGAAGCACCCATAGGACTTCTTGTGTGTTAGTGGCATCACACAGAGCTCCTATATTTTCTTCCCAGAAGCACCCATAGGACTTCAAATGTGTGTTAGTGGCATCACACAGAGCTCCCATATATTTTCTTCCCAGAAGCACCCATAGGACTTCAATTGTGTGTTAGTGGCATCACACAGAGCTCCTATATTTTCTTCCCAGAAGCACCCATAGGACTTCTATTGTGTGTTAGTGGCATCACACAGAGCTCCTATATTTTCTTCCCAGAAGCACCCATAGGACTTCTAGTGTGTTAGTGGCATCACACAGAGCTCCCATATTTTCTTCCCAGAAGCACCCATAGGACTTCTAGTGTGTTAGTGGCATCACACAGAGCTCCCATATTTTCTTCCCAGAAGCACCCATAGGACTTCTAGTGTGTTAGTGGCATCACACAGAGCTCCTATATTTTCTTCCCAGAAGCACCCATAGGACTTCTAGTGTGTTAGTGGCATCACACAGAGCTCCCTATATTTTCTTCCCAGAAGCACCCATAGGACTTCTAGTGTGTTAGTGGCATCACACAGAGCTCCTATATTTTCTTCCCAGAAGCACCCATAGGACTTCAAATGTGTGTTAGTGGCATCACACAGAGCTCCCATATTTTCTTCCCAGAAGCACCCATAGGACTTCTATTGTGTGTTAGTGGCATCACACAGAGCTCCTATATTTTCTTCCCAGAAGCACCCATAGGACTTCAATTGTGTGTGTTAGTGGCATCACACAGAGCTCCTATATTTTCTTCCCAGAAGCACCCATAGGACTTCTTGTGTGTTAGTGGCATCACACAGAGCTCCTATATTTTCTTCCCAGAAGCACCCATAGGACTTCTATGTGTTAGTGGCATCACACAGAGCTCCCATATTTTCTTCCCAGAAGCACCCATAGGACTTCTAGTGTGTTAGTGGCATCACACAGAGCTCCTATATTTTCTTCCCAGAAGCACCCATAGGACTTCTAGTGTGTTAGTGGCATCACACAGAGCTCCTATATTTTCTTCCCAGAAGCACCCATAGGACTTCTAGTGTGTTAGTGGCATCACACAGAGTTCCTATATTTTCTTCCCAGAAGCACCCATAGGACTTCTATTGTGTGTTAGTGGCATCACACAGAGCTCCTATATTTTCTTCCCAGAAGCACCCATAGGACTTCTAGTGTGTTAGTGGCATCACACAGAGCTCCTATATTTTCTTCCCAGAAGCACCCATAGGACTTCTAGTGTGTTAGTGGCATCACACAGAGCTCCTATATTTTCTTCCCAGAAGCACCCATAGGACTTCTTGTGTGTTAGTGGCATCACACAGAGCTCCTATATTTTCTTCCCAGAAGCACCCATAGGACTTCTAGTGTGTTAGTGGCATCACACAGAGCTCCTATATTTTCTTCCCAGAAGCACCCATAGGACTTTCTGTGTGTTAGTGGCATCACACAGAGCTCCTATATTTTCTTCCCAGAAGCACCCATAGGACTTCTATTGTGTGTTAGTGGCATCACACAGAGCTCCTATATTTTTTCTTCCCAGAAGCACCCATAGGACTTCAATTGTGTGTTAGTGGCATCACACAGAGCTCCTATATTTTCTTCCCAGAAGCACCCATAGGACTTCTTGTGTGTTAGTGGCATCACACAGAGCTCCTATATTTTCTTCCCAGAAGCACCCATAGGACTTCTTGTGTGTTAGTGGCATCACACAGAGCTCCTATATTTTCTTCCCAGAAGCACCCATAGGACTTCTTGTGTGTTAGTGGCATCACACAGAGCTCCTATATTTTCTTCCCAAAGCACCCATAGGACTTCTGTGTGTTAGTGGCATCACACAGAGCTCCTATATTTTCTTCCCAGAAGCACCCATAGGACTTCTAGTGTGTTAGTGGCATCACACAGAGCTCCTATATTTTCTTCCCAGAAGCACCCATAGGACTTCTAGTGTGTTAGTGGCATCACACAGAGCTCCCATATTTTCTTCCCAGAAGCACCCATAGGACTTCTAGTGTGTTAGTGGCATCACACAGAGCTCCTATATTTTCTTCCCAGAAGCACCCATAGGACTTCTTGTGTGTTAGTGGCATCACACAGAGCTCCTATATTTTCTTCCCAGAAGCACCCATAGGACTTCTTGTGTGTTAGTGGCATCACACAGAGCTCCTATATTTTCTTCCCAGAAGCACCCATAGGACTTCTGTGTGTTAGTGGCATCACACAGAGCTCCTATATTTTCTTCCCAGAAGCACCCATAGGACTTCTATTGTGTGTTAGTGGCATCACACAGAGCTCCTATATTTTCTTCCCAGAAGCACCCATAGGACTTCTAGTGTGTTAGTGGCATCACACAGAGCTCCCATATTTTCTTCCCAGAAGCACCCATAGGACTTCAATTGTGTGTTAGTGGCATCACACAGAGCTCCTATATTTTCTTCCCAAAGCACCCATAGGACTTCTTGTGTGTTAGTGGCATCACACAGAGCTCCTATATTTTCTTCCCAGAAGCACCCATAGGACTTCTAGTGTGTTAGTGGCATCACACAGAGCTCCCATATTTTCTTCCCAGAAGCACCCATAGGACTTCTAGTGTGTTAGTGGCATCACACAGAGCTCCCATATTTTCTTCCCAGAAGCACCCATAGGACTTCTAGTGTGTTAGTGGCATCACACAGAGCTCCCATATTTTCTTCCCAGAAGCACCCATAGGACTTCTTGTGTGTTAGTGGCATCACACAGAGCTCCTATATTTTCTTCCCAGAAGCACCCATAGGACTTCAATAGTGTGTTAGTGGCATCACACAGAGCTCCTATATTTTCTTCCCAGAAGCACCCATAGGACTTCAATTGTGTGTTAGTGGCATCACACAGAGCTCCTATATTTTCTTCCCAGAAGCACCCATAGGACTTCTAGTGTGTTAGTGGCATCACACAGAGCTCCTATATTTTCTTCCCAGAAGCACCCATAGGACTTCTTGTGTGTTAGTGGCATCACACAGAGCTCCTATATTTTCTTCCCAGAAGCACCCATAGGACTTCTAGTGTGTTAGTGGCATCACACAGAGCTCCCATATTTTCTTCCCAGAAGCACCCATAGGACTTCTGTGTGTTAGTGGCATCACACAGAGCTCCTATATTTTCTTCCCAGAAGCACCCATAGGACTTCTAGTGTGTTAGTGGCATCACACAGAGCTCCTATATTTTCTTCCCAGAAGCACCCATAGGACTTCTAGTGTGTTAGTGGCATCACACAGAGCTCCTATATTTTCTTCCCAGAAGCACCCATAGGACTTCTAGTGTGTTAGTGGCATCACACAGAGCTCCTATATTTTCTTCCCAGAAGCACCCATAGGACTTCTAGTGTGTTAGTGGCATCACACAGAGCTCCCATATTTTCTTCCCAGAAGCACCCATAGGACTTCTTGTGTGTTAGTGGCATCACACAGAGCTCCTATATTTTCTTCCCAGAAGCACCCATAGGACTTCTAGTGTGTTAGTGGCATCACACAGAGCTCCTATATTTTCTTCCCAGAAGCACCCATAGGACTTCTTGTGTGTTAGTGGCATCACACAGAGCTCCTATATTTTCTTCCCAGAAGCACCCATAGGACTTCTAGTGTGTTAGTGGCATCACACAGAGCTCCTATATTTTCTTCCCAGAAGCACCCATAGGACTTCTTGTGTGTTAGTGGCATCACACAGAGCTCCTATATTTTCTTCCCAGAAGCACCCATAGGACTTCTTGTGTGTTAGTGGCATCACACAGAGCTCCTATATTTTCTTCCCAGAAGCACCCATAGGACTTCTAGTGTGTTAGTGGCATCACACAGAGCTCCTATATTTTCTTCCCAGAAGCACCCATAGGACTTCTAGTGTGTTAGTGGCATCACACAGAGCTCCTATATTTTCTTCCCAGAAGCACCCATAGGACTTCTAGTGTGTTAGTGGCATCACACAGAGCTCCTATATTTTCTTCCCAGAAGCACCCATAGGACTTCTATTGTGTGTTAGTGGCATCACACAGAGCTCCTATATTTTCTTCCCAGAAGCACCCATAGGACTTCTAGTGTGTTAGTGGCATCACACAGAGCTCCTATATTTTCTTCCCAGAAGCACCCATAGGACTTCTAGTGTGTTAGTGGCATCACACAGAGCTCCTATATTTTCTTCCCAGAAGCACCCATAGGACTTCTAGTGTGTTAGTGGCATCACACAGAGCTCCTATATTTTCTTCCCAGAAGCACCCATAGGACTTCTATTGTGTGTTAGTGGCATCACACAGAGCTCCTATATTTTCTTCCCAGAAGCACCCATAGGACTTCTTGT
This sequence comes from Lithobates sylvaticus, assembly GCA_028564925.1. Classification (NCBI taxonomy): domain Eukaryota; kingdom Metazoa; phylum Chordata; class Amphibia; order Anura; family Ranidae; genus Lithobates; species Lithobates sylvaticus. The sequence continues at coordinate 494,446,781 of CM053026.1, read as the reverse complement.
GTGTTAGTGGCATCACACAGAGCTCCTATATTTTCTTCCCAGAAGCACCCATAGGACTTCTAGTGTGTTAGTGGCATCACACAGAGCTCCTATATTTTCTTCCCAGAAGCACCCATAGGACTTCTAGTGTGTTAGTGGCATCACACAGAGCTCCTATATTTTCTTCCCAGAAGCACCCATAGGACTTCTATTGTGTGTTAGTGGCATCACACAGAGCTCCTATATTTTTCTTCCCAGAAGCACCCATAGGACTTCTAGTGTGTTAGTGGCATCACACAGAGCTCCTATATTTTCTTCCCAGAAGCACCCATAGGACTTCTAGTGTGTTAGTGGCATCACACAGAGCTCCTATATTTTCTTCCCAGAAGCACCCATAGGACTTCTAGTGTGTTAGTGGCATCACACAGAGCTCCTATATTTTCTTCCCAGAAGCACCCATAGGACTTCTAGTGTGTTAGTGGCATCACACAGAGCTCCTATATTTTCTTCCCAGAAGCACCCATAGGACTTCTAGTGTGTTAGTGGCATCACACAGAGCTCCTATATTTTCTTCCCAGAAGCACCCATAGGACTTCTTGTGTGTTAGTGGCATCACACAGAGCTCCTATATTTTCTTCCCAGAAGCACCCATAGGACTTCTAGTGTGTTAGTGGCATCACACAGAGCTCCTATATTTTCTTCCCAGAAGCACCCATAGGACTTCTAGTGTGTTAGTGGCATCACACAGAGCTCCTATATTTTCTTCCCAAAGCACCCATAGGACTTCTAGTGTGTTAGTGGCATCACACAGAGCTCCTATATTTTCTTCCCAGAAGCACCCATAGGACTTCTAGTGTGTTAGTGGCATCACACAGAGCTCCTATATTTTCTTCCCAGAAGCACCCATAGGACTTCTAGTGTGTTAGTGGCATCACACAGAGCTCCTATATTTTCTTCCCAGAAGCACCCATAGGACTTCTAGTGTGTTAGTGGCATCACACAGAGCTCCCATATTTTCTTCCCAGAAGCACCCATAGGACTTCTAGTGTGTTAGTGGCATCACACAGAGCTCCTATATTTTCTTCCCAGAAGCACCCATAGGACTTCTAGTGTGTTAGTGGCATCACACAGAGCTCCTATATTTTCTTCCCAGAAGCACCCATAGGACTTCTTGTGTGTTAGTGGCATCACACAGAGCTCCTATATTTTCTTCCCAGAAGCACCCATAGGACTTCAATTGTGTGTTAGTGGCATCACACAGAGCTCCTATATTTTCTTCCCAGAAGCACCCATAGGACTTCTATTGTGTGTTAGTGGCATCACACAGAGCTCCTATATTTTCTTCCCAGAAGCACCCATAGGACTTCTTGTGTGTTAGTGGCATCACACAGAGCTCCTATATTTTCTTCCCAGAAGCACCCATAGGACTTCTAGTGTGTTAGTGGCATCACACAGAGCTCCTATATTTTCTTCCCAGAAGCACCCATAGGACTTCTAGTGTGTTAGTGGCATCACACAGAGCTCCTATATTTTCTTCCCAGAAGCACCCATAGGACTTCTAGTGTGTTAGTGGCATCACACAGAGCTCCTATATTTTCTTCCCAGAAGCACCCATAGGACTTCTTGTGTGTTAGTGGCATCACACAGAGCTCCCATATTTTCTTCCCAGAAGCACCCATAGGACTTCTAGTGTGTTAGTGGCATCACACAGAGCTCCTATATTTTCTTCCCAGAAGCACCCATAGGACTTCTAGTGTGTTAGTGGCATCACACAGAGCTCCTATATTTTCTTCCCAGAAGCACCCATAGGACTTCTAGTGTGTTAGTGGCATCACACAGAGCTCCTATATTTTCTTCCCAGAAGCACCCATAGGACTTCTAGTGTGTTAGTGGCATCACACAGAGCTCCTATATTTTCTTCCCAGAAGCACCCATAGGACTTCTAGTGTGTTAGTGGCATCACACAGAGCTCCTATATTTTCTTCCCAGAAGCACCCATAGGACTTCTATTGTGTGTTAGTGGCATCACACAGAGCTCCTATATTTTCTTCCCAGAAGCACCCATAGGACTTCTTGTGTGTTAGTGGCATCACACAGAGCTCCTATATTTTCTTCCCAGAAGCACCCATAGGACTTCTAGTGTGTTAGTGGCATCACACAGAGCTCCTATATTTTCTTCCCAGAAGCACCCATAGGACTTCTAGTGTGTGTTAGTGGCATCACACAGAGCTCCTATATTTTCTTCCCAGAAGCACCCATAGGACTTCTAGTGTGTTAGTGGCATCACACAGAGCTCCTATATTTTCTTCCCAGAAGCACCCATAGGACTTCTAGTGTGTTAGTGGCATCACACAGAGCTCCTATATTTTCTTCCCAGAAGCACCCATAGGACTTCTTGTGTGTTAGTGGCATCACACAGAGCTCCTATATTTTTTTCCCAGAAGCACCCATAGGACTTCTATTGTGTGTTAGTGGCATCACACAGAGCTCCTATATTTTCTTCCCAGAAGCACCCATAGGACTTCTAGTGTGTTAGTGGCATCACACAGAGCTCCTATATTTTCTTCCCAGAAGCACCCATAGGACTTCTAGTGTGTTAGTGGCATCACACAGAGCTCCTATATTTTCTTCCCAGAAGCACCCATAGGACTTCTAGTGTGTTAGTGGCATCACACAGAGCTCCTATATTTTCTTCCCAGAAGCACCCATAGGACTTCTAGTGTGTTAGTGGCATCACACAGAGCTCCTATATTTTCTTCCCAGAAGCACCCATAGGACTTCTAGTGTGTTAGTGGCATCACACAGAGCTCCTATATTTTCTTCCCAGAAGCACCCATAGGACTTCTAGTGTGTTAGTGGCATCACACAGAGCTCCTATATTTTCTTCCCAGAAGCACCCATAGGACTTCTTGTGTGTTAGTGGCATCACACAGAGCTCCTATATTTTCTTCCCAGAAGCACCCATAGGACTTCTATTGTGTGTTAGTGGCATCACACAGAGCTCCTATATTTTCTTCCCAGAAGCACCCATAGGACTTCTAGTGTGTTAGTGGCATCACACAGAGCCCTATGTTTTCTTCCCAGAAGCACCCATAGGACTTCTAGTGTGTTAGTGGCCTCACACAGAGCTCCCATATTTTCTTCCCAGAAGCACCCATAGGACTTCTAGTGTGTTAGTGGCATCACACAGAGCTCCTATATTTTCTTCCCAGAAGCACCCATAGGACTTCTAGTGTGTTAGTGGCATCACACAGAGCTCCTATATTTTCTTCCCAGAAGCACCCATAGGACTTCTAGTGTGTTAGTGGCATCACACAGAGCTCCTATATTTTCTTCCCAGAAGCACCCATAGGACTTCTAGTGTGTTAGTGGCATCACACAGAGCTCCTATATTTTCTTCCCAGAAGCACCCATAGGACTTCTAGTGTGTTAGTGGCATCACACAGAGCTCATATATTTTCTTCCCAGAAGCACCCATAGGACTTCTAGTGTGTGTTAGTGGCATCACACAGAGCTCCTATATTTTCTTCCCAGAAGCACCCATAGGACTTCTAGTGTGTGTTAGTGGCATCACACAGAGCTCCTATATATTTTCTTCCCAGAAGCACCCATAGGACTTCTTGTGTGTTAGTGGCATCACACAGAGCTCCTATATTTTCTTCCCAGAAGCACCCATAGGACTTCTTGTGTGTTAGTGGCATCACACAGAGCTCCTATATTTTCTTCCCAGAAGCACCCATAGGACTTCTAGTGTGTTAGTGGCATCACACAGAGCTCCATATTTTCTTCCCAGAAGCACCCATAGGACTTCTAGTGTGTTAGTGGCATCACACAGAGCTCCTATATTTTCTTCCCAGAAGCACCCATAGGACTTCTAGTGTGTTAGTGGCATCACACAGAGCTCCTATATTTTCTTCCCAGAAGCACCCATAGGACTTCTAGTGTGTTAGTGGCATCACACAGAGCTCCATATTTTCTTCCCAGAAGCACCCATAGGACTTCTAGTGTGTTAGTGGCATCACACAGAGCTCCTATATTTTCTTCCCAGAAGCACCCATAGGACTTCTAGTGTGTTAGTGGCATCACACAGAGCTCCTATATTTTCTTCCCAGAAGCACCCATAGGACTTCTTGTGTGTTAGTGGCATCACACAGAGCTCCTATATTTTCTTCCCAGAAGCACCCATAGGACTTCTAGTGTGTTAGTGGCATCACACAGAGCTCCTATATTTTCTTCCCAGAAGCACCCATAGGACTTCTAGTGTGTTAGTGGCATCACACAGAGCTCCTATATTTTCTTCCCAGAAGCACCCATAGGACTTCTAGTGTGTTAGTGGCATCACACAGAGCTCCTATATTTTCTTCCCAGAAGCACCCATAGGACTTCTAGTGTGTTAGTGGCATCACACAGAGCTCCTATATTTTCTTCCCAGAAGCACCCATAGGACTTTTAGTGTGTTAGTGGCATCACACAGAGCTCCTATATTTTCTTCCCAGAAGCACCCATAGGACTTCTAGTGTGTTAGTGGCATCACACAGAGCTCCTATATTTTCTTCCCAGAAGCACCCATAGGACTTCTAGTGTGTTAGTGGCATCACACAGAGCTCCTATATTTTCTTCCCAGAAGCACCCATAGGACTTCTAGTGTGTTAGTGGCATCACACAGAGCTCCTATATTTTCTTCCCAGAAGCACCCATAGGACTTCTATTGTGTGTTAGTGGCATCACACAGAGCTCCTATATTTTCTTCCCAGAAGCACCCATAGGACTTCTAGTGTGTTAGTGGCATCACACAGAGCTCCTATATTTTCTTCCCAGAAGCACCCATAGGACTTCTAGTGTGTTAGTGGCATCACACAGAGCTCCTATATTTTCTTCCCAGAAGCACCCATAGGACTTCTAGTGTGTTAGTGGCATCACACAGAGCTCCTATATTTTATTCCCAGAAGCACCCAAAGGACTTAGTGTGTGTTAGTGGCATCACACAGAGCTCCTATATTTTCTTCCCAGAAGCACCCATAGGACTTCTAGTGTGTGTTAGTGGCATCACACAGAGCTCCTATATTTTCTTCCCAGAAGCACCCATAGGACTTCTAGTGTGTTAGTGGCATCACACAGAGCTCCTATATTTTCTTCCCAGAAGCACCCATAGGACTTCTAGTGTGTTAGTGGCATCACACAGAGCTCCTATATTTTCTTCCCAGAAGCACCCATAGGACTTCTAGTGTGTTAGTGGCATCACACAGAGCTCCTATATTTTCTTCCCAGAAGCACCCATAGGACTTCTAGTGTGTTAGTGGCATCACACAGAGCTCCTATATTTTCTTCCCAGAAGCACCCATAGGACTTCTATTGTGTGTTAGTGGCATCACACAGAGCTCCTATATTTTCTTCCCAGAAGCACCCATAGGACTTCTAGTGTGTTAGTGGCATCACACAGAGCTCCTATATTTTCTTCCCAGAAGCACCCATAGGACTTCTTGTGTGTTAGTGGCATCACACAGAGCTCCTATATTTTCTTCCCAGAAGCACCCATAGGACTTCTTGTGTGTTAGTGGCATCACACAGAGCTCCTATATTTTCTTCCCAGAAGCACCCATAGGACTTCTAGTGTGTTAGTGGCATCACACAGAGCTCCTATATTTTCTTCCCAGAAGCACCCATAGGACTTCTAGTGTGTTAGTGGCATCACACAGAGCTCCTATATTTTCTTCCCAGAAGCACCCATAGGACTTCTAGTGTGTTAGTGGCATCACACAGAGCTCCTATATTTTCTTCCCAGAAGCACCCATAGGACTTCTAGTGTGTTAGTGGCATCACACAGAGCTCCTATATTTTCTTCCCAGAAGCACCCATAGGACTTCTAGTGTGTTAGTGGCATCACACAGAGCTCCTATATTTTCTTCCCAGAAGCACCCATAGGACTTCTATTGTGTGTTAGTGGCATCACACAGAGCTCCTATATTTTCTTCCCAGAAGCACCCATAGGACTTCTAGTGTGTTAGTGGCATCACACAGAGCTCCTATATTTCTTCCCAGAAGCACCCATAGGACTTCTTGTGTGTTAGTGGCATCACACAGAGCTCCTATATTTTCTTCCCAGAAGCACCCATAGGACTTCAATAGTGTGTTAGTGGCATCACACAGAGCTCCTATATTTTCTTCCCAGAAGCACCCATAGGACTTCTAGTGTGTTAGTGGCATCACACAGAGCTCCTATATTTTCTTCCCAGAAGCACCCATAGGACTTCTAGTGTGTTAGTGGCATCACACAGAGCTCCTATATTTTCTTCCCAGAAGCACCCATAGGACTTCTAGTGTGTTAGTGGCATCACACAGAGCTCCTATATTTTCTTCCCAGAAGCACCCATAGGACTTCTATTGTGTGTTAGTGGCATCACACAGAGCTCCTATATTTTCTTCCCAGAAGCACCCATAGGACTTCTAGTGTGTTAGTGGCATCACACAGAGCTCCTATATTTTCTTCCCAGAAGCACCCATAGGACTTCTGTGTGTTAGTGGCATCACACAGAGCTCCTATATTTTCTTCCCAGAAGCACCCATAGGACTTCTAGTGTGTTAGTGGCATCACACAGAGCTCCTATATTTTCTTCCCAGAAGCACCCATAGGACTTCTATTGTGTGTTAGTGGCATCACACAGAGCTCCTATATTTTCTTCCCAGAAGCACCCATAGGACTTCTAGTGTGTTAGTGGCATCACACAGAGCTCCTATATTTTCTTCCCAGAAGCACCCATAGGACTTCTAGTGTGTTAGTGGCATCACACAGAGCTCCTATATTTTCTTCCCAGAAGCACCCATAGGACTTCTAGTGTGTTAGTGGCATCACACAGAGCTCCTATATTTTCTTCCCAGAAGCACCCATAGGACTTCTAGTGTGTTAGTGGCATCACACAGAGCTCCTATATTTTCTTCCCAGAAGCACCCATAGGACTTCGAGTGTGTGTTAGTGGCCTCACACAGAGCTCCTATATTTTTCCCAGAAGCACCCATAGGACTTCAAGTGTGTGTTAGTGGCATCACACAGAGCTCCTATATTTTCTTCCCAGAAGCACCCATAGGACTTCTAGTGTGTTAGTGGCATCACACAGAGCTCCTATTTTTTCTTCCCAGAAGCACCCATAGGACTTCTAGTGTGTTAGTGGCATCACACAGAGCTCCTATATTTTCTTCCCAGAAGCACCCATAGGACTTCTAGTGTGTTAGTGGCATCACACAGAGCTCCATATTTTCTTCCCAGAAGCACCCATAGGACTTATAGTGTGTTAGTGGCATCACACAGAGCTCCTATATTTTCTTCCCAGAAGCACCCATAGGACTTCTAGTGTGTTAGTGGCATCACACAGAGCTCCTATATTTTCTTCCCAGAAGCACCCATAGGACTTCTAGTGTGTTAGTGGCATCACACAGAGCTCCTATATTTTCTTCCCAGAAGCACCCAGGACTTCTAGTGTGTTAGTGGCATCCCACAGAGCTCCTATATTTTCGTCCCAGAAGCACCCATAGACTTCTAGTGTGTTAGTGGCATCACACAGAGCTCCTATATTTTCTTCCCAGAAGCACCCATAGGACTTCTAGTGTGTTAGTGGCATCACACAGAGCTCCTATATTTTCTTTCCCAGAAGCACCCATAGGACTTCTTGTGTGTTAGTGGCATCACACAGAGCTCCTATATTTTTTCTTCCCAGAAGCACCCATAGGACTTCTAGTGTGTTAGTGGCATCACACAGAGCTCCTATATTTTCTTCCAGAAGCACCCATAGGACTTCTAGTGTGTTAGTGGCATCACACAGAGCTCCTATATTTTCTTCCCAGAAGCACCCATAGGACTTCTAGTGTGTTAGTGGCATCACACAGAGCTCCTATATTTTCTTCCCAGAAGCACCCATAGGACTTCTAGTGTGTTAGTGGCATCACACAGAGCTCCTATATTTTTTCCCAGAAGCACCCATAGGACTTCAATTGTGTGTTAGTGGCATCACACAGAGCTCCTATATTTTCTTTCAGAAGCACCCATAGGACTTTAGTGTGTTAGTGGCATCACACAGAGCTCCTATATTTTCTTTCCAGAAGCACCCATAGGACTTCTAGTGTGTTAGTGGCATCACACAGAGCTCCTATATTTTCTTCTCAGAAGCACCCACAGGACTTCTAGTGTGTTAGTGGCATCACACAGAGCTCCTATATTTTCTTTCCAGAAGCACCCATAGGACTTCTAGTGTGTTAGTGGCATCACACAGAGCTCCTATATTTTCTTCTCAGCAGCACCCACAGGACTTCTAGTGTGTTAGTGGCATCACACAGAGCTCCTATATTTTCTTCCCAGAAGCACCCATAGGACTTCTAGTGTGTTAGTGGCATCACACAGAGCTCCTATATTTTCTTCTCAGCAGCACCCATAGGACTTCTAGTGTGTTAGTGGCATCAAACAGAGCTCCTATATTTTCTTGTCAGCAGCACACATAGTACCTATAGTGTGTTAGTGTCAGCACCCATAGGACCTACAGTGTGTTGTGAGCACACATAGGAGCTCTATTTTTTATACTATATACACTACCGACTACAATGGCTGGAAGACCGCCAAGGAGAGGCAGAGCGTGCAGAGGCAAGAACACAGGGCAGGCAGGCTCTGTTTCTAGAGACAACAGTGCTGGCCGTGGACGTGGTCGTGCATCGTCATCAGCACGTGGCCATGGGACACGCTTGTCTTTGTTTTCGGCAGCTGGACATGTGGAGCCGCATCATGCTGAAGGCTTGGTAGAATGGATGACCAAGCCCTCCTCATCCTCCTCATCCTCCTCATCCTCTCTCACCCAGGCTCAGGGTACTGGCAGAGCAGCTGCCAACGCGTACTCAATGGCATCATCAGCCACCCCTTCCCTAGACCCACCATGTCCTCCTGAGGAGTCCCCCGAACTCTTTGAGCACAGTGTTGGGTACATGCTCCAGGAGGATGCCCAACGATTCGAAGGCTCGGATGATGATACCCAGCTTGAGGAAGTCAGTAGTGTGCGCGCAGAGAGAGGGGATGCTGAAGGACAGCAATCTGGCAGTACTGTTCCACCAGCTGCAGCTTACTGCCAGGTTTGCTCTAGTGGTGAAGAGGGAGGGGATGATGAGGTCACTGACTCCACGTGGGTGCCTGAAGGGAGAGAGGATGAGGAGGAGGACGAGGAGGAGGAGGATGCGGCGTCACATGTCCAACGAGGCAGGATGCCCCCTGGAGGCCAGCTAGAGGCCAGCACAGCAACTGTACCACACCGCAGAGCTCCGCCTGTGCAGGGCGCTGCCTCTGCACGTTATCAGAAAAGTTCTTTGGTGTGGGCCTTTTTTGAGACGAGTGCATCAGATCGCACCACTGCTATTTGCAATATTTGTCTCAAGCGTATCTCGCGTGGCCAAAACATCAGCCGCTTGGGCACCACAAGCATGAGCAGACATATGTCGACCTGCCATGCAGCTCGTTGGCAAGCACACATAAAAGACCCACACCAAAGAACAAAGCGGACCTCTCCTTGCTCCTCATCAGCTGGGATCTCCATCCCCACTACATCTTCAGTCCTCTCTGAAAGCTGCTCTGAGAGGACTGAAGGTGTAGAATTAGGTGTGTCACAACCAAGTACTTGCAGTACACCGACGTCCGATTGTAGCAGGCAAATTTCCCTGCCCCAGCTGCTGGACCGTCGAAAGAAGTACACTCCCAGCCATCCACATGCCCAGCGGTTGAATGCTAGCTTGGCTAAATTGCTAGCACTTCAACTGCTGCCTTTTCAGTTGGTAGACTCGGCCCCCTTCCGTGAGTTTGTTCAATGTGCGGTTCCTCAGTGGCAGGTTCCCAAACGCCACTTTTTCTCACGGAAGGCGATTCCGTCTCTCTACCGGCATGTGGAAGGCAATGTCCATGCCTCGCTGGACAGGGCGGTCAGCGGTAAGGTGCATATTACCGCTGACTCCTGGTCCAGCAGGCATGGACAGGGACATTATCTTTCTTTCACGGCCCATTGGGTCACTCTATTGGCAGCTGGGAGGGATGCAGGACAAGGTGCAGTAGTGTTGGGGGTTGTTCCGCCACCACGCCTCCAAAATGCTACTACTGCTACTGGTTGTGACACACCTCTCTCCTCCACCCCCTCCTCTTCTTCTTCCTCCAGTGCTCTGTTTTTGGAACCAGCGGTGCTCCGTAGGCGTACAAGGGGCTACGCAAGTACTCAGGCAAAAAGATGCCATGCCGTGCTTGCGCTGGTGTGTTTGGGGGACAGGAGCCACACTGGGCCAGAGGTTCTGGCAGCTCTGCAGGGGCAGGCCGAGAGGTGGTTGACGCCACGCCAGCTTAAGCCAGGAATGGTTGTTTCTGACAATGGCACCAACCTCCTCTCCGCCCTGCGACAGGGGCAGCTCACCCATGTGCCCTGTATGGCTCACGTCCTCAACCTGGTGGTGCAGTGGTTCTTGGGCAGGTTCCCAGGCTTACAGGATGTCTTGAGGCAGGCCAGGAAAGTCTGTGTGCATTTCCGCTGATCTTATAATGCCAGTGCTCGGCTGACTGAGCTGCAAAAGGAGCTGAACCTGCCCAAGAACCGCCTAATATGTGACATGCCCACCAGGTGGAACTCAACGTTGGCCATGCTGCAGCGACTGCACACGCAGCAGAGGGCCATCAATGAGTACCTTTGCGACTACGGCACCAGGACAGGGTCAGGGGAGCTTGGCTTTTTTTCCCCACGCCAGTGGAGCATGATCAGGGATGCATGCACTGTCCTCTCACCATTTGAGGAGGCCACGAGGATGGTGAGCAGTGACAGTGCATGCATCAGTGACACTGTACCTCTTGTCCACCTGTTGGAGCATACGCTGCGTGGGATAATGGACAGGGCACTTGAGGCAGAACAGAGGCAGGAAGAGGAGGACTTCCTTGCCTCTCAAGGCCCCCTTTATCCGGACAGTGTTCCTTCTGTCCCACCCATCACACAGGAAGAGGATGAGGAGGAGGAGGAGGATTGTGTGAGCATGGAGGTGGAGCCTGGCACTCAGCATCAGCAGCAGCAGTCTTTTAGGGATGATGTACAGTCCCAACAAACCAGTCGACTTGTACGTGGCTGGGAGGAGGTGGCTGGCGATCATGTCATCCTCAGTGACCCAGAAGACTCCGGACCGAATGCCTCAGCTAACCTACGCTGCATGGCCTCCCTGATCCTGCAAAGCCTGCGGAAGGATCCTCGTGTTCTTCGGATCAAGGAGAGGGACCATTACTGGCTGGCCACTCTCCTTGATCCACGGTACAAGGGTAAGGTTGCGGACCTTATCTTGCCGTCGCAGAGGGAGCAGAGGATGAGACATCTCAGGGAGGCCTTGCAGAAAGGTCTGTGCAACGCGTTCCCAGAAACTGGGAGGTTACAAACTCCTGGTCCTGGACGACGAGTTGCTGAGGCTTCGGTCAGTAGCAGAAGGAGCGGTGGGGAAGGTGGACGTCTGACCGATGCGTTCAGACAATTTTTTAGTCCGCAGCCCCAAGGTATGATCGGTTCCAGCAACCATCGCCAGCGTCTGATATATATGGTGCAGGAATACCTAGGGGCAAGGTCAGACTTGGACACCTTTCCCACCGAAAATCCTCTGGCTTACTGGGTCCTGAGGATGGATCACTGGCCAGAGCTTGCACAGTATGCAATTGAGCTACTGGCCTGTCCTGCCTCCAGCGTTCTTTCCGAACACACATTCAGTGCTGCTGGAGGATTTGTCACCGATCATAGGGTGCGCCTGTCCACTGACTCGGTTGATCAACTGACCTTCATAAAAATGAATCAGTCTTGGATCACCACCAGCTACCAGGCACCTGAAGCGGATATAACGGAATAATTTATAATGTCACATCCCTTCAAGACTGCCTATGCTGATGCTGAGTGACTGTCCTGTTATGTTCACTGACTATCCTCTTCCTCCTCCTTAATGATCCATGCCACCACACCAGTGCCTAAGGCACAATTTTTCAGCCCCTGTATAACAGGGGCGTGTACTTACAATTTTTTAAAAAAAAATGCTTCGCAACACGTGTGACTGCTGTGCTCCAAGTACAGTATCTGTGAGGGGTTGCAGTGTTGTGGCACCAGCACCAGTGCCTAAGGCACAATTTTTCAGCCCCTGTTGGGGCGTGTAATTACAATTTTTAGGCAATGCTTTGCAACAGGTCTCATTGCTGTGCTAAGAGTACAGTATCTGTGAGGGGTTGCAGTGTTGTGGCACCAGCACCAATGCCTAAGGCACAATTTTTCAGCCCCTGTTTAACAGGGGCGTGTAATTACAATTTTTTTAAAAAGATGCTTCGCAACAGGTGTGACTGCTGTGCTCCAAGTACAGTATCTGTGAGGGGTTGCAGTGTTGTGGCACCAGCACCAATGCCTAAGGCACAATTTTTCAGCCCCTGTTTAACAGGGGCGTGTAATTACAATTTTTTAAAAAGATGCTTCGCAACAGGTGTGACTGCTGTGCTCCAAGTACAGTATCTGTGAGGGGTTGCAGTGTTGTGGCACCAGCACCAGTGCCTAAGGCACAATTTTTCAGCCCCTGTTGGGGCGTGTAATTACAATTTTTAGGCAATGCTTTGCAACAGGTCTCATTGCTGTGCTAAGAGTACAGTATCTGTGAGGGGTTGCAGTGTTGTGGCACCAGCACCAATGCCTAAGGCACAATTTTTCAGCCCCTGTTTAACAGGGGCGTGTAATTACAATTTTTTAAAAAGATGCTTCGCAACAGGTGTGACTGCTGTGCTCCAAGTACAGTATCTGTGAGGGGTTGCAGTGTTGTGGCACCAGTGCCTAAGGCACAATTTTTCAGCCCCTGTTGGGGCGTGTAATTACAATTTTTATCCAATGCTTTGCAACAGGTCTCATTGCTGTGCTAAGAGTACAGTGTCTGTGAGGGGTTGCAGTGTTGTGGCACCAGCACCAATGCCTAAGGCACAATTTTTCAGCCCCTGTTTAACAGGGGCGTGTAATTACAAATCTTGATCTAATAGTTCACAGCAGGGCCCATTCCTGCGCCCACCAAGAGTAACTATGAGGGCCTACAGTCTTGTGGCAACACCGTCCACCACCACCACCGCCAAAGGCCCAATTTTTCTGCCCTGTTCAACAGGTGCATGCAATTACAAATCTTGATCTAATAACTCACAGCAGGGCCCATTCCTGCGCCCACCAAGAGTAACTGTGAGGGCTTACAGTCTTGTGGCAACACCGTCCACCACCACCACCACCACCAAAGGCCCAATTTTTCTGCCCGGTTCAACAGGTGCATGCAAGTACAAATCTTGATCTATTAACTCACAGCAGGGCCCATCCCTGTGCCCACCAGTCTTGTGGCTACACCAACATCTAATAGGGCAAATTTCTGCAGAGTATATACGGCAGGCCCCTACTTTCAAACATCCAACTTACAAACGACTCCTACTTGCAAACGGAAAGAGAAAACAGGAAGTGAGAGGAAATCTACCCCTAGGAAGGGAAATTCTATCATGTTAGATTTAATTTGGGAAAAAGGTATCTCCTCTCTACTGATGCTTTATCACCAATCCTTGTTTCAATTAAAACCCCACTTTTCCAAAAACATTTGTCATTGAGGTGACATGTTCTGAACAGATGTGCAAAGACAGCAAATGTTACAGGGGTGATAACCCCTCCCTATGTTCTCCAAAAAGCTTAAAAATAGATTTTTTTGGGATGGAGCTACACTTCATAATGTACCTGTTCAGATTCTACTTAAGAACAAACCTACAGTCCGTGTCTTGTTTGCACCACCTATATACTGCTGTTCAGAGTATATAGGGTTGTAGGTATAGGGTTTTATTTTGGGTGCGGGGTCCCCCTTAATATCCATACAAGACCCAAAGGGGCTGGGGGGGGGGGGGGGGGTGATGGGGTAGCCATGCCATTTTTCTCAAGGATTTTCAGCCATATGGCGGCCAGGACAAGACATGACATTAAAGCCGCAAGTGGTTTTAAATGGCTTCTTTTTTTCCTTTACAAATGTCATTTTGTGCAAGGACAGTTCTAAACACGGGAAACACATGCCACTTCACAGGCATACTTTAGACACCCCCAAGGTACCATATTTAAAGGAAAATTTCACTTTTTTTTTTTCACTTTATGCATCATTAAAATGACTGCTCCCGAAAAAACGTTAGTTTTTAAAAGTTCTTTTTGCATTGATATATGTCCCCTGGGGCAGGACCCGGGTCCCCAAACCTGTTTTATGACATTAACATGCATATTGGCCGTTGTAATTAGCAATTTTGATTTCGAACGTTCGCGTCCATTATAACAAATAGGGTTCGAAAATTTGCGCAAACTTTCGGTCCGTTCGAAGGTTCTGGTGCGAACCGAACCCGGGGGTGTTCGGCGCACCCCCAGATCATTCCCACCCGCATGGATCACTAGGATGTCCGGGGGCCTGTCTCTCAAAGCAAACCTTTCCACCTCCCCCATCACTCTCTCCCACTTCATCCCCGGGAACCCCAGCCACCTCAGGCAAGCTTTCCTCCTGGAAATACCCAGTTGCCTGGCATCCGGTCTCGCGTCACCTCTCCTGGCCCCCCAACACACATAGGAGTGCCCTAAGATCCAAACGAGGTGTGCCGAACCTCCATCTGGAATGAAAAATCATAACAAATAACTTTGTGGAAAAACACATCCCAAGCTAAGCATATCTACTGCATTTGCACGACCTGTCCCAACATACGTATACCCCCCTTTTTTTTATTCACTCTACTGCCAACTGCGGCCGTATATAAGTACGGAATCTCCTAGACTCCCATCGCCCAATCTTGCGGACTGCCGCCTCGTCCATCCCGCATCTGGCAGCTTCCATGGCAGCCCCAATGCGGAAGGAGTGTGACGCATATTCCTTCATATACAAACCCACTTCCTTTAAACACTTTCTGAAAACGGACACAAATTGGAATTTAGAAAGGAACGACCCGTCCTCATGCCGCAGGAATGGTCCTGCCCCTCCCTGCCTCACCTTTCGAAACTCGCGTACTGCCGCTACAGGGCACACCCTAGATCCAGGTAACGCAAAGAGTGACACCACCGTCCCCTTGCCCTGTTGGTCAGTCTTTGACCTACGCAGCCGTATACCTACCTGATCAACATCCCCCTGTACATCCTGATCCAACAGTCCCCCGGCAAAACCCTTTGACGGGCTCACCAATTCCCCAATCCTAAAAGCCCCATAAAACGCCAACGAAAACGCCGCTGTAAAACCCCGTACAAACTAAGCTCAGCCGGTCACAAATCGCCGTCAAATTTGCGAATGTGACCGGCCGCCTAGCATCTCTCTTCTGATGCTGTTTCTTATAGCCCTTTAAAGTTTGCCGAACCCAAAAATCCTTCGTCCAATCCTCCCCCCCAAGTAAC
Source organism: Lithobates sylvaticus (assembly GCA_028564925.1). Classification (NCBI taxonomy): domain Eukaryota; kingdom Metazoa; phylum Chordata; class Amphibia; order Anura; family Ranidae; genus Lithobates; species Lithobates sylvaticus. Next base: position 494,431,374 of record CM053026.1, on the reverse strand, counting down.
TTGAATAAAAATGGCAATCCTGCAGTTTACGGTCGATAGATGTGACCGACAACCCCCTTTCCATGTTCCTAGCCACCAAGTACAACACCAATAACCGCTGATCGGCTCACCGATCAATTACCCCTGCCTCCTGAACCAACTCCAACCACTCCGTCCATACCTTTGAGTATGCTGACCAAGTAGACTCACTCAAGGACCGCCGGATCCATCCCGCGGTAATTCCAAAGGCAGCTCCCAAATCCAGTCCAGGCAAGGAGCCCCTGTCTCCTCCGTGCCTGGTGCCAGCTCCCTGAACTTGACCCACTGAAAATGAGACAGTGAGTCAGCCAATGAATTCTCAACCCCTGGGATGTGGACAGCATAAATAAAAACGTTTAACTGCAAGCACCGAAACACCAATTGCCTCAGTAGTCGAATGACCGGAGGTGATGAAGCCGACATGCGATTAACGTTCTGTACGATCCCCATATTATCGCAATTTATGCGCAGTTTCAGGTTTCTGAAATCCTCCCCCCACAATTCCAAGGCCAGCACCACCGGGAAGAGTTCGAGCAACACCAGGTTCCCCAGAAAAACCCAGCCCTGCCCCATGACTGCGGCCAAGGTTCCGCACTCCATCTGCCCCAAAAGAATGCCCCATAGCCATTGAGCCTGCTGCATCAGTGACCAAGTCCACATCGAAATTGCTCACTGGGCCGGACATCCACATGGCCCTGCCGTTATAAGAGGCCAAGAAATCATGGCACACACGCAAGTCCTCCCTATGTTCCTTACGCAAACGCACAAAGTGAGTAGGAACCCTAACCCCTGCAGTGGCTCTCATCCCCTTTGGGATGACCCTGCAAGCAAAATTCAGCTTGCCCAGCAACGACTGCAAAGTCCTCAGTTGCACTTTTTGCCATCCCTGGATCTCCTTGATCTACCTCTGTAAATCCTCCAGCTTATTTCTTGGCAACCGGCACTCCATAGCCCCTGAGTCTATCACTATCCCCAAAAAACTCAGCTCCGATGTGGGGCCTTCCGTTATGTCCCCCGCCAGGGGAACCCCGAACCTGCCTGCGATGTGCTGCAACGTGGAAAGCAGAATCGCACACACAGTGGAGGCAGGTGGACCCATGCACAGAAAGTCATCCAGATAGAAACATCCCTCACCACCCATTCCAAAAAGGAGCTAAATGCTTCAAAAAATGCGCACGAAATGGAGTAGCCCATGGGCAGACACTTATCCACGTAGAACTGGTCACGTCAATGGCACCCCAGAAGTTGAAAACTGTCTGGATGGACCGGAAGCAGGCGGAAAGCCGATTCAATATCAGCCTTCGCCATAAGCGCTCCCTGACCGTAGCGCTTCACCCATCCGACTGCAGTGTCAAATGACGTGTAAGAAACCGTGCACGCATCAGGGTCAATGAAGTCATTGACCGAACCCCCTTTTGGAAAGGACAAGTGATGTATCAGGCGAAACTTAGCAGTCTCCTTCTTGGGGACCACCCCCAATGGGGACACCACCAAGTCCCCCCAAGGCTTATTCTCAAACGGCCCCCCAAGCATCCCAAAGCTACCACTTTTCCCAATTTCTCATCCACTACCCCCGGGTGTTGCAATGCCGATCTCAAGTTCCTTGCCACCGGCGGTGTCACTGCCAATGAACAAGGTATCCTGAAACCGTACCGAAAACCCGAGGCCAGTAAACGTGCTGCCTCCCTGTCTGAATACTTAATTAGAAAAGCAAGCATCCTTTCCAGCTTCACCAGCGTCGTCCCTTTTGTGAGCAGGGTCCCCGGCCCGCTTCCCTCTGAAGGTGTTTCCCTTTGAAACACCTGTGGCTCCCCCACTCTCTGAGCATTCGTGCTTGAACTTGCACGCTCACCCGAATTTACAGGCTCCTTCGTTGAACTGCCAGCACACTCCCCACTTCTTTCCGGCCGGCAGTCCTGAGGACGGCGCACTCCCGCCCTCCCCCTGAAGAAACTGAGGCGGGGCCCGCGCCGATGACATAAGCCTCATCCAGAGGCTGATGTCCTTGTGGTCCCATCGCAATTCCGACCGGACTGCCTTTCGCTGCCTGAATTGCTCATCGTAACATAGCCAGGCCACCCCCCTATACACTCTATGAGCCTCCCAGATGGCATCCATATAGCAGAATAACGCAGAGCAATGCTCGGGGTTCTTCTCACCTATAACGCTAGCCAAAATGGACGCTTTTCCTCATTGTCCTTCTTGGAGCTATCGGGTTTCACCATATCCAGATTAAATTTCTCCTATGGGAGCAACGAGAAGATCTCCACATACTCACCTTTACCTATCTTCTCGTGCACCTCCTGTTTTAAGTGCGCACCCAGCGGGCCCTCGAAGCACGCGTATACTTCACACCGTGCTGCGTCCGCAATCCTGACCATGTCAGTCCTCGCCACTGTCTCCTTGGCCCCGTTGTCCCCTGCTTGACCAGTGACCCCTGCATCCCCCTGACTGCTCAGTTGCGGGGGTTGTTGGGGGCATGCCCATCCCAGCTCCCTGTGCTGTTTTTTCAAGGGCCTGCTTTTGTTTTTCAAGGGCCTGCTGTTTTTTAAGGGCCTGCTTTTTTTCAAGGGCCTGCTGTTCTTTAAGGGGCTGCTGTTTTTCATTTTCTTCAAGGGCCCGCTGTTCTTCAAGGGCCTGCTGTTTTTCAAGGGCCCGCTGTTTTTCAAGGGCCTGCTGTTCTTTCAAGGGCCTGCTGTTTTTTTTTTTTCAAGGCCTTTTCTTCAAGGGCCTGCTGTTTTTTCAAGGGCCCTGCTGTTTTTCAAGGGCCTGCTGTTTTTCAAGGGCCTGCTGTTCTTCAAGGGCCTGCTGTTTCTTCAAGGGCCCGCTGTTTTTCAAGGGCCTGCTGTTTTTCAAGGGCCCTGCTGTTTTTCAAGGGCCCGCTGTTTTTCAAGGCCCGCTGTTTTTTCAAGGGCCTGCTGTTTTTCAAGGGCCTGCTGTTCTTCAAGGGCCGCTGTTCTTCAAGGGCCCGCTGTTTTTCAAGGGCCTGCTGTTTTTCAAGGGCCTGCTGTTTTTCAAGGGCCGCTGTTTTTCAAGGGCCTGCTGTTTTTTCAAGGGCCTGCTGTTTTTCAAGGGCCTGCTGTTTTTCATTTTTTCAAGGGCCTGCTGTTTTTCAAGGGCCTGCTGTTCTTTAAGGGTCCGCTGTTTTTCATTTTCTTCAAGGGCCCGCTGTTCTTCAAGGGCCTGCTGTTTTTCAAGGTCCTGCTGTTTTTCAAGGGCCTGCTCTTCTTTAAGGGCCTGCTGTTTTTTTTTTCAAGGGCCTGCTGTTTTTCAAGGGCCTGCTTTTTTTTTTCAAGGGCCTGCTGTTTTTCAAGGGCCTGCTGTTTTTCAAGGGCCCCTGTTTTCAAGGGCCTGCTGTTTTTCAAGGGCCTGCTGTTTTTCAAGGGCCTGCTGTTTTTTCTTTTTTCAAGGGTCCGCTGTTTTTCAAGGGCCTGCTGTTCTTCAAGGGCCCGCTGTTTTTCAAGGGCCCGCTGTTTTTCAAGGGCCTGCTGTTTTTTCAAGGGCCGCTGTTTTTTTTTCAAGGGCCCGCTGTTTTTCAAGGGCCTGCTGTTTTTCAAGGGCCTGCTGTTTTTCAGGGCCTGCTTTTTCAAGGGCCCTGCTGTTTTTCAAGGGCCTGCTGTTTTTCAAGGGCCCTGCTTTCATTTTTTCAAGGGCCTGCTGTTTTTCAAGGGCCCTGCTGTTTTTCAAGGGCCTGCTGTTTTTCAAGGGCCTGCTGTTTTTCAAAGGGCCTGCTGTTTTTCAAGGGCCTGCTGTTCTTCAAGGGGCCCGCTGTTTTTTTTTTCAAGGGCCTGCTGTTTTTCAAGGGCCTGCTGTTTTTCAAGGGCCTGCTGTTTTTCAAGGGCCTGCTGCTTTTTCAAGGGCCTGCTGTTTTTCAAGGGCCTGCTGTTTTTTTTCAAGGGCCGCTGCTGTTTTTCAAGGGCCTGCTGTTTTTCAAGGGCCTGCTGTTTTTCAAGGGCCTGCTGTTTTTTTCAAGGGCCTGCTGTTTTTCAAGGGGCCTGCTGTTTTTCAGGGCCTGCTGTTTTTGAAGGGCCCGCTGTTTTTCAAGGGCCTGCTGTTTTCAAGGGCCTGCTGTTGTTCAAGGGCCTGCTGTTATTCCTGGGGTCCGCTGTTTTTCATTTTCTTCAAGGGCCTGCGGTTTTTCAAGGGCCAGCTGTTCTTCAAGGGCCTGCTGTTTTTCAAGGGCCTGCTGTTTTTCAAGGGCCTGCTGTTTTTCAAGGGCCTGCTGTTTTTCAAGGGCCTGCTGTTTTTCAAGGGCCTGCTGTTTTTCAAGGGCCCGCTGTTTTTCAAGGGCCTGCTGTTTTTCAAGGGCCCTGCTGTTTTTCAAGGGCCTGCTGTTTTTCAAGGGCCTGCTGTTTCTTTCAAGGGCCTGCTGTTTTTCAAGGGCCTGCTGTTTTTCAAGGGCCTGCTGTTTTTCAAGGGCCTGCTGTTTTTCAAGGGCCTTTTTCTTTAAGGGTCCTGCTGTTTTTCAATTTTCTTCAAGGGGCCTGCTGTTTTTCAAGGGCCTGCTGTTTTTCAAGGGCCTGCTGTTTTTTCAAGGGCCTGCTTTTCATTTTTTTTCAAGGGCCGCTGTTTTTCAAGGGCCTGCTGTTTTTAAGGGCCTGCTGCTGTTTTTCAAGGGCCTGCTGTTTTTCAAGGGCCCGCTGTTTTTCAAGGGCCCGCCTGCTGTTTTTCAAGGGCCCGCTGTTTTTCAAGGGCCCGCTGTTTTTCAAGGGCCTGCTGTTTTTCAAGGGCCCGCTGTTTTTCAAGGGCCTGCTGCTTTTTTCAAGGGCCTGCTGTTTTTCAAGGGCCTGCTGTTTTTCAAGGGCCTGCTGTTTTTCAAGGGCCTGCTGTTTTTCAAGGGCCCTGTTTTTCAAGGCCCCCTGTTTTTGCTGTTTTTCAAGGGCCTGCTGTTTTTTTTCAAGGGCCTGCTGTTTTTCAAGGGCCTGCTGTTTTTTCAAGGGCCCCTGCTGTTTTTCAAGGGCCCGCTGTTTTTCAAGGGCCTGCTTTTTTCAAGGGCCTGCTGTTTCTTTCAAGGGCCTGCTGTCATTTTTTCAAGGGCCTGCTGTTTTTCAAGGGCCCGCTGTTTTTCAAGGGCCTGCTGTTTTTCAAGGGCCTGCTGTTTTTCAAGGGCCTGCTGTTTTTCAAGGGCCTGCTGTTTTTCAAGGGCCTGCTGTTTTTCAAGGGCCTGCTGTTTTTCAAGGGCCTGCTGTTGTTTTCAAGGGCCTGCTGTTCTTTAAGGGTCCGCTGTTTTTTTTTTTCAAGGGCCCGCTGTTCTTCAAGGGCCTGCTGTTTTTTCAAGGGCCTGCTGTTTTTCAAGGGCCTGCTGTTCTTTAAGGGTCCGCTGTTTTTCATTTTCTTCAAGGGCCCGCTGTTTTTCAAGGGCCTGCTGTTTTTCAAGGGCCTGCTGTTTTTCAAGGGCCTGCTGTTTTTCAAGGGCCTGCTGTTTTTCAAGGGCTCCTGCTGTTCAAGGGCCTGCTGTTGTTCAAGGGCCCGCTGTTTTCAAGGGCCGTGTTTTTTCAAGGGCCTGCTGTTTTCAAGGGCCTGCTGTTCTTCAAGGGTCCGCTGTTTTTCTTCAAGGGCCCGCTGTTTTTCAAGGGCCTGCTGTTTTTCAAGGGCCCGCTGTTTTTCAAGGGCCTGCTGTTTTTCAAGGGCCCGCTGTTTTTCAAGGGCCTGCTGTTTTTCAAGGGCCCGCTGTTTTTCAAGGGCCTGCTGTTTTTCAAGGGCCTGCTGTTTTTCAAGGGCCTGCTGTTTTTCAAGGGCCTGCTGTTTTTCAAGGCCCTGCTGTTTTTCAAGGCCTGCTGTTTTTCAAGGGCCTGCTTTTTCAAGGCCTGCTGTTTTTCAAGGGCCTGCTTTTTTTCAAGGGCCTGCTGTTTTTCAAGGGCCTGCTGTTTTTCAAGGGCCTGCTGTTTTTCAAGGGCCGCTGTTTTTTTCAAGGGCCTTGTTTTTCAAGGGCCTGCTGTTTTTCAAGGGCCTGCTTTTTCAAGGGCCTGCTGTTTTTCAAGGGCCTGCTGTTTTTCAAGGGCCTGCTGTTTTTCAAGGGCTGTTTCAAGGGCTGCTGTTTTTTTCTGTTCTTTGGCTTTTTTTCTTCAAGGGCTTTTTTCAAGGGCCTGCTTTCAAGGGCCTGCTGTTTTTCAAGGGCCTGCTGTTTTTCAAGGGCCTGCTGCTTTTTTTCAAGGGCCCGCTGTTTTTCAAGGGCCTGCTGTTTTTCAAGGGCCTGCTGTTTTTTCAAGGGCCTGCTGTTTTTCAAGGGCCTGCTGTTTTTCAAGGGCCTGCTGTTTTTCAAGGGCCTGCTGTTTTTCAAGGGCCTGCTTTTATTCAAGGGCCTGCTGTTTTTCAAGGGCCCGCTGTTTTTCAAGGGCCTGCTGCTTTTTTCAAGGGCCTGCTGTTTTTCAAGGGCCCGCTGTTTTTCAAGGGCCTGCTGTTTTTCAAGGGTCCGCTGTTTTTCATTTTTTCAAGGGCCTGCTGTTTTTCAAGGGCCTGCTGTTTTTCAAGGGCCTGCTGTTTTTCAAGGGCCTGCTGTTTTTCAAGGGCCTGCTGTTTTTCAAGGGCCTGCTGTTTTTCAAGGGCCTGCTGTTTTTCAAGGGCCTGCTGTTTTTCAAGGGCCTGTTGTTGTTCAAGGGCCTGCTGTTTTCAAGGGCCTGCTGTTTTTCAAGGGCCCTGCTGTTTTTCAAGGGGCTGTTTTTCATTTTCTTCAAGGGCCTGCTGTTTTTTTCAAGGGCCTGCTGTTGTTCAAGGGCCTGTTTTTCAAGGGCCTGCTGTTTTTCATTTTCTTCAAGGGCCTGCTTTTTTTCAAGGGCCTGCTGTTTTTCAAGGGCCTGCTGTTTTTCAAGGGCCTGCTGTTTTTCAAGGGCCTGCTGTTTTTCAAGGGCCCTGCTGTTTTCAAGGGCCTGCTGTTCTTTAAGGGTCCGCTGTTTTTCATTTTTTTCAAGGGCCTGCTGTTTTTCAAGGGCCTGCTGTTTTTCAGAGGCCTGCTGTTTTTCAAGGGCCTGCTGTTTTTCAAGGGCCCCTGCTTTTTTAAGGGCCTGCTGTTTTTCAAGGGCCTGCTTTTTCAAGGGCCTGCTGTTTTTCAAGGGCCTGCTGTTTTCATTTTTTCAAGGGCCTGCTGTTTTCAAGGGCCTGCTGTTTTTTCAAGGGCCTGCTGTTTTTCCTGCTGTTTTTTCAAGGGCCTGCTTTTTCAAGGGCCTGCTGTTTTTCAAGGCCCTGCTGCTGTTTTTTTTTTTCAAGGGCCTGCTTTTTTCAAGGGCCTGCTGTTTTTCAGGGCCTGCTTTTTTCAAGGGCCTGCTGTTTTTCAAGGGCCTGCTGTTTTTTCAAGGGCCTGCTGCTGTTTTTTTTTCAAGGGCCTGCTTTTTTCTTCAAGGGCCTGCTGTTTTTCAATTTTGCTGTTTTCAAGGGTCCCTGCTGTTTTTCAAGGGCCTGCTGTTTTTCAAGGGCCTGCTGTTTTTCAAGGGCCTGCTTTTTCAAGGGCCTGCTGTTTTTCAAGGGCCTGCTGTTTTCATTTTTTCAAGGGCCCGCTGTTTTTCAAGGGCCTGCTGTTTTTCAAGGGCCTGCTGTTTTTCAAGGGCCTGCTGTTCTTCAAGGGTCCGCTGCTTTTTTCTTGTTTTCAAGGGCCCGCTGTTTTTCAAGGGCCTGCTTTTTTCAAGGGCCTGCTGTTTTTCAAGGGCCTGCTGTTTTTCAAGGGCCTGCTGTTTTTCAAGGGCCTGCTGTTTTTCAAGGGCCTGCTGTTTTTCAAGGGCCTGCTGTTCTTTAAGGGTCCGCTGTTTTTCATTTTCTTCAAGGGCCTGCTGTTTTTCAAGGGCCTGCTGTTTTTCAAGGGCCTGCTGTTTTTCAAGGGCCTGCTGTTTTTTTCAAGGGCCTGCTGTTTTTTGATTTTCTTCAAGGGCCTGCTGTTTTTCAAGGGCCTGCTGTTTTTCAAGGGCCTGCTGTTTTTCAAGGGCCTGCTGTTTTTCAAGGGCCTGCTGTTTTTCAAGGGCCTGCTGTTCTTTAAGGGCCTGCTGTTTTTCAAGGGCCTGCTGTTTTTCAAGGGCCTGCTGTTTTTTCAAGGGCCTGCTGTTTTTCAAGGGCCTGCTGTTTTTCAGGGCCTGCTGTTTTTCAAGGGCCTGCTGTTTTTCAAGGCCTGCTTTTTCAAGGTGCTGCTGTTTTTCAAGGGCCCTGCTGTTTTTCAAGGCCTGCTGTTCTTTAAGGGCCTGCTTTTTTTTTTTTTCAAGGGCCTGCTGTTTTTCAAGGGCCTGCTGTTTTTCAAGGGCCTGCTGTTTTCAAGGGCCTGCTGTTTTTCAAGGGCCTGCTGTTTTTCAAGGGCCTGCTGTTTTTCAAGGGCCTGCTGTTCTTTAAGGGTCCGCTGTTTTTCATTTTCTTCAAGGGCCCGCTGTTCTTCAAGGGCCTGCTGTTTTTTTTTCAAGGGCCTGCTGTTTTTCAAGGGCCTGCTGTTCTTTAAGGGCCTGCTGTTTTTCAAGGGCCTGCTTTTTTCAAGGGCCTGCTGTTTTTCAAGGGCCTGCTGTTTTTCAAGGGCCTGCTGTTTTTTCAAGGGCCTGCTGTTTTTCAAGGGCCTGCTTCATTTTTTCAAGGGCCTGCTGTTTTTCAAGGGCCTGCTGTTTTTTAAGGGCCTGCTGTTTTTTTCAAGGGCCTGCTGTTCTTTAAGGGGCTGCTGTTTTTTTTTCAAGGGCCCGCTGTTTTTCAAGGGCCTGCTGTTTTTCAAGGGCCTGCTGTTTTTCAAGGGCCTGCTGTTCTTTAAGGGCCTGCTGTTTTTCTTTTTTCAAGGGCCTGCTGTTCTTCAAGGGCCTGCTGTTTTTCAAGGCCCTGCTGTTTTTCAAGGGGCTGTTTTCCTGCTGTTTTTCAAGGGCCTGCTGTTTTTCAAGGGCCTGCTGTTTTTCAAGGGCCTGCTGTTTTTTCAAGGGCCTGCTGTTTTTTCTTTTTCAAGGGCCGCTGTTTTTTTTCTTCAAGGGCCCTGTTTTTCAAGGGCCTGCTGTTTTTTCAAGGGCCTGCTGTTTTTCAAGGGCCTGCTGTTTTTCAAGGGCCCTGCTGTTTTTTCAAGGGCCTGCTGTTTTTCATTTTCTTCAAGGGCCCTGCTGTTTTTTCAAGGGCCTGCTGTTTTTCAAGGGCCTTTTTTTCAAGGGCCCGCTGTTCTTCAAGGGCCCGCTGTTTTTCATTTTTTCAGGGCCCGCTGTTTTTCAAGGGCCTGCTGTTTTTCAAGGGCCCGCTGTTTTTCAAGGGCCTGCTGTTTTTCAAGGGCCTGCTGTTTTTCAAGGGCCTGCTGTTTTTCAAGGGCCTGCTGTTTTTTTTCAAGGGCCTGCTGTTTTTTCAAGGGCCTGCTGTTTTTCAAGGGCCTGCTGTTTTTCAAGGGCCTGCTGTTTTCAAGGGCCTGCTGTTTTTCAAGGGCCTGCTGTTTTTCAAGGGCCTGCTGTTTTTTCAAGGGCCCTGCTGTTTTTCAAGGGCCCTGCTGTTTTCAAGGGCTGCTGTTTTCAAGGGCCTGCTTTTTTCAAGGGCCTGCTTTTTTTTCAAGGGCCTGCTGTTTTTCAAGGGTCCTGCTGTTTTTTCAAGGGCCTGCTGTTTTTTCTTTCAAGGGCCTGCTTTTTCAAGGGTCCGCTGTTTTTCATTTTCTTCAAGGGCCCGCTGTTTTTCAAGGGCCTGCTGTTTTTCAAGGGCCTGCTTTTTTCAAGGGCCTGCTGTTTTTCAAGGGCTGCTTTTTTTCAAGGGCCTGCTGTTTTTAAAGGGCCTGCTGTTTTTTTTCAAGGCCTGCTGTTTTTCAAGGGTTTTTCAAGGGCCTGCTTTTTTCAAGGGCCTGCTGTTTTTCAAGGGCCGCTGTTTTTGCTGTTTTTCAAGGGCCTGCTGTTTTTCAAGGGCCTGCTGCTGTTTTTCAAGGGCCTGCTGTTTTTCAAGGGCCTGCTGTTTTTCAAGGGCCTGCTGTTTTTCAAGGGCCTGCTGTTTTTCAAGGGCCTGCTGTTTTTCAAGGGCCTGCTGTTTTTCAAGGGCCTGCTGTTTTCAAGGGTCCCTGCTGTTTTGCTTTTTTCAAGGGGCCTGCTGTTCTTTCAAGGCCTGCTGTTTTTCAAGGGCCTGCTGTTTTTCAAGGGCCTGCTGTTTTTCAAGGGCCTGCTGTTTTTTCAAGGGGCTGCTTTTTCAAGGGCCTGCTTTTTCAAGGGCTGTTTTTCTGCCTGTTTTTCAAAGGGCCTGCTGTTTTTCAAGGGCCTGCTGCTTTTTCAAGGGCCTGCTGTTTTTCAAGGGCCTGCTGTTTTTCAAGGGCCTGCTGTTTTTCAAGGGCCTGCTGTTTTTCAAGGGCCTGCTGTTTTTCAAGGGCCTGCTGTTTTTCAAGGGCCTGCTGTTTTTCAAGGGCCTGCTGTTTTTCAAGGGCCTGCTGTTTTTCAAGGGCCTGCTGTTTTTCAAGGGCCTGCTGTTTTTCAAGGGCCTGCTTTTTTTCAAGGGCCTGCTGTTTTTCAAGGGCCTGCTGTTTTTCAAGGGCCCGCTGTTTTTCAAGGGCCTGCTGTTTTTCAAGGGCCCGCTGTTTTTCAAGGGCCCGCTGTTTTTCAAGGGCCCTGCTGTTTTTCAAGGGCCTGCTGTTTTTCAAGGGCCTGCTGTTTTTCAAGGGCCTGCTGTTTTTCAAGGGCCTGCTGTTTTTCAAGGGCCTGCTGTTTTTTCAAGGGCCTGCTGTTTTTCAAGGGGCCTGCTGTTTTTCAAGGGCCTGCTTTTTTCAAGGGCTGCTGTTTTTCAAGGGCCTGCTGTTGTTCAAGGGCCTGCTGTTTTTCAAGGGCCTGCTGTTTTTCAAGGGCCTTTTTCTTCAAGGGCCTGCTGTTTTTTTTTTTCAAGGGCCTGCTGTTCTTTAAGGGTCCGCTGTTTTTCATTTTTTCAAGGGCCTGCTGTTTTTCAAGGGCCTGCTGTTTTTCAAGGGCCTGCTGTTTTTCAAGGGCCTGCTGTTCTTTAAGGGTCCCCTGTTTTTCATTTTCTTCAAGGGCCCTGCTGTTTTTCAAGGGCCTGCTGTTTTTCAAGGGCCTGCTGTTTTTCAAGGGCCTGCTGTTTTTCAAGGGCCTGCTGTTTTTAATTTTCTTCAAGGGCCCGCTGTTTTTCAAGGGCCTGCTTTTTTTCAAGGGCCTGCTGTTTTTCAAGGGCCTTGCTGTTTTTCAAGGGCCTGCTGTTTTTCAAGGGCCCGCTGTTTTTCAAGGGCCCTGCTGTTTTTTCATTCAAGGGCCTTCAAGGGGCTGTTTTTTTCAAGGGGCCTGCTGTTTTTCAAGGGCCTGCTGTTTTTCAAGGGCCTGCTGTTTTTCAAGGGCCGCTGTTTTTTCATTTTCTTCAAGGGCCTGCTGTTCTTCAAGGGCCTGCTGTTTTTCAAGGGCCTGCTGTTTTTCAAGGGCCTGCTGTTCTTCAAGGGCCTGCTGTTTTTCAAGGGCCTGCTGTTTTTCAAGGGCCTGCTGTTTTTCAAGGGCCTGCTGTTTTTCAAGGGCCCGCTGTTTTTCAAGGGCCCGCTTTTTTCATTTTCAAGGGCCTGCTGTTTTTCAATGGCCTGCTGTTTTTCAAGGGCCTGCTGTTTTTTTTTTCAAGGGCTGTTTTTCAAGGGCTGCTGTTTTTCAAGGGCCTGCTGTTTTCAAGGGCCTGCTGTTCTTTAAGGGTCCGCTGTTTTTCTTTTCTTCAAGGGCCTGCTGTTTTTCAAGGGCCTGCTGTTTTTCAAGGGCCTGCTGTTTTTCAAGGGCCTGCTGTTTTTCAAGGGCCTGCTGTTTTTCAAGGGGGTCCGCTATTTTTTTCAAGGGCCTGCTGTTTTTTTTCAAGGGCCTGCTGTTTTTCAAGGGCCTGCTGTTTTTCAAGGGCCTGCAAGGGCCTGCTGTTTTTTTTTCAAGGGCCTGCTGTTCTTTAAGGGTCCGCTGTTTTTCATTTCTTCAAGGGCCGCTGTTTTTCAAGGCCTGCTGTTTTTCAAGGGCCTGCTGTTTTTCAAGGGCCTGCTGTTTTTCAAGGGCCTGCTGTTCTTCAAGGGCCTGCTGTTTTTCAAGGGCCTGCTGTTTTTCAAGGGCCTGCTGTTTTTCATGGGCCTGCTGTTTTTCAAGGGCCTGCTGTTTTTTCATGCTTCTTCAAGGGCCCGCTGTTTTTCAAGGGCCTGCTGTTTTTCAAGGGCCTGCTCTTCTTTAAGGGCCTGCTGTTTTTCAAGGGCCTGCTGTTTTGCAAGGGCCTGCTGTTTTTCAAGGGCTGCTTTTTTCAAGGGCCTGCTGTTTTTCAAGGGCCTGCTGTTCAAGGGCCTGCTGTTTTTCAAGGGCCTGCTCGCTGTTTTTCAGGGGCCTTTTTCAAGGGCCTGCTGTTTTTTTTCAAGGGCCTGCTGTTTTTCAAGGGCCTGCTGTTTTTCAAGGGCCTGCTGTTCTTTTCAAGGGGGCCCTGCTGTTTTTTCAAGGTCCCTGCTTTTCATTTTTTCAAGGGCCCGCTGTTTTTCCGCTGCTGTTTTTTCAAGGGCCTGCTGTTTTTCAAGGGCCTGCTGTTTTTCAAGGGCCCCTGCTTTTTTCAAGGGCCTGCTGTTTTTTTTCAAGGGCCTGCTGTTTTTCAAGGGCCTGCTGTTTTTCAAGGGCCTGCTGTTTTTCAAGGGCCTGCTGTTTTTTTCAAGGGCCTGCTGTTTTTCAAGGGCCGCTGTTTTTTTCAAGGGCCTGCTGTTTTTCAAAGGGCCTGCTCATTTTTTCAAGGGCCTGCTGTTTTTCAAGGGCCTGCTGTTTTTCAAGGGCCTGCTGTTTTTCAAGGGCCTGCTGTTTTTCATTTTTTCAAGGGCCCGCTGTTTTTCAAGGGCCCGCTGTTTTTCAAGGCCCTGCTTTTTTTTCAAGGGCCTGCTGTTTTTCAAGGGCCCTGCTGTTTTTCAAGGGCCTGCTGTTTTTCAAGGGCCTGCTGTTTTTTCAAGGGCCTGCTGTTTTTCAAGGGCCTGCTGTTTTTCAAGGGCCCGCTGTTTTTTCTTTTTTTTTCAAGGGCCCTGCTGTTTTTTCAAGGGCCTGCTGTTTTTCAGGGCCTGCTGTTTTTCAAGGGCCTGCTTTTTCAAGGGCCTGCTGTTTTTCTGTGCTTTTTTCAAGGGCCTGCCTGCTGTTTTTCAAGGGCCTGCTGTTCTTTAAGGGCCCGCTGTTTTTCATTTTTTCAAGGGCCTGCTGTTTTTCAAGGGCCTGCTGTTTTTCAAGGGCCTGCTGTTTTTCAAGGGCCTGCTTTTTCAAGGGCCTGCTGTTTTTCAAGGGCCCGCTGTTTTTCAAGGGCCGCTGCTTCATTTTTTCAAGGGCCTGCTGTTTTTCAAGGGCCTGCTGTTTTTCAAGGGCCTGCTGTTTTTCAAGGGCCTGCTTTTTTTCAAGGGCCTGCTGTTTTTCAAGGGCCTGCTGTTTTTCAAGGGCCTGCTGTTCTTCAAGGGCCGCTGTTTTTCATTTTTTTCAAGGGCCTGCTGTTTTTCAAGGGCCTGCTGTTTTTCAAGGGCCTGCTGTTTTTCAAGGGCCTGCTGTTTTTTCAAGGGCCTGCTGTTTTTCAAGGGCCTGCTGTTTTCAAGGGCCTGCTGTTTTTCAAGGGCCTGCTTTTTTCAAGGGCCTGCTGTTTTTCAAGGGCCTGCTGTTTTTCAAGGCCTGCTGGGCCTGCTGTTTTTCAAGGGCCTGCTGTTTTTCAAGGGCCTGCTGTTTTTCAAGGGCCTGCTCATTTTTTCAAGGGCCGCTGTTTTTCAAGGGCCTGCTTTTTTTTCAAGGGCCTGCTGTTTTTCAAGGGCCTGCTGTTTTTTTGCTGTTTTTCAAGGGGCTGTTTTCAAGGGCCTGCTGTTTTTCAAGGGCCTGCTGTTTTTCAAGGGCCTGCTGTTTTTTTTTCAAGGGCCTGCTGTTTTTCAAGGGCCTGCTGTTTTTCAAGGGCCTGCTGTTTTTCAAGGGCCTGCTGTTCTTTAAGGGTCCGCTGTTTTTCTTTTCTTCAAGGGCCCGCTGTTCTTCAAGGGCCTGCTGTTTTTTCAAGGGCCTGCTGTTTTTCAAGGGCCTGTTTTTCAAGGGCCTGCTGTTTTTCAAGGGGCCTGCTGTTTTTTCAAGGCCCCTGCTGTTTTTCAAGGGCCTGCTGCTGCTTTTTTCAAGGGCCTGCTGTTTTTTTTCAAGGGCCCGCTGTTTTCATTTTTCAAGGGCCTGCTGTTTTTCAAGGGCCTGCTGTTTTTCAAGGGGCTGCTGTTTTTCAAGGGCCTGCTGTTTTTTTCAAGGGCCTGCTTTTTGCTGTTTTTTTCAAGGGCCTGCTGTTTTTCAAGGGCCTGCTTTTTCAAGGGGCCTGCTGTTTTTTTCAAGGGCCTGCTGTTTTTCAAGGGCCTGCTGTTTTTCAAGGGCCTGCTGCTTCAAGGGCATTTTTTCAAGGGCCTGCTGTTTTTTTGTTTTTTCAAGGGCCTGCTGTTCTTCAAGGGCCTGCTGTTTTTCAAGGGCCTGCTGTTTTCAAGGGCCTGCTGTTTTTCAAGGGCCTGCTGTTCTTCAAGGGCCTGCTGTTTTTCAAGGGCCTGCTGTTTTTCAAGGGCCTGCTGTTTTTCAAGGGCCTGCTGTTTTTCAAGGGCCTGCTGTTTTTCAAGGGCCGCTGTTTTTCATTTTCTTCAAGGGCCGCTGTGTTTTTTTTCAAGGGCCTGCTGTTTTTCAAGGGCCTGCTGCTTTTTTCAAGGGCCTGTTTTTCAAGGGCCTGCTGTTTTTCAAGGGCCTGCTGTTTTTCAAGGGCCTGCTGTTTTTCAAGGGCCTGCTGTTTTTCAAGGGCCTGCTGTTCATTTTTAAGGTTTTTTCAAGGGCCTGCTGTTTTTCAAGGGCCTGCTTTTTCAAGGGCCCCTGTTTTTTGCCTGCTTTTTTCAAGGGCCTGCTGTTTTTTTTTTCAAGGGCCTGCTGTTTTTCAAGGGCCTGCTTTTTCAAGGGCCTGCTGTTTTTCAAGGCCTGCTGTTTTTCAAGGGCCTGCTGTTTTTCAAGGGCCTGCTGTTTTTCAAGGGCCTGCTGTTTTTCAAGGGCCCTGCTGTTTTTCAAGGGCCTGCTGTTTTTCAAGGGCCTGCTGTTTTTCAAGGGCCTGCTGTTTTTCAAGGGCCTGCTGTTTTTCAAGGGCTGTTTTTCTCAAGGCCTGCTGTTTTTTCAAGGGCCTGCTGTTTTTCAAGGGCCTGCTGTTTTTCAAGGGCCTGCTGTTTTTTTCAAGGGCCGCTGTTTTCAAGGGCCTGCTTTTTTCAAGGGCCTGCTGTTTTTCAAGGGCCTGCTGTTTTTCAAGGGGCTGTTGTTCATTTTTTCAAGGGCCTGCTGTTTTTCAGGGCCTGCTGTTTTTCAAGGGCCTGCTGTTTTTCAAGGGCCTGCTGTTTTTCAAGGGCCTGCTGTTTTTCAAGGGCTGTTTTTGCTGTTTTTCAAGGGCTGTTTTTTCAAGGCTGTTTTTCAAGGGCCTGTTTTCAAGGGCCTGCTGTTTTTTCTGTTTTTCAAGGGCCTGTTTTTCATTTTTTCAAGGGCCTGCTGTTTTTCAAGGGCCTGCTGTTTTTCAAGGGCCTGCTGTGCTGTTTTTCAAGGGCCTGCTGTTTTTCAAGGGCCTGCTGTTCTTTAAGGGCCGCTGTTTTTTCATTTTCTTCAAGGGCCCTGCTGTTTTTTTTTCAAGGGCCTGCTGTTTTTCAAGGGCCTGCTGTTTTTCAAGGGCCTGCTGTTTTTCAAGGGCCTGCTTTTCATTTTTTTCAAGGGCCTGCTGTTTTTCAAGGGCCTGCTTTTTTTCAAGGGCCTGCTGTTTTTTCAAGGGCCTGCTGTTTTTCAAGGGCCTGCTGTTTTTCAAGGGCCTGCTGTTTTTCAAGGGCCTGCTGTTCTTCAAGGGCCCGCTGTTTTTCATTTTCTTCAAGGGCCTGCTGTTTTCAAGGGCCTGCTGTTTTTCAAGGGCCTGCTGTTTTTTGCTGTTTTTGCTGTTTTTCAAGGGCCTGCTGTTTTTCAAGGGCCTGCTGTTTTTCAAGGCCTGCTGTTTTTCAAGGGCCTGCTGTTTTTCAAGGGCCTGCTGTTCTTCAAGGGCCCTGTCATTTTTTCAAGGGCCTGCTGTTTTTCAAGGGCCTGCTGTTTTTTCAAGGGCCTGCTGTTTTTTTTCAAGGGCCTGCTGTTCTTCAAGGGCCTGCTGTTTTTCAAGGGCCCGCTGTTCTTCAAGGGCCTGCTGTTTTTCAAGGGCCTGCTGTTTTTCAAGGGCCTGCTGTTCTTCAAGGGTCCGCTGTTTTTTTCAAAGGCCTGCTGTTTTCAAGGGCCTGCTGTTTTTCATTTTTTCAAGGGCCTGCTGTTTTTCAAGGGCCTGCTGTTTTTCAAGGGCCTGCTGTTTTTTTCAAGGGCCTGCTGTTTTCAAGGGCCCTGCTGTTTTCAAGGGCCTGCTGTTTTTTTTTTTCAAGGGCCTGCTGTTTTTCAAGGGCCTGCTGTTTTTTCAAGGGCCCTGCTTTTTTTTCAAGGGCCTGCTTTTTTCAAGGGCCCTGCTGTTTTTCAAGGGCCTGCTGTTTTTCAAGGGCCTGCTGTTTTTTCAAGGGCCTGCTGTTTTTTCAAGGGCCTGCTGTTTTTCAAGGGCCTGCTGTTTTTTTTTCAAGGGCCTGCTGTTTTTCAAGGGCCTGCTGTTTTTCAAGGGCCTGCTGTTTTTCAAGGGCCTGCTGTTTTTCAAGGGCCTGCTGTTTTTCCTGCTGTTTTTCAAGGGCCTGCTGTTTTTCAAGGGCCTGCTGTTTTTCAAGGGCCTGCTGTTTTTCAAGGGCCTGCTTTTTTTCAAGGGCCTGCTGTTTTTCAAGGGCCCTGCTGTTTTTCAAGGGCCTGCTGTTTTTCAAGGGCCTGCTGTTTTTCAAGGGCCTGCTGTTTTTCAAGGGCCTGCTGTTTTTAAGGGCCTGCTGTTTTTCTGGTTTTTTTTTTTCAAGGGCCCGCTGTTTTTCAAGGGCCTGCTGTTTTTTCAAGGGCCTGCTGTTTTTCAAGGGGCCTGCTGTTTTTCAAGGGCCCGCTGCTTTTTTCAAGGGCCTGCTGTTTTTCAAGGGCCTGCTGTTTTTCAAGGGCCTGCTGTTTTTCAAGGGCCTGCTGTTTTTCAAGGGCCTGCTGTTTTTCAAGGGCCTGCTGTTGTTCAAGGGCCTGCTGTTTTTTAAGGGTCCGCTGTTTTTCATTTTCTTCAAGGGCCTGCTGTTTTTCAAGGGCCTGCTGTTTTTCAAGGGCCTGCTGTTTTTTCAAGGGCCTGCTGCTTTTTTTCAAGGGCCTGCTGTTGTTTTTCAAGGGGGCCTGCTGTTTTTCAAGGGCCTTTTTTTCAAGGGCCTGCTGTTTTTCAAGGGCCTGCTGTTTTTCAAGGGCCTGCTGTTTTTCAAGGGCCTGCTTTCTTTCAAGGGCCGCTGTTTTTCATTTTCTTCAAGGGCCTGCTGTTTTTCAAGGGCCTGCTGTTTTTCAAGGGCCCGCTGTTCTTCAAGGGCCTGCTGTTTTTCAAGGGCCTGCTGTTTTTCAAGGGCCTGCTGCTGTTTTTCAAGGGCCTGCTCAAGGGCCTGCTGTTTTTTCAAGGGCCTGCTGTTTTTTCAAGGGCCTGCTGTTTTTCAAAGGGGCCCGCTGTTTTTCATTTTTTCAAAGGGGCCTGCTTTTTTCAAGGGGCTGCTGTTTTTCAAGGGCTGCTGTTTTTCAAGGGCCTGCTGTTTTTCAAGGGCCTGCTGTTCTTTAAGGGCCTGCTGTTTTTCATTTTCTTCAAGGGCCCGCTGTTTTTCAAGGGCCTGCTGTTTTTCAAGGGCCTGCTGTTTTTCAAGGGCCTGCTGTTTTTCAAGGGCCTGCTGTTTTTCAAGGGCCCTGCTGTTGTTCAAGGGCCTGCTGTTTTCAAGGGCCTGCTTTTTCAAGGGCCTGCTGTTCTTTAAGGGCCTGCTTTTTTCATGGGCCTGCTGTTTTTCAAGGGCCCGCTGTTTTTCAAGGGCCCGCTGTTTTTCAAGGGCCCTGCTCATTTTTTCAAGGGCCCGCTGTTTTTCAAGGGCCTGCTTTTTTTCAAGGGCCTGCTGTTTTTCAAGGGCCTGCTGTTTTTCAAGGGCCTGCTGTTTTTTCAAGGGCCTGCTGTTTTTCAAGGGGCTGCTGCTGTTTTTTCAGGGCCTGCTTTTTTCAAGGGCCTGCTGTTTTTAAGGGCCTGCTGTTTTTTTTTTTCAAGGGCCTGCTGTTTTTCAAGGGCCCTGCTGTTTTTCAAGGGCCTGCTGTTTTTCAAGGGCCTGCTGTTTTTCAAGGGCCCGCTGTTTTTCAAGGGCCTGCTGTTTTTCAAGGGCCGCTGTTTTTCAAGCACCCGCTGTTTTTCAAGGGCCTGCTGCTTTTTCAAGGGCCTGCTGTTTTTTCAAGGGCCTGCTGTTTTTCAAGGGCCTGCTGTTTTTCAAGGGCCTGCTGCTGTTTTTCAAGGGCCTGCTGTTTTTTCAAGGGCCTGCTGTTTTTCAAGGGCCTGCTGTTTTTCAAGGGCCTGCTGTTTTTCAAGGGCCTGCTGTTTTTTCAAGGGCCTGCTGTTTTTTTTTCAGGGCCTGCTGTTTTTCAAGGGCCTGCTGTTTTTCAAGGGCCTGCCTTAAGGGCCTTTTTCTTCAAGGGCCTGCTGTTTTTCAAGGGCCTGCTGTTTTTCAAGGGCCTGCTGTTTTTTCAAGGGCCTGCTGTTTTTCAAGGGCCTGCTGTTTTTTTTCAAGGGCCTGCTGTTTTTCAAGGGCCTGCTGTTTCTTCAAGGGCCCGCTGTTTTTCAAGGGCCTGCTGTTTTTCAAGGGCCTGCTGTTTTTCAAGGGCCTGCTGCTTTTTTTCAAGGGCCTGCTTTCTTCAAGGGCTGTTTTTTTCAAGGGCTGTTTTTCAGGCCTGCTGTTTTTCAAGGGCCTGCTGTTTTTCAAGGGCCTGCTGTTTTTCCTGCTGTTTTTTCAAGGGCCTGCTGTTTTTCAAGGGCCTGCTTTTTCAAGGGCCTGCTGTTTTTCAAGGGCCTGCTGTTTTTCAAGGGCCTGCTGTTTTTCAAGGGCCTGCTGTTTTTCAAGGGCCTGCTGTTTTCAAGGGGCCTTTTTTTTTTCAAGGGCCTGCTGTTTTTCAAGGGCCTGCTGTTTTTCAGGGCCTTGTTTCAAGGGCCTGCTGTTTTTAAGGGCCTGCTGTTTTTTCAAGGGCCTGCTGTTTTTCAAGGGCCTGCTGTTTTTCAAGGGCCTGCTGTTTTTCAAGGGCCTGCTGCTTTTTTCAAGGGCCTGCTTTTTTTCAAGGGCCCTGCTTTTTCAAGGGCCTGCTGTTTTTTCAAGGGCCTGCTGTTTTTTTTTCAAGGGCCCGCTGTTTTTCAAGGGCCTGCTGTTTTTCAAGGGCCTGCTGTTTTTCAAGGGCCGCTGTTTTTCATTTTTTCAAGGGCCTGCTGTTTTTCAAGGGCCTGCTGTTTTTCAAGGGCCTGCTGTTTTTCAAGGGCCTGCTTTCAAGGGCCCCTGCTGTTTTTTTGCTTTTTTCAAGGGCCTGCTGTTTTTTCTTTTTTCAAGGGCCTGCTGTTTTTCAAGGGCCTGCTGTTTTTCAAGGGCCTGCTGTTTTTCAAGGGCCTGCTGTTTTTCAAGGGCCTGCTGTTCTTTAAGGGTCCGCTGTTTTTCATTTTCTTCAAGGGCCTGCTGTTTTTCAAGGGCCTGCTGTTTTTTCAAGGGCCTGCTGTTTTTTCAAGGGCCCTTTTTGCTGCTGTTTTCAAGGGCCTGCTGTTTTTCAAGGGCCTGCTGTTTTTCAAGGGCCCTGCTGTTTTTCAAGGGCCCTGCTTTTCTTCAAGGGCCTGCTGTTTTTCAAGGGCCTGTTTTTGCTGTTTTTCAAGGGCCTGCTGTTTTTCAAGGGCCTGCTGTTTTTCAAGGGCCTGCTGTTTTTCAAGGGCCTGCTGTTTTTCAAGGGCCCGCTGTTTTTCAAGGGCCTGCTGTTTTTCAAGGGCCTGCTGTTCTTTCAAGGGCCTGCTGTTTTTCAAGGGCCTTTTTTTCAAGGGCCTGCTGTTTTTTCAAGGGCCTGCTGTTTTTCAGGGCCTGCTGTTTTTCAAGGGCCTGCTGTTCTTTAAGGGTCCGCTGTTTTTCATTTTCTTCAAGGGCCTGCTGTTTTTCAAGGGCCTGCTGTTTTTCAAGGGCCTGCTGTTTTCAAGGGCCTGCTGTTTTTCAAGGGCCTGCTGTTTTTCAAGGGCCTGCTGTTTTTCAAGGGCCTGCTGTTTTTCAAGGGCCTGCTGTTTTTCAAGGGCCTGCTGTTTTTCAAGGGCCTGCTGTTTTTCAAGGGCCTGCTGTTTTTCAAGGGCCTGCTGTTTTTCAAGGGCCTGCTGTTTTTCAAGGGCCTGCTGTTTTCAAGGGCCTGCTGTTTTTCAAGGGCCTTTTTTCAAGGGCCTGCTGTTTTTCAAGGGCCTGCTGTTTTTCAAGGGCCTGCTGTTTTTCAAGGGCCCGCTGTTTTTCAAGGCCCTGTTTTTCAAGGGCCTGCTGTTTTTCAAGGGCCTGCTGTTTTTCAAGGGCCTGCTGTTCTTTAATGGTCCGCTGTTTTTCATTTTCTTCAAGGGCCTGCTTTTTTTCAAGGGCCTGCTGTTTTTCAAGGGCCTGCTGTTTTTCAAGGGCCTGCTGTTTTTCAAGGGCCTGCTGTTTTTCAATTTTTTAGGGCCTGCTGTTTTTCAAGGGCCTGCTGTTTTTCAAGGGCCTGTTTTTCAGGGCCTTTTTTTCAAGGGCCTGCTGTTTTTCAAGGGCCTGCTGTTTTTCAAGGGCCTGCTGTTTTTCAAGGGCCTGCTGTTTTTCAAGGGCCTGCTGTTTTTCAAGGGCCTGCTGTTTTTCAAGGGCCTGCTTTTTTTCAAGGGCCTGCTGTTTTTCAAGGGCCCGCTGTTTTTCAAGGGCCTGCTGTTTTTCAAGGGCCTGCTTTTTTTCAAGGGCCTGCTGTTTTTCAAGGGCCTGCTGTTTTTCAAGGGCCTGCTGCTTTTTCTTTTTTCAAGGGCCTGCTGTTCTTCAAGGGCCCGCTGTTTTTCAAGGGCCTGCTGTTTTTTTTCAAGGGCCTGCTGTTGTTCAAGGGCCTGCTGTTTTTCAAGGGGCCTGCTGTTTTTCATTTTCTTCAAGGGCCCGCTGTTTTTTTTTCAAGGGCCTGCTGTTTTTCAAGGGCCTGCTGTTTTTCAAGGGCCTGCTGTTTTTCAAGGGCCTGCTGTTTTTCAAGGGCCTGCTGTTTTTCAAGGGCCTGCTGTTTTTCAAGGGCCTGCTGTTTTTCAAGGGCCTGCTGTTTTTCAAGGGCCTGCTGTTTTTCAAGGGCCTGCTGTTTTTCAAGGGCCTGCTGTTGTTCAAGGGCCTGCTGTTTTTTATATAGTGTCAGGTACCCCCATATATTACCTAATAAAGGTTTTAACCACCTGATTGCCCCTAGTTAACCCTTTCACCCCCTTTTGCCAGTGTCACTAAGCGATCGTTTTTCTGATCGCTGCATTAGTGTCGCTAGGTAACCTGTTTTTTTTTAGGTTAACCGCCATGTTTATATAGGTTCATAAATAGGTTTATAGGTCAGGTACCCCCATATTACAACCTAAATAAAGGTTTTAGCCCCCTGATTGCCCCTAGTTAACCCTTTCACCCCCTTTTGCCAGTGTCACTAAGCGATCGTTTTTCTAATCGCTGCATAAGTGTCACTGGTGCCGCTAGGTAGCCAGTTTTTTTTTTAGGTAACCGCCAGGTTTATATAGGTTCATAAATAGGTTTATAGGTCAGGTACCCCCATATTACAACCTAAATAAAGGTTTTAACCCCCTGATTGCCCCTAGAGTTAACTCTTTCACCAGTGATCACAGTATAACTGTCACTGGTGACGCTGGTTAGCCAGTTAGTTATTTAGGTTCCCCGTCAGGTTTTTATATAGCGTCAGGTACCCCCATATAA
Source organism: Lithobates sylvaticus (assembly GCA_028564925.1). Classification (NCBI taxonomy): domain Eukaryota; kingdom Metazoa; phylum Chordata; class Amphibia; order Anura; family Ranidae; genus Lithobates; species Lithobates sylvaticus. The sequence goes on along the minus strand of CM053026.1, from coordinate 494,409,653 downwards.
TACCTAATAAAGGTTTTAACCCCCTGATTGCCCCTAGTTAACCCTTTCACCAGTGATCACCGTATAACTGTTACGGGTGACGCTGGTTAGATAGTTTGTTTTTTATACTGTCAGGGCACCCGCCATTTATTACCCAATAACGGTTTAACCCCCTGATCGCCCGGCGGGTGATATCAATTAGGTTTTAGGGTCAAATAAGGTCTGCGTCGCCCCAGGTTAGTGCCAGCACCGCAAACACCCACGCACAAAGCATACACCTCCCTTAGTGGTACAGTATCTGAACAGATCAATATCTGATCTGATCAGATCTATACTAGCGTCCCAGCAGTTTAGGGTTCCAAAAAAACGCATTGTTAGCGGCATCAGCCCAGATACCTGCTAGCACCTGCGTTTTCCCCCTCCGCCCAGCCAGCCCAGCCCACCCAAGTGCAGTATTGATCGATCACTGTCATTTAGAAAACACTAAGCACACATAACTGCAGCGTTCGCATAGTCAGTCCTGATCCCTGCGATCGCTAACAGTTTTTTTGTGGTAGCGTTTTGATTCAGTCGCTAACAGTCAGGAGCTTTTTTACCTGTAAATCTCAAAAAAATAAAAAAATAGTTGTCGTTTTATTGTTCTCTCTCTATTGTTGCTCTTTTTTTACTCCATTCTATTCTGCAATGTTTTATTATGTTTTATCATGCTTGCTTTTCAGGTATGTAATTTTGTTTACTGTGTTTTAGTGTTAACCATTTTTTTGTTTTCAGGTGCGCCATTCAGTTGCAGCGCGGATTTATTTATCTTGACAGCAACAGTGTTTGCTCCCACGATACATAAAGACGCGACTCCAACACTGTAGGAGGTGATTTCACCACCACAGTTAAAAAAAAGAGCATATATGCCGAAGCATGGGGGCAGCAGGGGGGGGGAGCGATTGGCTCCTAATGCTGCGTACATACGGTCGAAATTCCGACGGAGCCTTGCCCCGTGGAAAAGTGCAACCGTGTGTACATGGCATAACTTTTGCGGGAGGATGCCCCCATGCTTCGGCATATATAAATGGTGCATGTATGCCCATCATTAGAAGTGGGTGGATGAAGGGAGGTATTCTAATGGTGGGCATACCCACCAATCAATCTCTTTTTTTTCGTTCAGCCAAGAGGCTGCATGAAAAATAAAGATTACAATATATGTCCAGTATGTTGCTGGACTTTGAATGGTTATACCAGAATGATGCCTGCAGGTTTAGGTATCATCTTGGTATCATTCTTTTCAGCCAGTGATCGGCTTTCATGTAAAAGCAATTCTAGCGGGTAATTAGCCTCTAGACTGCTTTTACAAGGAGTGGGAGGGAATGTCCCCCCTCCCGGATATAAACCGCGCCATTGGGAAATTGGGAAAGCGTTTTATCACACCGATCTTGGTGTGGTCAGATGCTTTGAGGGCAGAGGAAAGATCTAGGGTCTAACAGACCCCAATTTTTTCAAAAAAAGAGTACCTGTCACTGCCTATTGCTATCATAGGGGATATTTACATTCCGTGAGATAACAATAAAAATGATAACAAAAGAAAAAAATGGAGGGAACAGTTTTAAAATAAAATAAAAAAGCTAAATAAAAAAAAAAAAAAAAAAAAAAAAAAAAGCACCCCTGCCCCCCCCTTCTCTTGCGCAAAGGCGAACACAATCGTTGGTCTGGCGTCATACGTAAACAGCAATTGCACCATGCATGTGAGGTATCACCGCGAAGGTCAGATCGAGGGCAGTAATTTTAGCAGTAGACCTCCTCCGTGAATCTAATGTGGTATCATGTAAAGGCTTTTAAAGGCTTTTAAAAATGTATGTAGTTTGTCGCCACTGCGTGTTTGTGCGCAATTTCAAAGCATGTCCTGTTTGGTATCCATGTACTCGGCCTAAGATCATATTTTTTATTTCATCAAAAATTTGAGCAATGTAGTGTGTTTTAGTGCATTAAAAAAAAAAAAGTGTATTTTTTTCCACAAAAAATGCGTTTGAAAAATCGCTGCGCAAATACTGTGTGGAAAAAAAAAATGCAACACCCACCATTTTAATCTGTAGGGCCTTTGCTTTAACAATATATATAGTGTTTGGGGGTTCAACGTAATTTTCTTGCAAAAAAAAAATATGTTTTCATGTAAACAAAAAGTGTCAGAAAAGGCTTTGTCTACAAGTGGTTAGAAGAGTGGGTGACGTGTGACATAGGCTTCTAAATGTTGTGCATAAAATGCCAGGACAGTTCAAACCCCCCCCAAATGACCCCATTTTGGAAAGTAGACACCCCAAGCTATTTGCTGAGAGCAATGTTGAGCCCATTAAATTTTTTTTTTTTTGTCCCAAGAGATTGAATAATGAAAAAAAAATATATATATATTTTTTTTTACAAAAAGTTGTCACTAAATGATATATTGCTCAAACATGCCATGGGCATATGTGGAAATACACCCCAAAATACATTCTGTTGCTTCTCCTGAGTACGGGGATACCACATGTGTGGGACTTTTTGGGAGCCTAGCCGCGTACGTCACCCCAAAAAACCAAGCACCGCCTTCAGGCTTTCTAAGGGTGTAATTTTTTTATTTCACTTCTCACTGCCAATCACAGTTTCGGAGGCCATGGAATGCCCAGATGGCATAAAAACCCCCAAAATGACCCCATTTTGGAAAGTAGACACCCCAAGCTATTTGCTGAGAGGTATGGTGAGTATTTTGCAGATCTCGCTTTTTGTCACAAAGTTTTGAAAATTGAAAAAAGAAAAAAAATATTTTTTTTTCTTTACTTTCTTCATTTTCAAAAACAAATGAGAGCTGTAAAATACTCACCATGCCTCTCAGCAAATAGCTTGGGGTGTCTACTTTCCAAAATGGGGTCATTTGGGGGGGTTTTGTGCTATTTTGGCATTTTATGGCCTTCGAAACTGTGATAGGTAGTGAGGAGTGAAATCAAAAATTTGCACCCTTAGAAATCCTGAAGACGGTGCTTGGGTTTCGGGGCCCCGTACGCGGCTAGGCTCCCAAAAAGTCCCACATATGTGGTATCCCCATACTCAGGAGAAGCAGCAAAATGTATTTTGGGGTGCAATTCCACATATAACTATGGCATGTGTGAGCAATATATCATTTAGTGACAACTTTTTTTTTATTTTTTTTTTATTTTTTATTTTTTGTCTTTATTCAATCACTTGGGACTAAAAAAAAAAAAATATTCAATGGGCTCAACATGCCTCTCAGCAAATAGCTTGGGGTGTCTACTTTCCAAAATGGGGTCATTTGGGGGGGTTTTGTGCTATTTTGGCATTTTATGGCCTTCGAAACTGTGATAGGTAGTGAGGAGTGAAATCAAAAATTTGCACCCTTAGAAATCCTGAAGGCGGTGCTTGGGTTTCAGGGCCCTGTACGCGGCTAGGCTCCCAAAAAGTCCCACACATGTGGTATCCCCATACTCAGGAGAAGCAGCTAAATGTATTTTGGGGTGCAATTCCAGATATAACCATGGCATGTGTGAGCAATATATCATTTAGTGACAACTTTTTGAAAAACATTTTTTTTTTTTTTTTTTGTCTTTATTCAATCACTTGGGACTAAAAAAAAAATATTCAATGGGCTCAACATGCCTCTCAGCAAATAGCTTGGGTGTCTACTTTCCAAAATGGGGTCATTTGGGGGGGTTTTGTACTTCCCTGCCATTTTAGCACCTCAAGAAATGAGATAGGCAGTCATAAATTAAAAGCGGTGTAAATTCCAGAAAATGTACTCTAGTTTGTAGACGCTATAACTTTGCGCAAACCAATAAATATACGCTTATTGGCATTTTTTTTACTAAAGACATGTGGCTAAATACATTTTGGCCCAAATGTTTGATTAAAATTGAGTTTATTGGATTTTTCTTATAACAAGTAGAAAATATCTTTTTTTTTCAAAATTTGCAGTCTTTTTCCGTTTATAGCGCAAAAAATAAAAATCAGAGGCAATCAAATACCATCAAAATAAAGCTGTTTTTCAAGGGCCTTCTGTTTTTCAAGGGCCTGCTGTTTTTAAAGGGCCTGCTGTTTTTCAAGGGCCTGGTCCTTTGGCTGCTGTTTTTCAAGGGCCTGAAGTTTTTCAAGGGTCCACTGTTTTTCATTTTCTTCAAGGGCCCGCTGTTTTTCAAGGGCCTGCTGTTTTTCCAGGGCCTGCTGTTTTTCAAGGGCCTGCTGTTCTTTAAGGGTCCGCTGTTTTTCATTTTGCTTAAGGGCCTGCTGTTTTTCAAGGGCCTGCTGTTTTTTAAGGGCCTGCTGTTTTTCAAGGGCCTGCTGTTCAAGGGCCTGCTGTTCTTTAAGGGTCCGCAGTTTTTCATTTTCTTTAAGGGCCCGCTGTTTTTCATTTTCTTTAAGGGCCCGCTGTTCTTCAAGGGCCCGCTGTTTTTCAAGGGCCCGCTGTTTTTCAAGGGCCTGCTGTTTTTCAAGGGCTGCTTTTTTTCAAGGGCCCTGTTTTTCAAGGGCCTTTTTCAAGGGCCTGCTGTTTTTCAAGGGCCCGCTTTTTTTTCAAGGGCCTGCTGTTTTCAAGGGCCCGCTGTTTTTCAAGGGCCTGCTGTTTTTCAAGGGCCTGCTGTTCTTCAAGGGCCGCTGTTTTTCAAGGGCCTGCTGTTTTTCAAGGGCCTGCTGTTTTTCAAGGGCCTGCTGTTTTTCAAGGGCCTGCTGTTTTTCAAGGGTCCGCTGTTTTTCAATTTTTTTCAAGGGCCGCTGTTCTTCAAGGGCCTGCTGTTTTTCAAGGGGCCCTGCTGTTTTTCAAGGGCCTGCTGTTTTTCAAGGGCCGCTGTTTTTCAAGGGCCTGCTTTTTCAAGGGCCTGCTGTTTTTCAAGGGCCTGCTGTTTTTCAAGGGCCTGCTGTTTTTCAAGGGCCTGCTGTTTTTCAAGGGCCTGCTGTTTTTCAAGGGCCTGCTGTTTTTTCAAGGGCCCTGCTGTTTTTCAAGGCCTGCTGTTTTTCAAGGGCCTGTTTTTCAAGGGCCTGCTGTTTTCAAGGGCCTGCTGTTTTTCAAGGGTTTTTCCTGCTGTTTTTCAAGGGCCTGCTGTTTTTAAGGGCCCGCTGTTTTTCATTTTCTTCAAGGGCCTGCTGTTCTTCAAGGGCCTGCTGTTTTTCTGTTTTTCAAGGGCCTGCTGTTTTTCAAGGGCCTGCTGTTTTTCAAGGGCCTGCTGTTTTTCAAGGGCCTGCTGTTTTTCAAGGGCCTGCTGTTTTTCAAGGGCCTGCTGTTTTTCAAGGGCTGCTGTTTTTCAAGGGCCTGCTGTTCAAGGGCCTGCTGTTTTTTAAGGGCCGCTGTTTTTCATTTTCTTCAAGGGCCTGCTGTTTTTCAAGGGCCTGCTGTTTTTCAAGGGCCTGCTGTTTTTCAAGGGCCTGCTGTTTTTTCAAGGGTCCCTGCTGTTTTTCAAGGGCCTGCTTTTTTCAAGGGCCTGCTGTTTTTCAAGGGCCGGCTGTTTTTCAAGGGCCTGCTGTTTTTCAAGGGCCTGCTGTTTTTCAAGGGTCCCCTGCTTTTTCAAGGGCCTGCTGTTTTTCAAGGGCCTGCTGTTTTCAAGGGCCTGCTGTTTTTTTTCAAGGGCCTGCTGTTTTTCATTTTTTCAAGGGCCTGCTGTTTTTCAAGGGCCTGCTGTTTTCAAGGGCCTGCTGTTTTTCAAGGGCCTGCTGTTTTTCAAGGGCCTGCTGTTCTTTCAAGGGCCTGCTGTTTTTCAAGGGCCTGCTGTTTTTCAAGGGCCTGCTGTTTTTCAAGGGGCCTGCTGTTTTTCAAGGGCCTGCTTTTTTTTCAAGGGCCCTGCTGTTTTTTCAAGGGCCTGCTCATTTGCTGTTTTTCAAGGGCCTGCTGTTTTTCAAGGGCCTGCTGTTTTTAAGGGCCTGCTTTTTTCAAGGGCCTGCTGTTTTTCAAGGGCTGCCTTCAAGGGCCTGCTGTTTTTCAAGGGCCTGCTGTTTTTCAAGGGCTGCCTGCTGTTCTTTAAGGGTCCGCTGTTTTTCATTTTCTTCAAGGGGGCCGCTGTTTTTCCGCTGTTTTCAAGGGCCCCTGCTGTTTTTCAAGGGCCTGCTGTTTTTCAAGGGCCTGCTGTTGTTCAAGGGCCTGCTTTTTCAAGGGCCTGCTGTTTTTCAAAGGCCTGCTGTTTTTCAAGGGCCCGCTGTTTTTCAAGGGCCTGCTGTTTTTCAAGGGGCTGTTTTTTCAAGGGCCTGCTGTTTTTCAAGGGCCTGCTGTTCTTCAAGGGCCTGCTGTTTTTCAAGGGCCTGCTGTTTTTTCAAGGGCCCGCTGTTTTTCAAGGGCCCGCTGTTTCTTCAAGGGCCCCTGCTTTGCCTTTTTCAAGGGCCTGCTGTTTTTCAAGGGCCTGCTGTTTTTCAAGGGCCTGCTGTTTTTCAAGGGCCTGCTGTTTTTCTGTTTTTCAAGGGCCTGCTGTTTTTCAAGGGCCTGCTGTTTTTCAAAGGGCCTGCTGTTTTTCAAGGGCCTGCTTTTTCAAGGGCCTGCTGTTTTTCAAGGGCCTGCTGTTTTTCAAGGGCCTGCTGTTCTGCTGTTTTTCTTTTTTTCAAGGGCCCGCTGTTCTTCAAGGGCCTGCTGTTTTTCAAGGGCCTGCTGTTTTTCAAGGGCTGTTCTTTAAGGGTCCGCTGTTTTTCATTTTCTTCAAGGGCCGCTGTTTTTCAAGGGCCTGCTGTTTTTCAAGGGCCTGCTGTTTTTCAAGGGCCTGCTGTTCTTTAAGGGTCCGCTGTTTTTCATTTTCTTCAAGGGCCTGCTGTTTTTCAAGGGCCTGCTGTTTTTCAAGGGCCTGCTGTTTTTCAAGGGCCTGCTGTTTTTCAAGGGCCTGCTGTTTTTCAAGGGCCTGCTGTTTTTCAAGGGCCTGCTTTTTCAAGGGCCTGCTGTTCTTCAAGGGCCTGCTGTTTTTCAAGGGCCTGCTGTTTTTCAAGGGCCTGCTGTTTTTCAAGGGCCTGCTGTTTTTCAAGGGCCTGCTGTTTTTCAAGGGCCTGCTGTTTTTCAAGGGCCTGCTGTTTTTCATTTTTTTTCAAGGGCCTCTGTTTTTCAAGGGCCCTGCTGTTTTTCAAGGGCCTGCTGTTTTTTCAAGGGCCTGCTGTTTTTCAAGGGCCTGCTGTTTTTCAAGGGCCTGCTGTTTTTCAAGGGCCCTGCTGTTTTTCAAGGGCCTGCTGCTTTTTCAAGGGCCTGCTGTTTTTCAAGGGCCTGCTGTTTTTTTAAGGGTCCGCTTTTTCATTTTTTCAAGGGCCCTGCTGTTTTTCAAGGGCCCTGCTTTTTCAAGGGCCTGCTGTTTTTCAAGGGCCTGCTGTTCTTTAAGGGTCCGCTGTTTTTCATTTTTTCAATTGTTTTTCAAGGGCCTGCTGTTTTTCAAGGGCCTGCTGCTGTTTTTCAAGGGCCTGCTGTTTTTCAAGGGCCTGCTTTTTCAAGGGCCTGCTGTTTTTCAAGGGCCTGCTGTTTTCAAGGGCCTGCTGTTTTTTTTTCAAGGGCCTGCTGTTTTTTGCTTTTTTCAAGGGCCCGCTGTTTTTCAAGGGCCTGCTGTTTTTCAAGGGCCTGCTGTTTTTTCAAGGGCCTGCTGTTTTTCAAGGGCCTGCTGTTTTTCAAGGGCCTGCTGTTTTTCAAGGGCCTGCTGTTTTTCAAGGGCCCGCTGTTTTTCAAGGGCCCGCTGTTTTTCAAGGGCCTGCTGTTTTTCAAGGGCCTGCTGTTTTTCAAGGGCCTGCTGTTTTTCAAGGGCCTGCTGTTTTTCAAGGGCCTGCTTTTTCAAGGGCCTGCTGTTTTTCTGTTTTCTTCAAGGGCCTGCTGTTTTGCTTTTTTCAAGGGCCTGCTGTTTTTCAAGGGCCTGCTGTTTTTTTCAAGGGCCTGCTTTTTTCAAGGGCCTGCTGTTTTTCAAGGGCCTGCTGTTTTTTTCAAGGGCCTGCTGTTTTTCAAGGGCCTGCTGTTCGTTAAGGGGCTGCTGTTTGTCATTTTCTTCAAGGGCCCTGCTGTTTTTCAAGGGCCTGCTGTTTTTCAAGGGCCTGCTGTTGTTCAAGGGCCTGCTGTTCTTTAAGGTTCCGCTGTTTTTCATTTTCTTCAAGGGCCTGCTTTTTTTTCAAGGGCCTGCTGTTTTTCAAGGGCCTGCTGTTTTTCAAGGGCCTGCTGTTTTTCAAGGGCCTGCTGTTTTTTTCAAGGGCCTGCTGTTTTTCAAGGGCCTGCTGTTTTGCAAGGGCCTTTTTCAAGGGCCTGCTGTTTTTCAAGGGCCTGCTGTTTTTCAAGGGCCTGCTGTTCTTCAAGGGCCTGCTGTTTTTCAAGGGCCTGCTGTTTTTCAAGGGCCCGCTGTTTTTCAAGGGCCTGCTCAAGGGCCTGCTGTTTTCAAGGGCCTGCTTTTTCAAGGGCCTGCTGTTTTTTTTTCAAGGGCCTGCTGTTTCAGGGCCTGCTGCTGTTTTTCAAGGGCCTGCTTTTTTCAAGGGCCTGCTGTTTTTCAAGGGCCTGCTGTTTTTCAAGGGCCTGCTGTTTTTAAGGGCCTGCTGTTTTTTTTTCAAGGGCCTTTTCTTCAAGGGCCTGCTGTTTTTCAAGGGCCTGCTGTTTTTCAAGGGCCTGCTGTTTTTCAAGGGCCTGCTGTTTTTCAAGGGCCTGCTGTTTTTCAAGGGCCTGCTGTTTTTCAAGGGCCTGCTGTTTTTCAAGGGCCTGCTGTTTTTCAAGGGCCTGCTGTTTTTCAAGGGCCTGCTTTTCTTTAAGGGTCCCCTGCTCATTTTTTCAAGGGCCTGCTGTTTTTCAAGGGCCTGCTGTTTTTCAAGGGCCTGCTGTTTTTCAAGGGCCTGCTGTTCTTTAAGGGTCCGCTGTTTTTCATTTTTTTTTTCAAGGGCCCGCTGTTTTTCAGGGCCCGCTGTTTTTCAAGGGCCTGCTGTTTTTCAAGGGCCTGCTGTTTTTCAAGGGCCTGCTGTTTTTCAAGGGCCTGCTGTTTTTCAGGGGCCTGCTGTTTTTCAAGGGCCTGCTGTTTTTCAAGGGCCTGCTGCTTTTTTCAAGGGCCTGCTGTTTTTCAAGGGCCTGCTGTTTTTTCAAGGGCCTGCTGTTTTTCAAGGGCCTGCTGTTTCTTCAAGGGCCTGCTGTTTTTCAAGGGCCCGCTGTTTTTCAAGGGCCTGCTGTTTTTCAAGGGCCTGCTGTTTTTCAAGGGCCTGCTGTTTTTCAAGGGCCTGCTGTTTTTTCAAGGGCCTGCTGTTTTTCATTTTCTTCAAGGGCCCGCTGTTCTTCAAGGGCCTGCTGTTTTTCAAGGGGCCTGCTGTTTTTCAAGGGCCTGCTGTTTTTCAAGGGCCTGCTGTTTTTCAAGGGCCTGCTGTTTTTCAAGGGCCTGCTGTTTTTCAAGGGCCTGCTGTTTTTCAAGGGCCTGCTGTTTTTCAAGGGCCCGCTGTTTTCAAGGGCCTGCTGTTTTTCAAGGCCTGCTCAAGGGCCTGCTGTTTTTCAAGGGCCTGCTGTTTTTCAAGGGCCTGCTGTTTTTCAAGGGCCTGCTGTTTTTCAAGGGCCTGCTGTTTTTTAAAGGGCCTGCTGTTTTTCAAGGGCCTGCTGTTTTTCAAGGGCCTGCTGTTTTTCAAGGGCCTGCTGTTCTTTAAGGGTCCGCTGTTTTTCATTTTCTTCAAGGGCCTGCTGTTTTTCAAGGGCCTGCTGTTTTTCAAGGGCCTGCTGTTTTTCAAGGGCCTGCTGTTTTTCAAGGGCCTGCTGTTTTTCAAGGGCCTGCTGTTTTTCATTTTGCTGTTCAAGGGCCTGCTGTTTTTCAAGGGTCCCTGCTTTTTTCAAGGGCCTGCTGTTTTTCAAGGGCCTGCTGTTTTTCAAGGGCCTGCTGTTTTTTTTCAAGGGCCTGCTGTTTTTCAAGGGCCTGCTTTTTTTTTCAAGGGCGCTGTTTTTCAAGGCCTGCTTTTTTTCAAGGGCCCTGCTGTTTTTCAAGGCCTGCTGTTTTTCAAGGGCCTGCTGTTTTTCAAGGGCCTGCTGTTTTTCAAGGGCCTGCTGTTTTTCAAGGGCCTGCTGTTTTTCAAGGGCCTGCTGTTTTTCAAGGGCCTGCTTTTTTTCAAGGGCCTGCTGTTTTTCAAGGGGCTGCTGTTTTTAATTTTCTTCAAGGGCCTGCTGTTTTTCAAGGGCCTGCTGTTTTTTCAAGGGCCCGCTGTTTTTCAAGGGCCTGCTGTTTTTCAAGGGCCCTGCTGTTCTTTAAGGGTCCGCTGTTTTTTTTTCAAGGGCCTGCTGTTTTTCAAGGGCCTTGTTTTTTTCAAGGGCCTGCTGTTTCTTTAAGGGCCCGCTGTTTTTCATTTTCTTCAAGGGCCGCTGTTTTTCAAGGGCCTGCTGTTTTTCAAGGGCCTGCTGTTTTTCAAGGGCCTGCTGTTTTTCAAGGGCCTGCTGTTTTTTTTTTCAAGGGCCTGCTGTTTTTCAAGGGCCCTGCTGTTTTTCAAGGGCCTGCTGTTTTCAAGGGCCTGCTGTTTTTCAAGGGCCTGCTGTTTTTTTTTTTCAAGGGCCCGCTGTTTTTCATTTTCTTCAAGGGCCCGCTGTTTTTCAAGGGCCTGCTGTTTTTCAAGGGCCTGCTGTTTTTCAAGGGCCTGCTGTTTTTCAAGGGCCTGCTGTTTTTTCAAGGGCCTGCTGTTTTTTTTCAAGGGCCTGCTGTTTTTCAAGGGCCTGCTGTTTTTCAAGGGCCCCTGCTTTTTTCATTTTTTCAAGGGCCTGCTGTTTTTCAAGGGCCTGCTGTTTTTCAGGGGCCCTGCTGTTTTTTCAAGGGCCTGCTGTTTTTCAAGGGCCTGCTGTTTTTCAAGGGCCAAGGGCTGCTGTTTTTCAAGGGCCTGCTGTTTTTCAAGGGCCTGCTGTTTTTCAAGGGCCTGCTGTTCTTCAAGGGTCCGCTGTTTTTCATTTTCTTCAAGGGCCTGCTGTTTTTCAAGGGCCTGCTGTTTTTCAAGGGCCTGCTGTTTTTCAAGGGCCTGCTGTTGTTTTTCAAGGGCCTGCTGTTTTTCAAGGGCCTGCTGTTTTTTTTTTTTCAAGGGACCGCTGTTTTTCAAGGGCCTTTCAAGGGCCTGCTGTTTTTTAAGGGTCCGCTGCTTCATTTTTTTTTTCAAGGGCCTGCTGTTTTTCAAGGGCCTGCTGTTTTTCAAGGCCTGCTGTTTTTCAAGGGCCTGCTGTTTTTTCAAGGGCCTGCTGTTTTTCAAGGGCCGCTGTTTTTCATTTTTTCAAGGGCCCGCTGTTTTTCAAGGGCCTGCTGTTTTTCAAGGGCCTGCTGTTTTTCAAGGGCCTGCTGTTTTTCAAGGGCCTGCTGTTTTTCAAGGGCCTGCTGTTTTTCAAGGGCCTGCTGTTTTTCAAGGGCCTGCGTTTTTTTTTTCAAGGGCCTGCTGTTTTTCAAGGGCCTGCTGTTTTTCAAGGGGCTGTTTTTCAAGGGCCTGCTGTTTTTCAGGGCCTGCTGTTTTTCAAGGGCCTGCTTTTCATTTTTTTCAAGGGCCTGTTTTTCAAGGGCTGTTTTTCAAGGGCCTGCTGTTTTTCAAGGGCCTGCTGTTTTTCAAGGGCCTGCTGTTTTTCAAGGGCCTGCTGTTTTTTTTCAAGGGCCTGCTGTTTTTCAAGGGCCTGCTGTTGTTGTTTTTCAAGGGCCTGCTGTTCTTTAAGGGCCTGCTGTTTTTCATTTTCTTCAAGGGCCTGCTGTTCTTCAAGGGCCTGCTGTTTTTCAAGGGCCCGCTGTTTTTCAAGGGCCTGCTGTTTTTCAAGGGCCTGCTGTTTTTCAAGGGCCCTGCTTTTTCAAGGGCCTGCTTTTTTCAAGGGCCTGCTGTTTTTCAAGGGCCTGCTGTTTTTCAAGGCCTGCTGTTTTTTTCAAGGGCCTGCTGTTCTTCAAGGGCCCGCTGTTTTTTTTCTGCTGTTTTTTTTTCATTTTTCAAGGGCCTGCTGTTTTTCAAGGGCCTGCTGTTTTTCAAGGGCCTGCTGTTTTTCAAGGGCCTGCTGTTCTTTAAGGGCCTGCTGTTTTTCATTTTCTTCAAGGGCCCGCTGTTCTTCAAGGGCCTGCTGTTTTTCAAGGGCCTGCTGTTTTTCAAGGGCCTGCTGTTTTTTAAGGGGCCTGCTGTTTTTTTTTCAAGGGCCTGCTGTTTTTCAAGGGCCTGCTGTTTTTCAAGGGCCTGCTGTTTTTCAAGGGCCTGCTGTTTTTCAAGGACCTGCTGTTTTTAAGGGCCTGCTGTTTTTCAAGGGCCTGCTGTTCTTCAAGGGCCTGCTGTTCTTCAAGGGCCTGCTGTTTTTCAAGGGCCTGCTGTTCTTCAAGGGCCTACTGTTTTTCAAGGGCCTGCTGTTTTTCAAGGGCCTGCTGTTTTTCAAGGGCCTGCTGTTTTTCAAGGGCCTGCTGTTGTTCAAGGGCCTGCTGTTTTTCAAGGGCCTGCTGTTCTTTAAGGGTCCGCTGTTTTTCATTTTCTTCAAGGGCCCGCTGTTCTCAAGGGCCTGCTGTTTTTTCAAGGGCCCTGCTGTTTTTCAAGGGCCTGCTGTTTTTCAGGGCCTGCTGTTTTTCAAGGGCCTGCTTTTTTTTTTCAAGGGCCTGCTGTTTTTCAAGGGCCTGCTGTTTTTCAAGGGCCTGCTTTCATTTTTTCAAGGGCCTGCTGTTTTTCAAGGGCCTGCTGTTTTTCAAGGGCCTGCTGTTTTTCAAGGGCCTGCTGTTTTTCAAGGGCCTGCTGTTTTTCCAAGGTTTTTCAAGGGCCCGCTGTTTTTCAAGGGCCCGCTGTTTTTCAAGGGCCCGCTGTTTTTCAAGGGCCTGCTGTTTTTCAAGGGCCTGCTGTTTTTCAAGGGCCCGCTGTTTTTCAAGGGCCTGCTGTTTTTCAAGGGCCTGCTGTTTTTTCAAGGGCCTGCTGTTTTTCAAGGGCCCTGCTGTTTTTTCAAGGGCCTGCTGTTTTCAAGGGCCTGCTGTTTTTTCTGCTGTTTTTCAAGGGCCTGCTGCTGTTTTTCAAGGGGGTTTTTCCTGCTGTTTTTCAAGGGCCTGCTGTTTTTCAAGGGCTGCTGTTTTTCAAGGGCCTGCTGTTTTTCAAGGGCCTGCTGTTTTTAAGGGCCTGCTGTTCTTCAAGGCCGCTTTTTTTCATTTTTTTCAAGGGCCCTGCTGTTTTTCAAGGGCCTGCTGTTTTTCAAGGGCCTGCTGTTTTTCAAGGGCCTGCTGTTTTTCAAGGGCCTGCTGTTCTTTAAGGGTCCGCTGTTTTTCATTTTCTTCAAGGGCCCGCTGTTCTTCAAGGGCCTGCTGTTTTTCAAGGGCCTGCTGTTTTTCAAGGGCCTGCTGTTTTTCAAGGGCCTGCTGTTTTTCAAGGGCCCTGCTTTTTCAAGGGTCCGCTGTTTTTCAAGGGCCTGCTGTTTTTCAAGGGCCTGCTGTTTTTCAAGGGCCTGCTGTTTTTCAAGGGCCTGCTGTTTTTCAAGGGCCTGCTGTTTTTCAAGGGCCTGCTGTTTTTCAAGGCCTGCTGTTTTTCAAGGGCCTGCTGTTCTTCAAGGGCCTGCTGTTTTTTTCAAGGGGCTGTTTTTCAAGGGCCTGCTGTTTTTCAAGGGCCTGCTTTTTCTGCTGTTCTTCAAGGGCCTGCTGTTTTTCAAGGGCCTGCTGTTTTTCAAGGGCCTGCTGTTTTTCAAGGGCCTGCTGTTTTCAAGGGCTGTTGTTCAAGGGCCTGCTGTTTTTCAAGGGCCTGCTGTTTTTCAAGGGCCTGCTGTTTTTTCAAGGGCCTGCTGTTTTTCAAGGGCCTTTTTCAAGGGCCTGCTGTTTTTCAAGGGCCGCCAAGGGCTGCTTTTTCAAGGGCCTGCTGTTTTTTCAAGGGCCTGCTGTTTTTCAAGGGCCTGCTGTTTTTTCAGGGGCTGTTTTTCAAGGGCCTGCTTTTTTTTCAAGGGCCTGCTGTTTTTCAAGGGCCTGCTTTTTTTCAAGGGCCTGCTGTTTTTCAAGGGCCTGCTGTTTTTCAAGGGCCTGCTGTTCTTTAAGGGCCGCTGCTTTTTTTTTTTCAAGGGCCTGCTGTTTTTCAAGGGCCTGCTGTTTTTCAAGGGCCTGCTGTTTTTCAAGGGCCTGCCCTGCTTTTTTTCAAGGGCCTGCTGTTTTTCAAGGGCCTGCTGTTTTTCAAGGGCCTGCTGTTTTTCAAGGGCCTGCTGTTTTTCAAGGGCCTGCTGTTTTTCAGGGCCTGCTGTTTTTCAAGGGCCCTGCTTTTTTTTTCAAGGGGCCTGCTTTTTCAAGGGCCTTCAAGGGCCTGCTGTTTTTCAAGGGCCTGCTGTTTTTCAAGGGCCTGCTGTTTTTTTTTCAAGGGCCTGCTGTTTTTCAAGGGCTGCTGTTTTTCAAGGGCCTGCTGTTTTTCAAGGGCCTGCTTCATTTTTTCAAGGGCCCGCTGTTTTTCAAGGGCTGCTGTTTTTCAAGGGCCTGCTTTTTTCAAGGGCCCGCTGTTTTTCAAGGGCCTGCTGTTTTTCAAGGGCCTGCTGTTTTTCAAGGGCCTGCTGTTTTTCAAGGGCCTGCTGTTTTTCAAGGGCCCTGCTTTTTTCAAGGGCCTGCTGTTTTTTCAAGGGCCTGCTGTTTTTCAAGGGCCCGCTGTTTTTCAAGGGCCTGCTGTTTTTCAAGGGCCTGCTGTTTTTTCAAGGGCCTGCTGTTTTTCAAGGGCCTGCTGTTTTTTTTTCAAGGGCCTGCTGTTTTTTCAAGGGCCTGCTGTTTTTCAAGGGCCTGCTGTTTTTCAAGGGCCGCTGTTTTTTTCAAGGGCCTGCTGTTTTTCAAGGGCCTGCTGTTTTTTTTTTCAAGGGCCTGCTGTTTTTCAATTTTCTGTTCCCTGCTGCTGTTTTTCAAGGGCCTGCTTTTTCAAGGGCCTTTTTTTCAAGGGCCTGCTGTTTTTCAAGGGCCTGCTGTTTTTCAAGGGCCGCTGTTTTTCAAGGGCCTGCTGTTTTCAAGGGCCTGTTTTTTTTCAAGGGCCTGCTGTTTTTCAAGGGCCTGCTGTTTTTCAAGGGCCTGCTGTTTTTTCAAGGGCCTGCTGTTCTTCAAGGGCCTGCTGTTTTTCCAGGGCCTGCTGTTTTTCAAGGGCCCTGCTGTTTTTCAAGGGCCTGCTGTTTTTCAAGGGCCTGCTGTTCTTCAAGGGCCTGCTGTTTTTCAAGGGCCTGCTGTTTTTCAAGGGCCTGCTGTTTTTCAAGGGCCTGCTGTTCTTTAAGGGTCCGCTGTTTTTCATTTTCTTCAAGGGCCTGCTGTTTTTCAAGGGCCTGCTGTTTTTCAAGGGCCTGCTGTTTTTCAAGGGCCTGCTGTTTTTCAAGGGTCCGCTGTTTTTCATTTCTTCAAGGGCCTGCTGTTCTTCAAGGGCTGCTGTTTTTCAAGGGCTGCTGTTTTTCAAGGGCCTGCTGTTCTTTAAGGGTCCGCAGTTTTTCATTTTCTTCAAGGGCCGCTGTTCTTCAAGGGCCTGCTGTTTTTCAAGGGCCTGCTGTTTTTCAAGGGCCTGCTGTTTTTCAAGGGCCTGCTGTTCTTTAAGGGCCTGCTGTTTTTCAAGGGCCTGCTGTTTTTTTCAAGGGCCTGCTGTTTTTCAAGGGGCTGCTGTTTTTCAAGGGCCTGCTGTTTTTCAAGGGCCTGCTGTTTTTCAAGGGCCTGCTGTTTTTCAAGGGCCTGCTGTTTTTCAAGGGCCTGCTGTTTTTCAAGGGCCTGCTGTTTTGCTGTTTTTCAAGGGGCCTGCTGTTTTTCAAGGGCCTGCTGTTTTTAAAGGCCTGCTGTTTTTCATTTTTTCAAGGGGCCTGCTGTTTTTCAAGGGCCTGCTGTTTTTCAAGGGCCTGCTGTTTTTCAAGGGCCTGCTGTTTTTCAAGGGCCTGCTGTTTTTCAAGGGCCTGCTGTTTTTCAAGGGCCTGCTGTTTTTCAAGGGCCTGCTGTTTTTCAAGGGCCTGCTGTTTTTCAAGGGCCTGCTGTTTTTCAAGGGCCTGCTGTTGTTCAAGGGCCTGCTGTTTTTCAAGGGCCCGCTGTTTTTCAAGGGCCTGCTGTTTTTCAAGGGCCTGCTGTTTTTCAAGGGCCTGCTGTTTTTCAAGGGCTGCTGTTTTTCAAGGGCCTGCTTTTTTTCAAGGGCCTGCTGTTTTTCAAGGGCCTGCTGTTTTTTTCAAGGGCCTGCTGTTTTTTCAAGGGCCTGCTGTTTTTCAAGGGCCTGCTGTTTTTCAAGGGCCCGCTGTTTTCAAGGGCCTGCTGTTTTTCAAGGGCCTGCTGTTTTTCAAGGGCCTGCTGTTTTTCAAGGGCCTGCTGTTTTTCAAGGGCCTGCTGTTTTTCAAGGGCCTGCTTTTTTTCATTTTTTTCAAGGGGCTGTTTTTCAAGGGCCTGCTGTTTTTCAAGGGCCTGCTGTTTTTTTTTTTCAAGGGCCTGCTGTTTTTCAAGGGTCCCTGTTTTTTTTTTTTCAAGGGCCTGCTGTTCTTAAGGGCCTGTTTTTCATTTTCTTCAAGGGCCTGCTGTTTTTCAAGGGCCTGCTGTTTTTCAAGGGCCCTGCTGTTTTTTCAAGGGCCTGCTTTTTCAAGGCCCTGCTGTTTTTCAAGGGTCCTGCTGTTTTTTTCAAGGGCCTGCTGTTTTTCAGGGCCCCTGCTGTTTTTCAAGGGCCTGCTGTTTTTTTAAGGGCCTGCTGTTTTTCAAGGGCCTGCTGTTTTTCAAGGGCCTGCTGTTTTTCAAGGGCCTGCTGTTTTTCAAGGGCCCGCTGTTTTTCAAGGGCCTGCTGTTTTTCAAGGGCCTGCTGTTTTTCAAGGGCCTGCTGTTTTTCAGGGCCTGCTGTTTTTCAAGGGCCTGCTGTTTTTCAAGGGCCTGCTGTTTTTTCAAGGGCCTGCTGTTTTTCATTTTCTTCAAGGGCCCGCTGTTTTTGCTTTTTTCAAGGGCCTGCTGTTCTTCAAGGGCCTGCTGTTTTTCAAGGCCTGCTGTTTTCAAGGGCCTGCTGTTTTTCAAGGGCCTGCTGTTTTTCAAGGGCCTGCTGTTTTTCAAGGGCCTGCTGTTTTTCAAGGGCCTGCTGTTTTTTCAAGGGCCGCTGTTTTTTTTTCAAGGGCCTGCTGTCTTCAAGGGCCGCTGTTTGCTCATTTTTTCAAGGGCCTGCTGTTTTTCAAGGGCCTGCTGTTTTTCAAGGGCCTGCTTTTTTCAAGGGCCGCTGTTTTTCAAGGGCCTGCTGTTTTCTTCAAGGGCCTGCTTTTTCAAGGGCCTGCTGTTTTTCAAGGGCCTGCTGTTTTTCAAGGGCCTGCTGTTTTTCAAGGGCCTGCTGTTTTCAAGGGCCGCTTTTTTCAAGGGCCTGCTGTTTTTCAAGGGCCTGCTGTTTTTCAAGGGCCCGCTGTTTTTCAAGGGCCTGCTGTTTTTCAAGGGCCTGCTGTTTTTCATTTTCTTCAGGGCCCTGTGTTTTTCAAGGGGCCGCTGTTTTTCAAGGGCCTGCTGTTTTTCAAGGGCCCGCTGTTTTTCAAGGGCCTGCTGTTTTTAAGGGCCTGCTGTTCTTCAAGGGCCTGCTGTTTTTCAAGGGCCTGCTGTTTTTCAAGGGCCTGCTTTTTTCAAGGGCCTGCTGTTTTTCAAGGGCCTGCTGTTTTTCAAGGGCCTGCTGTTTTTCAAGGGCCTGCTGTTTTTCAAGGGCCTGCTGTTTTTTGCTTTCAAGGGCCTGCTGTTTTTAAGGTCCGCTGTTTTTCAGGGCCGCTGTTTTTCAATTTCTTCAAGGGCCCGCTGTTTTCAAGGGCCTGCTGTTTTTCAAGGGCCTGCTGTTTTTCAAGGGCCTGCTGTTTTTCAGGGCCTGCTTTTTCAAGGGCCTGCTGTTGTTCAAGGGCCCTGCTGTTTTTCAAGGGCCTGCTGCTGCTGTTTTTCAAGGGCCTGCTGTTTTTCAAGGGCCTGCTGTTTTTCAAGGGCCCGCTGTTTTTCAAGGGCCTGCTGTTTTTCAAGGGCCTGCTGTTTTTCAAGGGCCTGCTGTTTTCAAGGGCCTGCTGTTTTTTCAAGGGCCTGTTTCTGTTTTTCTTTTTTCAAGGGCCTGCTGTTTTTCAAGGGCCCGCTGTTTTTCAAGGGCCTGCTGTTTTTCAAGGGCCTGCTGTTTTTCAGGGCCCGCTGTTTTTCAAGGGCCTGCTGTTTTTCAAGGGCCTGCTGTTTTTCAAGGGCCTGCTGTTTTTCAGGGCTGCTGTTTTTCAAGGGCCTGTTTTTCAAGGGCCTGCTGTTGTTCAAGGGCCTGCTTTTTTTCAAGGGGCCGCTGTTCTTCAAGGGCCTGCTGTTCTTCAAGGGCCCTGCTCAAGGGCCTGCTGTTTTTCAAGGGCCTGCTGTTTTTCAAGGGCCTGCTGTTTTTCAAGGGCCTGCTGTTCTTTAAGGGTCCGCTGTTTTTCATTTTCTTCAAGGGCCCGCTGTTTTTCAAGGGGCTGCTGTTTTTCAAGGGCCTGCTGTTTTTCAAGGGCCTGCTGTTTTTTCAAGGGCCTGCTGTTGTTCAAGGGCCTGCTGTTTTTCAAGGGCCTGCTGTTTTTCAAGGGCCCGCTGTTTTTCAAGGGCCCTGCTGTTTTTCAAGGGCCTGCTGTTTTTCAAGGGCCTGCTGTTTTTCAAGGGCCTGCTCATTTTCTTCAAGGGCCCGCTGTTTTTCAAGGGCCTGCTGTTTTTCAAGGGCCTGCTGTTTTTCAGGGGCCTGCTGTTTTTCAGGGCCTTTTTCAAGGGCCTGCTGCTTTTTTCAAGGGCCTGCTGTTTTTCAAGGGCCTGCTGTTTTTCATTTGTTTTTCAAGGGCCTGCTGTTTTTTCAAGGGCCCGCTGTTTTTTTTCTTCAAGGGCCTGCTGTTTTTCAAGGGCCTGCTGTTTTTCAAGGGCCTGCTGTTTTTTTTCAAGGGCCTGCTGTTGTTCAAGGGCCTGCTGTTTTTCAAGGGCCTGCTGTTTTTCAAGGGCCTGCTGTTTTTCAAGGGCCTGCTGTTTTTCAATTTTTTCAAGGGCCTGCTGTTTTTCAAGGGCCCTCAAGGGCTGTTTTTCAAGGGCCTGCTGTTTTTCAAGGGGCTGCCTTTAAGGGCTGTTTTTCATTTTCTTCAAGGGCCCGCTGTTTTCAAGGGCCTGCTGTTTTTCAAGGGCCTGCTGTTTTTCAAGGGCCTGCTGTTTTTCAAGGGCCTGCTGCTGTTTTTAAAGGGCCTGCTGCTTTTTTCAGGGCCTGCTTTTTTCAAGGGCCTGCTGTTTTTCAAGGGCCTGCTGTTTCTTCAAAGGGCTGTTTTTCAAGGGCCCTTTTTTTTCAAGGGCCCGCTGTTTTTCAAGGGCCTGCTGTTTTTCAAGGCCTGCTGTTTTTCAAGGGCCTGCTGTTTTTCAGGGCCCGCTGTTTTTCAAGGGCCTTTTGTTCAAGGGCCTGCTGTTGTTCAAGGGCCTGCTGTTTTCAAGGGGGTTTTTCAAGGGCCTGCTGTTTTTCAAGGGCCTGCTTTTTTCAAGGGCCTGCTGTTTTTCAAGGGGCCTGCTGTTTTTCAAGGGCCTGCTGTTTTTCAAGGGCCTGCTGTTTTTCAAGGGCCTGCTGTTTTTCAAGGGCCTGCTGTTTTTCAAGGGCCTGCTGTTTTTCAAGGGCCTGCTGTTTTTCAAGGGCCTTCTGTTTTTCAAGGGCCTGCTGTTTTTCAAGGGCCTGCTGTTTTTCAAGGGCCTGCTGTTTTTCAAGGGCCTGCTGTTTTTCAAGGGCCTGCTGTTTTTCAAGGGGCTGTTTTGTTTTTTTCAAGGGCCCTGCTGTTTTTCAAGGGCCTGCTGTTTTTTCAAGGGCCTGCTGTTTTTCAAGGGCCTGCTGTTTTTCAAGGGCCTGCTGTTTTTAAGGGTCCGCTGTTTTTCATTTTCTTCAAGGGCCTGCTGTTTTTCAAGGGCCTGCTGTTTTTCAAGGGCCTGCTGTTTTTCAAGGGCCTGCTGTTTTTAAGGGCCTGCTGTTCTTTAAGGGTCCGCTGTTTTTCATTTTCTTCAAGGGCCTGCTGTTCTTCAAGGGCCTGCTGTTTTTCAAGGGCCCGCTGTTTTTCAAAGGCCTGCTGTTTTTCAAGGGCCTGCTGTTGTTCAAGGGGCCTGCTGTTTTTTTTCTTCAAGGGCCTGCTGTTTTTCAAGGGCCTGCTGTTTTTTCAAGGGCCTGCTTTTTTTTTCAAGGGCCTGCTGTTTTTCAAGGGCCTGCTGTTCTTTAAGGGCCTGCTCATTTTTTTTTCAAGGGGCCTGCTGTTTTTCAAGGGCCTGCTGTTTTTCAAGGGCCTGCTGTTCTTTAAGGGCCTGCTGTTTTTTTTCAAGGGCCTGCTGTTTTCAAGGGCCTGCTGTTTTTCAAGGGCCTGCTGTTTTTCAAGGGCCTGCTGTTTTTTCAAGGGCCTGCTGTTTCAAGGGCCTGCTGTTTTTTCAAGGGCCCCCGCTGTTTTTCAAGGGCCTTGCTGTTTTTCAAGGGCCTGCTGTTTTTCAAGGGCCTGCTTTTTTTTTTTTCAGGGCCCGCTGTTCTTCAAGGGCCTGCTTTTCAAGGGCCTGCTGTTTTTCAAGGGCCTGCTGTTCTTTAATGGTCCGCTGTTTTTCATTTTCTTCAAGGGTCCGCTGTTCTTCAAGGGCCTGCTGTTTTTCAAGGGCCTGCTGTTTTTCAAGGGCCTGCTGTTTTTCAAGGGTCCCTGTTTTTTTTCATTTTTTCAAGGGTCCGCTGTTTTTCAAGGGCCTGCTGTTTTTCAAGGGCCTGCTGTTTTTCAAGGGCCTGCTGTTTTTCAAGGGCCTGCTGTTTTTCAAGGGCCTGCTGTTTTTTTTCAAGGGCCTGCTGTTTTTCAAGGGCCCGCTGTTTTTCAAGGGCCTGCTGTTTTTCAAGGGCCTGCTGTTTTTCAAGGGCCCGCTGTTTTTCAAGGGCCTGCTGTTTTTTCAAGGGCCTGCTGTTTTTCAAGGGCCTGCTGTTTTTCAAGGGCCTGCTTTTTTTCAAGGGCCTGCTGTTTTTCAAGGGCCTGCTGTTTTTCAAGGGCCTGCTGTTTTTCAAGGGCCTGCTGTTTTTCAAGGGCCTGCTGTTTTTTCAAGGGCCTGCTGTTTTTCAAGGGTCCGCTGTTTTTCATTTTCTTCAAGGGCCTACTGTTTTTCAAGGGCCTGCTGTTTTTCAAGGGCCTGCTGTTTTTCAAGGGCCTGCTGTTTTTCAAGGGTCCCTGCTTTTTCAAGGGCCTGCTGTTTTTCAAGGGCCTGCTGTTTTCAAGGGCCTGCTGTTTTTCAAGGGCCTGCTGTTTTTCAAGGGCCTGCTGTTTTTTTTCAAGGGCCTGCTGTTCTTCAAGGGCCTGCTGTTTTTCAAGGGCCTGCTGTTTTTCAAGGGCCTGCTGTTTTTCAAGGGCCTGCTGTTTTTCAAGGGCCTGCTGTTTTTCAAGGGCCTGCTGTTTTTCAAGGGCCTGCTGTTTTTCAAGGGCCTGCTGTTTTTCAAGGGCCTGCTGTTTTTCAAGGGCCTGCTTTTTTTCAAGGGCCTGCTGTTTTTCAAGGGCCTGCTGTTTTTCAAGGGCCCGCTGTTTTTCAAGGGCCTGCTGTTTTTCAAGGGCCTGCTGTTTTTCAAGGGCCGCTGTTTTTCAAGGGCCTGCTGTTTTTCAAGGGCCTGCTGTTTTTCAAGGGCCTGCTGTTTTTCAAGGGCCTGCTGTTTTTCAAGGGGGTTTTCAAGGGCTGCTGTTTTTCAAGGGCCTGCTGTTTTCAAGGGCCTGCTGTTGTTTTCAAGGGCCTGCTGTTTTTCAAGGGCCTGCTGTTTTTCTTCAAGGGGCCTGCTGTTTTTCAAGGGCCCTGCTGTTGTTCAAGGGCCTGCTGTTTTTCAAGGGGCCTGCTGTTTTTCAAGGGCCTGCTGTTCTTTAAGGGCCTGCTGTTTTTCATTTTCTTTAAGGGTCCGCTGTTTTTCATTTTCTTCAAGGGCCTGCTGTTTTTCAAGGGCCCGCTGTTTTTCAAGGGCCTGCTGTTTTTCAAGGGCTGTTTTTCCTGCTGTTTTTCAAGGGCCTGCTGTTTTTCAAGGGCCTGCTGTTTTTCAAGGGCCTGCTGTTTTTCAAGGGCCCGCTGTTTTTCAAGGGCCTGCTGTTTTTCAAGGGCCTGCTGTTTTTCAAGGGCCTGCTGTTTTTCAAGGGCCTGCTGTTTTTCAAGGGCCTGCTGTTCTTTAAGGGCCCGCTGTTTTTCATTTTCTTCAAGGGCCGCTGTTCTTCAAGGGCCCGCTGTTTTTCAAGGGCCTGCTGTTTTTCAAGGGCCTGCTGTTCTTTAAGGGCCTGCTGTTTTTTCAAGGGCCTGCTGTTTTTCATTTTTTCAAGGGCCTGCTGTTTTTCCAGGGCCTGCTGTTTTTCAAGGGCCTGCTGTTTTTTCAAGGGCCCTGCTGTTTTTTTCAAGGGCCTGCTGTTTTTCAAGGGCCTGCTGTTTTTCAAGGGCCTGCTGTTTTTTCAAGGGCCTGCTGTTTTTCAAGGGCCTGCAAGGGCCCTGCTTTTTCAAGGGCCTGCTGTTTTTCAAGGGCCCGCTGTTTTCAAGGGCCTGCTGTTTTTCAAGGGCCTGCTGTTTTTCAAGGGCCTGCTGTTTTTCAAGGGCCTGCTGTTTTTTCAAGGGCCTGCTGTTTTTCAAGGGCCTGCTGTTTTTCAAGGGCCTACTGTTTTTCAAGGGCCTGCTGTTTTTCCAGGGCCTGCTGTTTTTCAAGGGCCTGCTGTTTTTCAAGGGTCCCTGTTTTTTTTTCAAGGGCCTGCTGTTTTTCAAGGGCCTGCTGTTTTTCAAGGGCCTGCTGTTTTTCAAGGGCCTGCTGTTCTTTAAGGGTCCGCTGTTTTTCATTTTCTTCAAGGGCCCGCTGTTCTTCAAGGGCCTGCTGTTTTTCAAGGGCCTGCTGTTTTTTCAAGGGCCTGCCTGCTTTTTTTCAAGGGCCTGCTGTTTTTCAAGGGCCTGCTGTTTTTCAAGGGCCTGCTGTTTTTCAAGGGCCTGCTGTTTTTCAAGGGCCTGCTGTTTTTCAAGGGCCTGCTGTTTTTCAAGGGCCTGCTGTTTTTCAAGGGCCTGCTGTTTTTCAAGGGCCTGCTGTTTTTCAAGGGCCTGCTGTTTTTCAAGGGCCTGCTGTTTTTCAAGGGCCTGCTGTTTTCAAGGGCCCGCTGTTTTTCAAGGGCCTGCTGTTCTTCAAGGGCCTGCTGTTTTTCAAGGGCCTGCTGTTCTTCAAGGGCCAGCTGTTTTTCAAGGGCCTGCTGTTTTTCAAGGGCCTGCTGTTTTTCAAGGGCCTGCTGTTTTTCAAGGGCCCGCTGTTCTTCAAGGGCCTGCTGTTTTTCAAGGGCCTGCTGTTTTGCAAGGGCCTGCTGTTGTTCAAGGGCCTGCTGTTTTTCAAGGGCCTTCTGTTCTTCAAGGGCCTGCTGTTCAAGGGCCCGCTGTTTTTCAAGGGTCCGCTGTTTTTCATTTTGCTCAAGGGCCTGCTGTTTTTCAAGGGCCTGCTGTTTTTCCAGGGCCTGCTGTTTTTCAAGGGCCTGCTGTTCTTTAAGGGTCCGCTGTTTTTCATTTTCTTCAAGGGCCCGCTGTTCTTCAAGGGCCTGCTGTTTTTCAAGGGCCTGCTGTTTTTCAAGGGCCTGCTGTTTTTCAAGGGTCTGCTGTTTTTCAAGGGCCTGCTGTTTTTCAAGGGCCTGCTGTTTTTCAAGGGCCTGCTGTTTTTCAAGGGCCTGCTTTTTCAAGGGCCTGCTGTTTTTCAAGGGCCTGCTGTTTTTCAAGGGCCTGCTGTTTTTCAAGGGCCTGCTGTTTTTCAAGGGCCTGCTGTTTTTCAAGGGCCTGCTGTTTTTCAAGGGCCTGTTTTTTTCATTTTCTTCAAGGGCCCGCTGTTTTTCAAGGGCCTGCTGTTTTTCAAGGGCCTGCTGTTTTTCAAGGGCCTGCTGTTTTTCAAGGGCCTGCTGTTTTTCAAGGGCCTGCTGTTTTTCAAGGGCCTGCTGTTTTTCAAGGGCCTGCTGTTTTTCAAGGGCCTGCTGTTCTTTAAGGGTCCGCTGTTTTTCATTTTCTTCAAGGGCCCGCTGTTTTTCAAGGGCCTGCTGTTTTTCAAGGGCCTGCTGTTTTTCAAGGGCCTGCTGTTTTCAAGGGCCTGCTGTTTTTCAAGGGCCTGCTGTTTTTCAAGGGCCTGCTGTTTTTCAAGGGCCTGCTGTTGTTTTTTCAAGGGCCTGCTGTTTTTCAAGGGCCTGCTGTCTTTCAAGGGCCTGCTGTTTTTCAAGGGCCTGCTGTTTTTTCAAGGGCCTGCTGTTTTTCAAGGGCCTGCTGTTTTTCAAGGGCCTGCTGTTTTTCAAGGGCCTGCTGTTTTTCAAGGGCCTGCTGTTTTTTCAAGGGCCTGCTGTTTTTCAAGGGCCTGCTGTTTTTCAAGGGCCTGCTGTTCTTTAAGGGTCCGCTGTTTTTCATTTTCTTCAAGGGCCCGCTGTTTTTCAAGGGCCTGCTGTTTTTCAAGGGCCTGCTGTTTTTCAAGGGCCTGCTGTTTTTCAAGGGCCTGGTGTTTTTCTTCAAGGCCCGCTGTTTTTCATTTTTTCAAGGGCCTGCTGTTTTTTCAAGGGCCTGCTGTTTTTTTCAAGGGCCTGCTGTTTTTCAAGGGCTGTTTTTCAAGGGCCTGCTTTTTTTCAAGGGGCTGTTTTTCAAGGGCTGCTGTTTTTTCAGGGCCTGCTGTTTTTCAAGGGCCTGCTGTTTTTCAAGGGCCTGCTGCTTTTTCAAGGGCCCGCTGCTTTTTTCAAGGGCCTGCTGTTTTCAAGGGTCTGCTGCTCATTTTTTCAAGGGCCTGCTGTTTTTCAAGGGCCCGCTGTTTTTCAAGGGCCTGCTGTTTTTCAAGGGCGCTGCTGTTTTTCAAGGGCCTGCTGTTTTTCAAGGGCCTGCTGTTTTTTCAAGGGCCTGCTGTTTTTCAAGGGCCTGCTGTTTTTCAAGGGCCTGCTGTTTTTCAAGGGCCCGCTGTTCTTTAAGGGCCTGCTGTTTTTCATTTTTTCAAGGGCCTGCTGTTTTTCAAGGGCCTGCTGTTTTTCAAGGGCCTGCTGTTTTTAAGGGCCTGCTGTTTTTCATTTTTTTCAAGGGCCTGCTGTTCTTCAAGGGCCCTGCTGTTTTTCAAGGGCCTGCTGTTTTTCAAGGGCCTGCTGTTTTTCAAGGGCCTGCTGTTTTTCAAGGGCCTGCTGTTTTTCAAGGGCCTGCTGTTCTTTAAGGGTCCGCTGTTTTTCATTTTCTTCAAGGGCCCGCTGTTCTTCAAGGGCCTGCTGTTTTTCAAGGGCCTGCTGTTTTTCAAGGGCCTGCTGTTTTTCAAGGGCCTGCTGTTTTTCAAGGGCCTGCTGTTTTTCAAGGGCCTGCTGTTTTTCAAGGGCCTGCTGTTTTTCAAGGGCCTGCTGTTTTTCAAGGGCCTGCTGTTTTTCAAGGGCCTGCTGTTTTTCAAGGGCCTGCTGTTTTTCAAGGGCCTGCTGTTCTTTAAGGGTCCGCTGTTTTTCATTTTTTTGCTGTTTTTCAAGGGCCTGCTGTTTTTCAAGGGCCTGCTGTTTTTCAAGGGCCTGCTGTTTTTCAAGGGCCTGCTGTTTTTTTTCTTCAAGGGCCGCTGTTTTTCAAGGGCCTGTTTTTCAAGGGCCTGCTGTTTTTCAAGGGCCTGCTGTTTTTCAAGGGCCTGCTGTTTTTTCAAAGGGTCCCTGCTGTTTTTCAAGGGCCTGCTTTCTTCAAGGGCCACTGCTGTTTTTCAAGGGCCTGCTGTTTTTCATTTTTTCAAGGGCCTGCTGTTTTTCAAGGGCCTGCTGTTTTTCAAGGGCCCGCTGTTCTTCAAGGGCCTGCTGTTTTTCAAGGGCCTGCTGTTTTTCAAGGGCCTGCTGTTTTTCAAGGGCCTGTTTTTTCTGCTGTTTTTCAAGGGCCTGCTGTTTTTCAAGGGCCTGCTGTTTTTCAAGGGCCTGCTGTTTTTCAAGGGCCCTGTTTTTTTTTTTCAAGGGCCTGCTGTTTTTCAAGGGCCTTTTTTCAAGGGCCTGCTGTTTTTCAAGGGCCTGCTGTTTTTCAAGGGCCTGCTGTTTTTCAAGGGCCTGCTTTTCATTTTCTTCAAGGGCCTGCTGTTTTTCAAGGGCCTGCTGTTTTTTTTTCAAGGGCCCGCTGCTGTTTTTCAAGGGCCTGCTGTTTTTCAAGGGCCTGCTGTTTTTCATGCTTTTTCAAGGGCCTGCTGTTTTTCAAGGGTCCCTGCTGTTTTTTCAAGGGCCTGCTGTTTTTCAAGGGCCTGCTGTTTTTCAAGGGCCTGCTGTTTTTCAAGGGCCTGCTGTTTTTCAAGGGCCTGCTGTTCTTCAAGGGCCTGCTGTTTTTCTGTTTTTCAAGGGCCTGCTGTTTTTCAAGGGCCTGCTGTTTTTCAAGGGCCTGCTGTTCTTTAAGGGCCTGCTGTTTTTCATTTTCTTCAAGGGCCCGCTGTTTTTCAAGGGCCTGCTGTTTTTCAAGGCCTGCTGTTTTTCAAGGGCCTGCTTTTTCAAGGGCCTGCTGTTTTTCAAGGGCCTGCTGTCATTTCTTTAAGGGTCCGCTGTTTTTCATTTTCTTCAAGGGCCTGCTGTTCTTCAAGGGCCTGCTGTTTTTCAAGGGCCTGCTGTTTTTCAAGGGCCTGCTGTTTTTCAAGGGTCCGCTGCTGTTTTTCAAGGGCCCGCTGTTTTTTCAAGGGCCTGCTGTTGTTCAAGGGCCTGCTGTTTTTCAAGGGCCTTCTGTTTTTCAAGGGCCTGCTGTTTTTCAAGGGCCTGCTGTTCTTTAAGGGTCCGCTGTTTTTCATTTTCAAGGGCCTGCTGTTTTTCAAGGGCCTGCTGTTTTTCCAGGGCCTGCTGTTTTTCAAGGGCCTGCTGTTTTTCAAGGGTCCGCTGTTTTTCTTTTCTTCAAGGGCCTGCTGTTTTTCAAGGGCCTGCTGTTTTCAAGGGCCTGCTGTTTTTCAAGGGTACCTACAGATGGGGCTACCCCTTGGCGGTGGTGTTCAGGAACGACCGTTCATCATTTACCCTGCGATCACCGACCGATCTCCCAGCGCTCTTTGAATACCTGGGGACAGCGCCAATCCAAGTGCAGAACTGGCTGATGAAGATTCCCAGACCGACTGGCCGTTCGGGACCGTACTCTGGCAGAAGCAACCCACCAGCCCGCTCCCAGAGACCCAGGGGAATACCTCGCACGCCTCTCGTAGACGGAACACGTGAGTCATAATTTTAAAATGCCACCTACGCTCTCAAAGTTCCCGACTCTGATGCACCGGCTGGCCGCAATGTTTCCCCCAAGATCTGCTACCCACACTGTCACCCAGCCCCCCCCACCCCCGTTGTGTCTCACTGACTAAAGATCCGTCACCCGGTATATCCAGCAGGCACTGACACTAGATGTCGGGTACCCAGTTTAGAGACACATTTCCATGAACAGGCAATGGAGATTCGCACTGGAACCCCGCAGACAAGTGGTAGATCTGCTCAATCCCCTCAGCATACCTGTTCGATAGAACAACACCCAGATAAGCAAGGGGAAAACTGCAAGGGAACATGCATGACGTACGCTACGAGACTAACAGAACAGCAGTCCTCTACGGTTAACGAACCCAGGTCAATGCCAGCGCTACCCAATGGAAATGGGATAAGCCAGACCCATCGCTCATGCTTTTCCACACTACTGAAAACCAGACACACTGCCTGGAGAACTCCTCAAACCTGCCCTTAGGGTTAAAAACCATCGCCTCCCAAACGGGGAATTGTTTTTTTTTTTTTTTTTTATCATCCATCGGAACCCCCCATTGCTCTCCATCCTGGCTCAAATAGAACACGCCACCAATACCCAACTTTGTAAGGGCCTGGACTGGTTATAAGGCCGGACAGTTTGGGATTCCCTTTGCACACTGGGGGTTTCAGACACTATGCATGCTCTGCCTAATACTGTGGTGGGAGGGGCGGGAAGGTAGGAGGGATAATAGGAACATGGGATGGTCGCCCCCCTCTCCTGAGACCCTGGTGGTTTACCCCAGTAGGTAAATCCATTTGAATAGAGGTGGCCACCTCTGCAGATCAGGAAGGAATTCAGGGGAGGGGTGCTCCTATCCGAACGCCTGGAAAGCAGAATTACAATGTTACGGTTGTTGCATTATACATAAATCTCTACTATGCCAGTCGGTGCGTTCATTATGCTCAATAGTTAAGTTGTTACGTTATGTTATGTGGATTTTGAAGGGTTAATTAAACACTCACGTATTTGATGTAATGCCTTACCTTATCTCCATGATTTTCACACACATAGTTACGCAAAGGAAGCCCACAACCTCTTGTACACCAACTGCCCATGGCCTGGAGAAGGGCAGGGAGCCCTCCCTACGGTCCTTGCTAGACACTCCCACACATAGGTTAACGCCCCTCCAGCTGGATCTGGTGGACGTTCGAACAGCAGGTTAGCTGTACAGACTAGGAGACCGACACTGCTAGACGGTGGACGGTTTCTGATTTATGATACATCACAAAATATGATATGGGTTAAATGAGAGTTCTATTGACCAGGAGGAAAGGCTTTGAATATAATAACATTTATTAATCACAAAATATGATATGGGTTAAATGAGAGAGTTCTAGTGACCAGGAGGAAAGGCTTTGAATATAATAACATTTATTACAGGTAGTTAAAAGTCAAGCTAATACACAAATCCCTAGCACATCAAGGCAGAAAATGCTAGGTTGAAATAAAATATATATATATATGAAGGAATATAGATTATATTCCTTCAGACCGTGATCTACAAGCATGTTTAGTTACAAGTAGCAGGGCATACCTTCCCCTGCTACTGGAGAAATTACCTTGGGTCCATCTCGCTTGCTGGTTCTCCCGGAAAAGACCGAGATGCCCCCCTTTCCTCAGAGTAACCAAAAACCAGCCTGATTCCTCATTGGCTGGCTTAGAGTCTAAGCCAGCCCCCTTACAGGCGAAACTCCCACCAGTGATGTAAAATATACCTGAATGGTCTCACTTCGTTACCTATCCCGGCATGGGGTCGTTTATAGTGAATAGGTGACAAACAATGTTAATTGGCTCCCCATTGTCCTTCAAGTTTCGGCCCCGCAATGTCTGCAGTTGACCAGAGCTTGGGAGGAGAGCTTTTGCTCACCTTTCATAGCTGCAAGCAAAAGAGATATATTCATAATATTTCACAGATATTAATGGAAATTTCACATAACCGCATCAGGCAACAGATGGCCCCTTGTGGCCAGTTGAGTATATGAGACTTGGCCACACATAGAATAATGGTTTATGTGCAATTTTCTTTAATATTTGGAACTTTTCTGGCTTTGCCCTCTGAAATGAAATCAAACTTCTTTGAGAATAATAAAAAAACTTTTAAACTCTCCATCTCTACAGTTCACATTTCTGGATCCCAGTATCGGTAGTCATCACTTGTTCTGGATGTAATAAGTCCATAATAATAACAGAAAAATCATATGAGAAATAAAGAGAGAAAAAAAAAACACACCCCAAAAAAAAACGAAGGGGGAAGAAAAATAAAAATAAAATAAAAACATGAGGATCCTTGTTCTCAACTGTCCAATAATAATAGTGGGAAAGTCCATAATGTCAATCTGGTCATGTTGCCCTTGCTTCTGGGACAGCCTTCCATGGTGAATACAGTTGGATACAGCATACAGTAATGGCCTTTGGAACAGCTATCCGGGCTTTCTAAGATTATACTTTATTAATGTGGACAGAGGTAGAGAAAGAGATAAACAAGTACATTTGGGACATATGTATTCAAATGAATGCTTGTCTGGTAAGTCTGAGCAGTAAGGACCTTTTAATTGCCATAGATATACTGCAACATAAAGTGAGACCCTTTTCCCAGTGACATGTGTAACAATTTTAGGTTTAGGTTTTAGGTTTACGTCCTTATGCCAGGTTTCTGATTTCACCCCTCATCTTTCTTCCTCCATTGTCATATGCCTGCAAGTAACTCTGCTCCACCTTCTGCTGAATACCACTGTGTGTGTGTGTGTGTGTGACACTTTAAGTGTCCAGGGTGGTCTTGTTGCCATCGCAACTCACCACTAGCTCCTTTTACTGCAGCTATGTTCAGTGCTGGTGCAAAACATTTGGGCATATAGCTCCGTCCTTGGCTACCATGGGTAGCTACTGTACCGTCCGGCCTTTAGCAGGCTACAGAAGAAGTCACCACTATGAGAGTTCTATGTGCAGATTAGGCAGTGTCATCTACGCAGACAAAAATAACTTGATTTCAGAATATGGATAAGTGTGATGTCACCAGTCACTAGTGGCTTCAGGAACAATCAAACTAAAATACTTTTAAGTACAATTGTACTATACTCCCTGCTATTTGCCAATCACTATGAGTCTCACCAGTTCCAGTATATCTATATTATATTCACGCAATGCTCTTTGACTTATTCTGGCACACAAAGGAAAACCTGACCAACAAAAAAAAAAAACAATATCAATGACCACATCTGATGACTGCCCAAATGTTAGAACTGTAGAGAGGATTGTATGTCACATTTACACAGAAAATAGTCACATGACTGTTGTTAAACCCTAATATTACTAGTGTCATGATAAATAGCTACCATGACCTAAATTCATATAAAATGATTATCCCATGTCATAAGAGAAAACTAACACCTGTTGGGACTTGGCCCATCCCCAAAATGCTACAGGGAAGCCTTAATATTCTATATCAACATTTCTAATCGCTTTAAATGTTCTCCATGTAGTGTTCCCAATACTCACTCCCCTCTTTTTTTTTTTATTTGACCATAGTCACGCAAAACTGAAGAATCACCACCAAAAAAAAAAAATAAGGTGATATAGGAAAGAAATAAAAAAAAACGAAATAAATAAAAAAAAAAAACAACAAAAAAAAAAAAAAATAATTTATTAAAAAAAAAATTAAAAATTACAATTAAAATAATAAAAAAAAAATAATAAAATTAAAATAAAAAAATAAAAACTAAAACAAAATAATAAAACCATACAGATTGAATGCTGGCCCAAACTTTAACTTTGTTGAAGAGGCTTAAATCTGTGTCTTGTTAACCCAAAAAAAAAAAACATTTGAAAAACTGCCTTTAGCATTGTAGCTATACTAAAGGCAACCCCCTCTCCCGGTTGTGATTAACATATTAATTGACTCTCAGTGCAAACCCATTTGCAAGTCAAAAAGGCCACAAAAAGTTGTTTTTAGAGAGGGTAGGACGTCTGTTTATTGAAACAGACTGCCCCAAACCAGTGTTTAGAATTTAGCTAGGCCTGTAATTAATTATATTTAAGGCTTCTCCTAAGAACATACAAACAAAAAAAAAAATTATGTTCTTTAAGGTCCTTATGTGTATTTGGGTACACATCTGGGTCCAATCATCCGTCCTTGTTTGTGCATTTATCCTATAATACAAAACTTAAAAATCATTAATAACATCTCACTGTACCTCTCTGAGAGGTTCATACTGGCCTAACTAGTAGTGGATGCTTGGAACCGCCTTCCAGCAGAGGTAATGAATCCATCAACCGTAAGTAAAGTCAAAAATGTACAGGACCCACCCCATATCTAAACTAACCAAAAATTATAGGAAAAATCTGTAGGGTTTATAAATACTTACATTCTAAGAATACAACATGTAGACCTATAATCTTCACATGAGTGAATTTGGAAGGGAAAACAACACGCAACACAAGACCTACTGAATGCCTAAGATGCCACAATGTGCAAAGTAATGTATCATGTAGTTTCCAAGTGTCAGAGTGAATGAACCTTCACTCTAAGCCACCTGAAAGGACATAAAAAAAAAAAAAAACGAACGAAGGGAAAGAAAAAAAAAAAAAAAAAATCTCATATCTGTGCACAGGTTATTTCTTTGCGAATACATTTAAACTTGTAAAACCAAAAGTTATAAATTTAAACTGGTACCAGTA
This sequence comes from Lithobates sylvaticus, assembly GCA_028564925.1. Taxonomy (NCBI): domain Eukaryota; kingdom Metazoa; phylum Chordata; class Amphibia; order Anura; family Ranidae; genus Lithobates; species Lithobates sylvaticus. The sequence goes on along the minus strand of CM053026.1, from coordinate 494,378,004 downwards.
TTGAGCTCCTTATAAACGGGAAAAAAAAAAAACAAATATTTATAAAATAATCATAAACAGTACAACGCATGCGCATTAGTGTGATCACACTTATTGATTGCCATAAAACAATGTTGGGTGCACCCCCTATCAAAAAAAAAAACAAATCTTAGTTTATACATGTACTGTTCCTACTCATGCATTCCATCGCTCACCCATACACATTCATTTCAAATGCATCCCATACATTCTGTATAAGGCTTTGGTAATTGCAAATGAATTGCTAGGCGTTTCCGACCTCTGGGAGAATACAAAGTAAAGAAGAGAAAGAGGAAAAAAAAAACAATGGGCCTTTTATACCTTACCCTCTTGTTAGGGGCGTATTTTGCATCTGTACAGCTAAATGATATGCACATATCATTTCTGGAATTCACTCAACCTGAAAACAAATAACTTTATAGACAACAGTTGTTAATCTCTTCCCAAATTTTTTCTAACCTATTTTAAAGCAAACAATACATAATTTATTTTAAAAGGTTGGAATGTATAGCGTTTTATCTTTTGTAAAGTAATAAGGTATCCCTTAACAACTGGTGTGGTTTTTGGTTTATTGACCACCTTTCCTGTCTTCCTAAGAGATCTAGGGATATTTACCCCCGAGCTCTCACCTTTCAAGGAGTTGTTAAAATTAACACCTACTCCAGACGGAATGATTGCATTACAATCTATGGTATGTGTAGATTGCCCACACCGCCCTGTGCTAGAAGATGCCTTATTCTGGTCACTAAGACTTCTCACACCTATGTGTGCATTATTTTTAATTTTGCCAATGTTGGGGAACTTGTCTTGCTCCTAATTCTGTGACCATGGTGCATTCTCGATTTTCTTGTGGCTCTGCGATTTCTCCCATCGCCACAGGAAAAGTAGAATTAGGATCCATATCCTCCTTTCCCCCATACTTTTCATATACGTTATTGTCCCCAATTTCATAGGCACAAGTAGATGCCGTAGCATTAAGCATTTAAGAATTGAAATTGTTTGTAGCAACTGTGACATTGTTCTGTTTAAGAGTAAAAGTTGCTACGGACTTCTAGACGGGACATGGCTGCCATTACCAACAAATAATATGCACAATTTGTAAGCTAGTTAAAGCTTAAGTTAAATGTTGAAAACAACAAACAGCTCCGCACTTAGGGACAAGTAATCCAGGTATGCAGCCTTTCCAGAAAAAAAATTACCCCCTAAGAGGCAAATTTAAATGATTGGTACAAAATAGGGAAAATTGGCGCTTCCTGTGAGTCCAGGATATTAGAATGTACTTGACTAGACCATACGATAATAAAGAGAGAGGGGTGGAAGTAGACACCTAATTGCTGGCGTTACTACCATATACCTATCCCCCTCCTAGACAGTGTATTATAAACCCAGAGCCTATACTGAGATAATAAAATGAGTGTAAGGGAGGGCAAACCCTCGGGGTATAAGCATCCATCCCTAATTTGCCAGTCTCGAATATCCACTGATAGATATGTGCAAATATGTATGCCATAAAAAAAAAAAGTGCACGGGGTGAGAGAGAGTGTACCCTAGAGCGGCTATCCGAATAACCTATATCCTCTACCCACCGTCAATAGTTTAAGTTAAATGTTGCCCTGTACTATACAGTCCTTTTTAGATTACTGTAACGAAGTTGGGAAAACGAACATTAAAATCGAATAAAATCCTGAAAATACAGTAAAGTGGAGTGGAAAGGAGAAAGAAAAAAAAAATAAAAAATAAATAACATATAAATATACATATATCTCTATATATATATATATCTATACATTTTCAGCTTTCAATAAAACAATCTTTTAGATTACTGTAGACACCCCAAATCCACTCACAATAGCCTGTATTTTACCTTATTTAAGCCTACACCCCCTACACAATAGGCCCAGGGGACAATAGGAACAATAGTAGGGCCACAAGTATCAAATAGGGTGAATAACCCTCTTGGTTTACAATAGAAAGGTAAACACATCCGTGTTTACACCAAAGTTCACCCATTCAGTTTAGACAAAAAAAAAAAAAAAAAAAAAAAAAATCTAGCACAAACTCAGAATATCAAATTTGTGGTAAGGTTTCATCCTAAAAAAAAGTCAGGGTATAATACAGTATGCTAAATGCACCTTATTTTACCCTATACTAATAATCTTTCTCAGATATTAGCTTCAGCATTCAGCAACAAGACTTCCACAGTCCTGTACTTTAACTGACAACAATGAGAATATTACTGCTCTCCTGTCCTATACACAAATATTATGCATTTAGTGGACAGACCATTTAAATTAGAAATCTGTTGAAACTTTTTCAACAGGAAACCAAGACACCACTCACATGGTGTCTTTCCAATGAAACATGTACCATGCATCACTCTCAAACAATGGTTTAGAGAGAGCAATTAAGCTTTGTGAGCATTAAAAAAAAAATAATAAAAAGAAATAACACTTTTTCCCGCCAAGTTGCTTCCTCCCCACTACATAAAACCGGTTTGTAAATGGTACATCCAAAGAACTTGTTCAATTAAAATTTACGGGATATTTATGCAAAACAAAATATGTGGTGTATCCTCTCTCATTTTTAGAGTTAATACCTATAGTTTTCCCTAGATAGATTGAACAAACTGACTCAATTTAAGTTCAATCTACTAAGTACCTTTAGCAACACCACCATTTTTAAACCACTAAAAAAATTAAAATTTACCTACAGTTTTCCCTAGATATATTGAACAAACTGACTCAATTTAAGTTCAAGCTACTAAGTACCTTCAGCAAAATAATCATATAAAATATATATATATATAAACAAAAAAAAATATAACTAAACTACAAAAGAGAGAAAAAGAAAAATATTTACCTATATTTTTCCCTAGATAGATTGAACAAACTGACTCAATTTAAGTTCAACTACTAGCCTTAATCTCTAATACATCGATTTTGATATTAGATTCAAACACCTTCCGTCCTGTACTGGTTTCGTGGCCGCCATCTGTAACCTCTAAAATCTCTATTTCTGATTTATTAATCACAAAATATGATATGGGTTAAATGAGAGAGTTCTAGTGACCAGGAGGAAAGGCTTTGAATATAATAACATTTATTACAGGTAGTTAAAAGTCAAGCTAATACACAAATCCCTAGCACATCAAGGCAGAAAATGCTAGGTTGAAATAAAAAATATATATATATATATGAAGGAATATAGATTATATTCCTTCAGACCGTGATCTACAAGCATGTTTAGTTACAGTAGCAGGGCATACCTTCCCCTGCTCCTGGAGAAATTACCTTGGGTCCATCTCGCTTGCTGGTTCTCCCGGAAAAGACCGAGATGCCCCCCTTTCCTCAGAGTAACCAAAAACCAGCCTGATTCCTCATTGGCTGGCTTAGAGTCTAAGCCAGCCCCCTTACAGGCGAAACTCCCACCAGTGATGTAAAATATACTTGAATGGTCTCACTTCGTTACCTATCCCGGCATGGGGTCGTTTATAGTGAATAGGTGACAAACAATGTTAATTGGCTCCCCATTGTCCTTCAAGTTTCGGCCCCGCAATGTCTGCAGTTGACCAGAGCTTGGGAGGAGAGCTTTTGCTCACCTTTCATAGCTGCAAGCAAAAGAGATATATTCATAATATTTCACAGATATTAATGGAAATTTCACATAACCGCATCAGGCAACAGTGGTGACCTGAATACTCCCCTGATCCCCACAGAGGACACTTCCTCGGGCACATCCTCGACCACCAGACTACTACGCAAAACAATTCACTCGGCATTACACGACTCACGTATGCATCAGGTATACTCTCGTATAGACCTCTTTTTGATCCCGCATAACCAAATACAGGCAGTCAGGGACGCATCTATTGGCTCTATTACATGGTCAGACCATGCTCCGGTCATGTTGAAATACGCACTAAATGACTCACACACAACACAGAAAAAACCATGGAGACTGAACGAGAGCCTCCTAAATGACCCTGAAGTCTTCGCAGACGTCACTAAAGAAATTACCCACTACTTCGACACGAACAACACGGACGAGTGCGATGCTGGTCTTGTATGGGAGGCGCACAAAGCAGTGATACGCGGAGTGCTGATTAAACATGGTGCTAGGATAAAGAGACAGAGAACCGCCCAAATAATGATGTTACTTGACAAACTACACAAGGTAGAAACGGAACACAAACAGACACCAACCAGAACATTAGGAAGGGAGTTAGATGCGATACGCGCACATGTAAATGACTTGCTAAACTTTAAAGCCAAAGCCGCACTACAGATCACCCGTAAAAAGGTCTACGAATCTGGCAACAAATGTGGGAAAATGTTAGCACAGGCACTACGATCTCAGACGACAGCGTCCTATATCACGCACATACAATCCCCTACAGGCCAGCGAAAATCCCTACCACAACAAATAACACAAGAATTCAAATCATACTACGAGTCCCTTTACAACTTAAATGTGGTAAAACCCCACCCTGATCGTATATTAGAATATATAGCCGAATCGGCAATGCCTACTTTATCATCTGAAGCGCGAGAGATTCTAGACGAACCCATTACCTTGACGGACATACAGACAGCCATAGGACAAACCAAACGAAACAAGGCGCCAGGTCCTGACGGGCTAACGATCCAGTATTACAAGATGCTACTACCAACGTTGGGACGCCACCTAGCCAAACTCTTCAACGACTTGGGTAAAGGAAGCAACTTACACGACACAACACTACAGGCGCAGATAGCAGTGATACCTAAGGAGGGAAAAGACCCGGCTCAATGCGGGAGCTACCGCCCTATATCCCTGCTAAATACAGACCTGAAATTGTTCACCAAGATAATAGCCACCAGACTGCAATTATACGTACCCCATTTAATCCATCTAGACCAGGTGGGCTTTGTTCCGTCTAGAGAAGCGAGGGACAACACGACCAAAGTCTTGAACTTACTCCACCATGTGACCCTGACCAAAACACCAAGCGTCTTTCTCGGCACAGATGCCGAGAAGGCTTTTGACAGGGTGAACTGGGCCTTTATGTTCGCCACGCTACAGAACATAGGCCTAGGTGATAACATGATGAAGTGGATCTCTGCGGTGTATACGACACCGAAAGCAAGGGTGAGAGCCAATGGAGTGCTCTCAGACCTCTTTCCCATAACAAACGGGACACGTCAGGGATGCCCACTATCCCCCCTTTTGTTCGCACTCTCTCTAGAACCCTTTCTATGCCACGTACGCCGTAACCCAGACATCACAGGGATAGTGATAGATCAAACCCAACATAAGGTGTCCGCATATGCGGATGACCTTATGTTTTCCCTTTCGAATCTGACGCTGTCACTACCAAACCTTCTACGAGAATTCACTTTATACAACACCCTATCAAACCTGAAAATTAACTTTACCAAATCGGAAGCAATGGGGGTGAATATCCCGCCCACGCAATTATCACACCTTCAGGCCAGCTTCAAACTAAAGGGGACAAACTCCGCGTTGAAGTACTTAGGCACATACATACCCCAAAAGTTCTCATCATTGTACGACCTTAACTTTCCCCCGCTTCTAAAAAAAGTGAAGGATCTTTTGAAAAATTGGCAAACAGGATTGCATTCATGGCTGGGCCGATGCAACATTCTTAAAATGACGATCCTACCAAAATTTTTGTACTTAATGCAGGCACTACCCATTCACATCCCTGCCTCCTACTTTAAACAAACACAAAAAATATTCTCAGAATTTGTTTGGGCTAAAAAAAGGCCTAGAATAGCAAATGCACTACTGGTCCTCCCCAAAATACATGGTGGTTTGGCTCTCCCTAGTGTGCGCGCCTATTACCAGGCTGTACACTTAGGGAGACTCATAGATTGGTGTCGCCACCAGGATTCTAAACTATGGACCCAAGTGGAGCAGGCACTCAGCGAGGTCCCACTTCGCGGCATCCCTTGGTGTTACCCTGGACTATCACCATAAATGAGAAGACACCCACTAATTGGTAACACTGCACGCATATGTAACCGTCTCATAACCCAGACATCCCTCTCATCCCCGAACTCACCCCTATACCCAATTTTAGGTAATCCACTTTTTACTCCAGGCATCCGAGACGAACCCTTTCGCAGTCTAGCTGCACTAGGCATACACCAGGCCACCCACTTTACCATAAGAGGACGGTGGACAACAGCAGCGGAACTCTCAGACCCGACAGGCCCGTTCAGATTGGATTTTATGAGAGCCCTCCAGCTGAGCCACTTCTTGGGCTCTCTACCTTCCTCTCTGGGCACTTTTTTTTTTTTTTTCCATAACGTTTTTATTGAGAAAATGGTAAAATAAACAGGTATAAAGAACTTTTACATACAATGCAAGTGTACATGAATGTGCAGGTACAATGGGATCTCAAGGATTATTACAAACATCATATAAGTATGACCTTGGGTTCAGTGGTCCCTTCAGTTGGGTCTTGTAACATATCCAGTTGCGGTAATATCCAGTGAAGGCAAGGTTGGAGTAGGGGATAAGAAAGGGGGTGTGTGGAACCTAAGTAGACTTGGGTACTTCAGTGCAAGTGGAAGAGGAGTTCCGCCAGTGGGGCCATCTTCAACGGGCCCCCCTCTGGCGCTATCGGGGTTTTGACCTTATACGGGCTGTGGTCAGGAGATCTCCTACACAATGTGGTTCGGGCAGACCGAAAAGAGCCAAGCTATTTCCGGTCTTCTGGGGAAGGAGAGAAGGGGGGAGGGAATTAGAGTAGAGCGGAGAAGAGAGGAGGAAGGAGGGGAGGGAGGGGTCTGATAGGTGGGGGGGGGGGGGGGGAGAGGGGTAGGGGGGGGGGGGGGGTACGGGCATGTTGGGGGGCCGTCACCAGTTTCCTCGGTACCCCTCAATGCGTGGGGGGGGGGGGGGTAGCTACGGTTTCAGAGGAGCGGTTCACGTGGATCCGTCCTATCCCGTGGGAATTATGGATTTGTATTGTTCTGTTGACTTGAAGTGTATCCAACACGCCCATGTTGTGGTGAACTTCTCCATTCTCTCTTGCGAGATGTGGATCAGTTCCTCCATTTCTTGTATCTTAGAGATTCTGTGCAGCCATTCTCTGATGGGGGGGGTGACAGTGGAACGCCAGTGGGCTGGAATGCAGAGTCTTGCTGCACTAACCATGTGCATTGCTAATGATTTGTGATAAGAGCGTTTGGAGAGGGAGGAGTGGTGAAGTAAGAACTGTGCGGGACCGAAGTCTAAGGTGTAGGTTGTGACTTTTTCGATTAGGGAGTGTACCTCTGTCCAGAATGGTTGAATGAGTGCGCATTCCCACCAGATGTGTAGCATCGAGCCCACCGCTGAGTTGCACCTCCAGCATTTATTTGTGACTGAGGGAGAGAATTTGTTTAGGCGTTCAGGGGTCCTATACCATTTAGTGATGATTTTATAGCTATTTTCTTGAATTGCTACATTAAGCGAGCCTTTGTGTGCGTACGTGTAAATTGCAGTCCACTCGTCGTCGGACAAGGACAGTTGTAAGTCCCTCTCCCACGACAAGCGGGCGCCATCGGCGGCCTGTTTAAGGGTTGGTGCCTCTTGCAGCAGTGAATATAGGAAAGAAATGACGTGTCTCTGTGGGGAGGTCTGGGAGCAGAGGGTTTCGAATTGAGTGAGATTCCTCAGACAAGCGGTCGGGGGGTTTCGTGTAGTGAGGAAGTTCCTTATCTGCCTGTAGGACCAGAAAGGAAATGATTGGGTCTGAGATTTTGCTGCTAGGTCCTCAAGAGGGCGGATTCGGCCTCTTTTGAACATATGGTGCACCAGAATGTCTTCATGTGGCCATTCATCTAGCAGGAAGCGGTGTGATGTCCCCGGGGGGAATTCTGGGTTCTCTCGCAGGGGCGTTATAGGTCCCGGGTGTGAGGTTAGGTTGGCCGTGTTTATCAGGTTCTTGAAGGATGCTAGGGTGGGGGAGATAAGGGGGTGCGATCTGAGGCTTGGCGGCCAGTGTGTGGATGAAACCCATGGTAGGACGTGTAGTGGGATGCTAGAGAAGGAGTTCTCGAGGGGGACCCAGGTTTTCTCTCGTTTATGAACCTTCCAGTCGACCACCCTTGCTAACTGGCAGGCTAGGTAGTATTGGTGGATGTCTGGTAGACCGATGCCTCCCCTTGTTTTGGATCTCGTAAGGCGGGTGTATTTTATGCGTGGGGGACGGTTTTTCCAGACAAATGTCGAGCAGTCTTTTTTGTAAGACTTGAAGAAGGAGGGTGGGAGATGTATAGGGATGGTCTGCATCAGATAAAGGAGCTTAGGTAGTATTACCATTTTGATGAGGGCAGACCGTCCGAACCATGAAACGTTAAGGTTCGCCCACTCCTTTAGCTCAGCCTGGATTTTAACTAGGGTCGACTGGAAGTTTCGCGTGTAGAGGTCCTTTAAATCTTTAGTGATTTGGATGCCTAGGTATGTTATTCCATCATCCTTCCAAATAAAGGGGAAGGAGGTTTTACAGTGAGCAACCTCTCCTGCGGGTAAGGATATATTAAGGGCGTGCGACTTAGAATGATTTATTTTGAGGTTTGACAGTGAACCGTAGATTTTTATGTCTTTTAGCAGGTTGGGTAGGGAAGTGCGGGGGTTTCTAAGAGACAATAAGATGTCATCGGCAAATGCCGAGATTTTAAACTCTCTGTTTGCGATTTGGATTCCGTTAATATCGGGGTTTGAGCGCAGTCTGTTAAGAAGGGGTTCAAGTGAGAGGACAAAAATGAGAGGGGAAAGGGGGCAGCCCTGTCTAGTTCCGTTGGATATGGAGAAGGCGTCCGACAGGTGACCGTTGACTCTAACTCTCGCTGAGGGGGAGCGGTATAGAGCTTCTATGAATGAACACATACGCGGTGGGAGGCCAACCCCCCTCAGAACTTCTCGCATGTAGTCCCAGGCCACTCTGTCGAACGCCTTCTCCGCATCAAGGGAAAGCAGGAAACCCTGGGATTTCGAGGAGGTAAGCCAGTGATGGAGGTTGAGCGTTCTAGTGGTGTTATCACGGGCTTCGCGGCCCGGGATAAAGCCAACTTGATCGGGGGAGATAAGAGTGGGAAGAAAGGGGATTATTCTATTCGCGAGGATTTTGGCGTACAATTTTATGTCGACGTTTAGGAGGGAAATCGGTCTATAGTTGGCCACTTGAGAGGGGTCTTTACCTTCTTTGGGGATAACTGTTATATGGGCTTCCAATAGTCTACCTGTCTGGGCATGAGGGTCGGCTAGGTGGTTGAAGGTCGTGAGCATTTTGGGGGAGAGCAGGTCTAGGAAAGATTTGTAGTATATGAGGGATAGACCATCTGGGCCAGGGCTCCTACCAGGTTTCATCTGTTTCACCGCCAGAGCAAGTTCCTCGGCTGAGATGTCAGTGTCTATGGAGTCAGCTTGTTGGGAGGTAATGGGTTTAGGAGAGAAGGAGCTGATGTATTCCCTAATTTTGGAAGTACGACTGTCATGTGGGTTTGAGGGAGAGTGTCCTTCGGGTAAGTTATATAATTTAGAATAAAATGTTTCAAATTGTATGGCGATGTCCTCGTTTTTGGAGTGAGTTGTGCCCTTGTTGTCTCTAATGTGGTGGACAATAGAGGAAGATTTGGCGGAGTGGACGGTGCGGGCCAGGAGTCTCCCGCTTTTATTCCCGTGTTCGTAGAAGACGCGTTGTTGTAACACATAACGCCTTCTCGTGCGTTTCCCTAGCTCATCTAGTAGAAGGGTTCGTGCAGACGTGAGCTCTTGGAGTGTCTCTATCGCCATAGATCTCTTGTGAAGGGATTCTAAGTGTCTGATTTTGGTCACTAAGGAGTTGATAAGTGCCTGTTGTCTTTTTTTTGCTAGTGTTGCTATCTCAATGAGCTTCCCTCTTACTACACATTTGTGGGCTTCCCATAGGGTTGTAGGTGTGATTTCAGGGGTGGAGTTCTCATTGAAGTAGTTTTGTATGGTGTCTCTGATTTGGTTAAGTATTTCAGGGTCTTTTAAGAGCGAGGGGTTCAGCCGCCAGGTTTTCGTCCTAGTTGGGGAGTCAGGGAAGGTGAGGTCTATTTTGATGGGGTGGTGGTCGGAAAGGAACATCGGTTCTATCGAAGCATTAGATACAAGGGTCAGGTCTGGTTGAGAGAGGAAGAAGTAATCAATTCGGGAGTACTTTAGGTGGGGAGGGGAGTAGAAGGTGTAGTCTTTGGTATCGGGGTGCATGGTACGCCAGGTGTCATGTAGAGTCAGGTTTTGTAGTTGTAATTTGATCTGTCTCAGCGCTCTGAACGGTAGGGCAGAGGAACCGGACGAGGTGTCTAGGGTGGGGTTGAGTGGGACATTGAAATCTCCGCCTAGCAGGGTCATGCCCTCTTGGAAGGTGGATAGGAGGTCGCATATTTTCCTAAAGTAGGATACTTGGTGTTCATTGGGGCAATATATATTTGCAAGTGTGATTGGTTTGGTTTCAAAGAGGCCTTTGATAAAAATGAACCTGCCCTCCGGGTCTATTAGCGACTCCTTCAGTTTGAAGTTGGCGTGTTTTGATATTAGGATTGATACTCCTTTGGTTTTTGCTTGGGGGTTGGTGGCGTGTATCGCAATTCTGTAAGTTTGATTCCTGAGGGTGGGGATGGAATCCGATCTAAAATGGGTCTCTTGTAGGAAGAGGAAGTGGGCATTGTGTTTGGACAGTTCAGTAAGGATCTGGGATCTCTTTTCGGGGATGTTTAATCCCTTCACGTTTAGGGATACGCACCTTAAGGAGGGGGGTTGTTTGGTATTTCGAGCTGCCTGCATCCTGGGGAAATGTAGGGGATATTATGCGTTGCTGATTGAGGTTAAGAGGTTGGTTTGGAACTGGGGACGGCCCCCGGTGAAGAGAGTGTCTAGGGGCGGTGGGTGGAGGGGGGGGGGGATTTAGAGAAGGGTGAGGAAAAGGGGATCAAGAGGGAGGGGGGGGGGGGAGAGGAGGTAGGGGGTAAGGTTGCCTTATTAGGAGTAAGGCAGAGTGGCTTTCCGGTTGGATTTCGGTATGTAGGGAGAGGGGAGAAGGGAGGAGGGGAGGGAGTGGGCAAGGGGGGGGAGTAAGGGGAGGGGGCGGGAGAGAAGAAACTAGAGAGATGTAAGAGAGAGAGGGGGAGATTCAGGGGTGGGGGTGGGGGAAGTTGTACACAGACTATGTGGTAGAAACAACCAGAGGTGGATCCAAACCTAGGAGGAGGAAGGGGTTTGTTCCACCTGCAAATATACAACTGGTTGGTCAGCTAGTATCCCAAGGGGATGCTGTGTGGGGTAACGGGAACTATTGGGGATCTAGGTGGCACGGCATCAGAGAGGACTCTGAACGCATAAGTAGGGCAAAGTGGGGTTCAGGTAGTTAGAGTAGCCTGGAATAGGGAGGGATTGTCTAGCCGTTCAAGGCGGGCTGGAGGGTGAGGTGTTCGGGCAATGAGGGCTTGGTATGATTGTCCGAAGGGTAGGACTTGTGGATCGGGGGAACTGGATCATGAGACTGAACTGTCTCCAGATTTGACATGTCTATACACTCTAGTTACGGTGGGGGGCCTAGGACCAGGAACAGGATATCTAGACACAGTTTAAATCAACAGAAGTCTGAATGAAAACATTTATATCAAAATAAAAACTGTAAACCATAAATCGTAAACATAGTGAGTTAAATCTTGTCGAACTCATGGGCACCCCTTTTTGGTCTAGGTCCCCATGTGTGGGTCCTTATCTACGTGAAAGGGTGGCAGTATGGGAATATCCCTGGTGTGTGTGCCCCCTCTAGTAGGTTGCGGCAGCTTTGGGTACTGATGTGTCGGTCACGTCTGTTCGGGGTTGTGTGGAGCAGTTCGGTTAAATATGACTTGCGAATTGTTAGGTATTGTAGGTTCAGTCGAGAGTATCACCTAGAAAGGTCTAGGTATGGGGTCTGAGGTCTCTGCGGTCGTGCCCGGGGGGGGTGTACCCCCGGGATTATGTCTGGTGTGTTACTGTCTACCTTGGGTTGCTGCCCGGTAGGGCGTGTGACGGTTGCAGTCGAGTGGATCCTGGTCTTCTGATACAGTAGGTCGCCTCTGGGATGGTATCGTCGGTGTGGATTGCTCGAATGTGTGTCCTGTTGGCACTGTGGAGGACTATAAACCATATGGTCATACAACAGTTAAATTAACAACTCAGTCTTATATAGTGCCATATCTTCTCCGTGGGACCCATCGTCGGGAGAGAGCATGTTCATATGTAGTCTAAGACTCCTAACAAGGTGGGACCATGTGCGGGGTCGAGGGATGAGGAGGCATAGCTTGTAACCAGGGATCAGATTTTAGGCAAACATAGATATACACTTTAAGATAAGAATCTCAGTTTAAAACAACAAGAGGATAACCCTTCCCTGCATGTACATTTGTGGATTATTTGTTTCTGTGTGGGAAGATCTGTGTTGGGGGTTCCCTAAGGTCATAGCTACCTCTAGATCAGTTAGGGTTTTTTACCATAGTTGGGAGAGAATCGTCCCTATTGGGGGGCTGTGAGATCTTTTTAGTCTGGTACGTCTCGTTTTAAAGTAAACAGTATAAGTCCAGTCGATTATTTGCCGGGGTGGGTGGGTTGTTGGGCTTTGGGGGTCCTGTACGGGAGTACAGGGGGGACAGGCGGGGGTGATTCGGGAGTGCGGAGTTGGTCAGAGGGGGGGGCCTGTGAGCAGATGCGTTCTGTGGGGGCACTGCTGAGGACCTTGTCCACTATCTCAGTTTACATACCATTCGGATCAGTGTCGGTTCATGAGCTGCGGAACCTGGTTCCCCAGAAGGCTGAGTCGGAGTTGAGCGAGTATCGTCAGGATGGGTGGTTCGTGGGCATGTTGTGGTGGTCCTGTGCTGGAAAGCAGAAGGTTAAGTACAAAAAAAAAAAAAAAAAAAAAAAAAAAAAAAAAAAAAATAAGAAAAGAAAAAAAAAACACAAGTGATCCAAAGGTTATGTGTCCCCTTGACCTTTTTAAGCAGAGTCCTTTTTCAAGGGGGGAAAGGCCCTGTTCAGGGGTACGGTGGTCTAGAGCCATGTTGGGGGAAGATGCAGGGTTGTTGATGGCACAGTGCGTGGTAGTGGTGGGGGTTTTCAAGGGTTCCGGGCTCCGGCGTCATTGTCCGGATCTAACATAACAATGTTTGGATCCAAGGTAGTATTCTCCTGCCGCGTGGGGGGGGGGAGCAGTCTGCAAGAAGAAGGGGTTTCAAGTTGCATCTTCTTTTCCTCCTGCTCACAGATTCGCAGACCCATCTATAGTCTCTCGACGTCCGATAATGGTCGCAGGCAATGGGGTGACGCAAGGTGGGTATTCCTGGTATGGTGCCGGTGGGGCTACAAAGAGGGGAGATTGGTGCGGCTGGTTACAAGTACAAAGGGGTGCCCGGGGGTCGCCTGGTTGTGCCTTTGTGGAATATGGTGAGCGGTCATTGGGGGGGGGGATCGGTATGGTGTGTCACTCACGTGTATTTGTGGAGAGAGTGGGTCACACTTTGCGTGTCGTCCGCTATGCATCCTGTCGGTCTCGTCACGGTGTGGCGTAGTTTGGGCTGCGCGACGGCTGGTCGCGACGTGAGAGGCGGTCCTCCGGCGGCGATGAATCCAGGCGGCGTCTTCTGGATCTCTGTCTTTGGGATTTTGGAGAAGCGTTGAGGGTCACTTGCTTCCAGGGCTCAGACGGGAAGTAGAATGCGCACCAGTCCGGAAGCTCCATCCGCGGGATGTCGAGTTGATCGCAGAAGATAGGAAGGTCATCTGGAGATCGGAGTAATGCGGTGCGCCCCCTGGCGGTGGCTGACAGACAGAACGGGAATTTCCATCTATAGGGTATGTTGCGGGAGCGGAGCACATCCAGCAGAGGGCGCATGGATCTTCTATTTTGCAGGGTTATTTGGGAGAGATCCTGGAACAGTTTAATTTCTGTTCCATTGAATAGAACGCGGCCTCTCAGCCTGGCCTTCCGTAGGATTTCCTCCTTCAGGGGAAAGTTTACAATACAGCACACTATGTCCCTGGGTGGTTCTGCATCACGGGGTTGGGGTCTCAGGGCACGGTGGCAACGTTCCATCTCAATAGGGGTGTCGGGCGGGCGCTCTAATAAATCATTAAAAATGGCACATACCGCTTGTAGTAGGCCCGGCGTCTCGATGCTTTCCGGGACCCCTCTCACCCTCACATTGTGGCGGCGACCCCTATTGTCGAGGTCCTCGACTTGTCGGTGGAGCTCATATATGTGTGGAAGCTGGGCATCGTATACATGCTGGACTTGTCTGATGGCCGCGGCCTGTGCATGTGCTGTCTGTTCGATATCTGTTATCCTGTGGGCCATGCTGTGGATGTCCGCCTTCAGGTCGGATATAGCGGCTGTAATTGTGTGCCTTATATCGAGAGCCTTGAAAAACAGCAGGCCCTTGAAAAAAACAGCAGGCCCTTGAAAAACACAGCGGGCCCTTGAAAAACAGCAGGCAGCAGGCCCTTGAAAAACAGCAGGCCCTTGAAAAACAGCAGGCCCTTGAAAAACAGCGGGCCCTTGGCCCTTGAAGAACAGCGGGCCCTTGAAGAAAATGAAAAACAGCGGACCCTTAAAGAACAGCAGGCCCTTGAAAAACAGCAGGCCCTTGAAAAACAGCAGGCCCTTGAAAAACAGCAGGCCCTTGAAAAACAGCAGGAAAATGAAAAACAGCAGGCCCTTAAAGAACAGCAGGCCCTTGAAAAACAGCAGGCCCTTGAAAAACAGCAGGCCCTTGAAAAACAGCAGGCCCTTGAAAAACAGCAGGCCCTTGAAAAACAGCAGGCCCTTGAAAAACAGCAGGCCCTTGAAAAACAGCAGGCCCTTGAAAAACAGCAGGCCCTTGAAAAACAGCAGGCCCTTGAAAAACAGCAGGCCCTTGAAAAACAGCGGGCCCTTGAAAAAACAGCAGGCCCTTGAAAAAAGCAGGCCCTTGAAAAACAGCAGGCCCTTGAAAAAAAGCCCTTGAAAAACAGGCCCTTGAAAAACAGCAGGCCCTTGAAGAAAGCAGGCCCTTGAAAAACAGCAGGCCCTTGAAAAAAACAGGCCCTTGAAAAACAGCAGGCCCTTGAAAAACAGCAGGCCCTTAAAAAACAGCAGGCCCTTGAAAAACAGCAGGCCCTTGAAAAACAGCAGGCCCTTGAAAAACAGCAGGCCCTTGAAAAACAGCAGGCCCTTGAAAAAAAAAACAGCAGGCCCTGAAGAAAAAAAAAGGCCCTTGAAAAACAGCGGGCCCTTAAAGAACAGCAGGCCCTTGAAAAAACAGCAGGCCCTGAAAAAACAGCAGGCCCTGAAAAACAAAAAACAGCAGGCCCTTGAAAAACAGCAGGCCCTTGAAAAACAGCAGGCCCTTGAAAAACAGCAGGCCCTTGAAAAACAGGCCCTTGAAAAACAGCAGGCCCTTGAAAAACAGCAGGCCCTTGAAAAAACAGCAGGAAAAACAGCAGGCCCTTGAAAAAACAGCAGGCCCTTGAAAAACAGCAGGCCCTTGAAAAACAGCGGGCCCTTGAAAAACAAAAAAACAGCAGGCCCTTGAAAAACAGCAGGCCCTTGAAAAACAGCAGGCCATTAAAAACAGCAGGCCCTTGAAAAACAGCAGGCCCCTGAAAAACAGCAGGCCCTTGAAAAACAGCAGGCCCTTGAAAAACAGCAGGCCCTTGAAAAACAGCAGGCCCTTGAAAAACAGCAGGCCCTTGAAAAACAGCAGGCCCTTGAAAAACAGCAGGCCCTTGAAAAACAGCAGGCCCTTGAAAAACAGCAGGCCCTTGAAGAACAGCGGGCCCTTGAAGAAAATGAAAAACAGCGGACCCTTAAAAAACAGCAGGCCCTTGAACAACAGCAGGCCCTTGAAAAACAGCAGGCCCTTGAAAAACAGCAGGCCCTTGAAAAACAGCAGGGCCCTTGAAAAACAGCAGGCCCTTGAAAACAGCAGGCCCTAAAAAAAAACAGGCCCTTGAAAAACAGCGGGCCCTTTGAAAAAAGCAGGCCCTTGAAAAACAGCAGGCCCTTGAAAAACAGCAGGCCCTTGAAAAAAAAGCAGGCCCTTGAAGCAGGCCCTTGAAAAACAGCAGGCCCTTGAAAAACAGCAGGCCCTTGAAAAAAAGGCCCTTGAAAAACAGGGCCCTTGAAAAAAAAACAGCAGGCCCTTGAAGAAAGGCCCTTGAAAAACAGCAGGCCCTTGAAAAACAGCAGGCCCTTGAAAAAACAGCAGGCCCTTGAAAAACAGCAGGCCCTTGAAAAGGCCCTTGAAAAGAAAAACAGCAGGCCCTTGAAAAAAAAACAGCAGGCCCTTGAAAAACAGCAGGCCCTTGAAAAACAGCAGGCCCTTGAAAAAAACAGCAGGCCCTTGAAAAACAGCAGGCCCTTGAAAAACAGCAGGCCCTTGAAAAAAACAGCAAAAACAGCGGCCCTTGAAAAACCCTTGAAAAAAAACAGCAGGCCCTTGAAAAACAGCAGGCCCTTGAAAAAACAGCAGGCCCTTGAAAAACAGCAGGCCCTTGAAAAACAGCAGGCCCTTGAAAAACAGCAGGCCCTTGAAAAAAACAGCAGGCCCTTGAAAACAGCAGGCCCTTGAAAAAAGCAGGCCCTTGAAAAACATCAGGCCCTTGAAAAAACAGCAGGCCCTTGAAAAACAGCAGGCCCTTGAAAAACAGCAGGCCCTTAAAGAAGAGCAGGCCCTTGAAAAACAGCAGGACCTTGAAAAACAGCAGGCCCTTGAAAAACAGCAGGCCCTTGAAAAACAGCAGGCCCTTGAAAAACAGCAGGCCCTTGAAAAACAGCAGGCCCTTGAAAAACAGCAGGCCCTTGAAAAACAGCAGGCCCTTGAAAAACAGCGGGCCCTTGAAAAACAGCAGGCCCTTGAAAAACAGCAGGCCCTTGAAAAAAACAGGCCCTTGAAAACAGCAGGCCCTTGAAAAACAGCAGGCCCTTGAAAAACAGCAGGCCCTTGAAAAACAGCAGGCCCTTGAAAAACAGCAGGCCCTTGAAAAAAAAAACAGCAGGCCCTTGAAAAACAGCAGGCCCTTGAAAAACAGCAGGCCCTTGAACAACAGCAGGCCCTTGATGAAAAACAGCAGGCCCTTGAAGAAAAAACAGCAGGCCCTTGAAAAAACAGCAGGCCCTTGAAAAACAGGCCCTTGAAAAACAGCAGGCCCTTGAAAAAAACAGGCCCTTGAAAAACAGGCCCTTGAAAAACAGCAGGCCCTTGAAAAAACAGCAGGCCCTTGAAAAACAGCAGGCCCTTGAAAAACAGCAGGCCCTTGAAAAAAGCAGGCCCTTGAAAAACAGCAGGCCCTTGAAAAACAGCAGGCCCTTGAAAAAAGCAGGCCCTTGAAAACAGCAGGCCCTTTGAAAAAAACAAAAAAAGCAGGCCCTTGAAAAACAGCAGGCCCTTGGCCCTTGAAAAAAAAAACAGCGGAGGCCCTTGAAAAACAGCAGGCCCTTGAAAAACAGCAGGCCCTTGAAAAACAGCAGGCCCTTGAAAAACAGCAGGCCCTTGAAAAAAAAGCAGGCCCTTGAAAAACAGGGGACCCTTAAAAAACAGCAGGCCCTTGAAAAACAAAAACAGCAGGCCCTTGAAAAACAGCAGGCCCTTGAACAGCAGGCCCTTGAAAAAACAGCAGGCCCCTTAAAAAAACAGCAGGCCCTTGAAAAACAGCAGGCCCCAGCAGGCCCTTGAAAAACAGCAGGGCCCTTGAAGAACAGCAGGCCCTTGAAAAAACAGGCCCTTGAAAAAACAGCGGGCCCTTGAAAAAAGCAGGCCCTGCGGGCCCTGAAAAACAGCAGGCCCTTGAAAGGCCCTTGAAAAACAGCAGGCCCTTGAAAAACAGCAGGCCCTTGAAAAACAGCAGGCCCTTGAAAAACAGCAGGCCCTTGAAAAACAGCGGGCCCTTGAAAAACAGCAGGCCCTTGAAAAACAGCGGGCCCTTGAAAAACAGCAGGCCCTTGAAAAACAGCAGGCCCTTGAAAAAAACAGCAGGCCCTTGAAAAACAGCAGGCCCTTGAAAACAGCAGGCCCTTGAAAAACAGGCCCTTGAAAAACAGCAGGCCCTTGAAAAACAGCAGGCCCTTGAAAAAACAGCAGGCCCTTGAAAAAACCTTGAAGGCCCCTTGAAAAACAGCAGGCCCTTGAAAAACAGCAGGCCCTTGAAAAACAGCAGGCCCTTGAAAAACAGCAGGCCCTTGAAAAACAGCAGGCCCTTGAAAAAAAACAGCAGGCCCTTGAAAAAACAGAGGCCCTTGAAAAACAGCAGGCCCTTGAAAACAGCGGGCCCTTGAAGAAAATGAAAAAACCCTTAAAAACAGAGGCCCTTAAAGAACAGCAGGCCCTTGAAAAACAGCAGGCCCTTGAAAAAACAGCTTGGCCCTTGAAAAAACAGCAGGCCCTTGAAAAACAGCAGGCCCTGAAAAACAGCAAAAACAGCAGGCCCTTAAAAAACAGCAGGCCCTTTGAAAAACAGCAGGCCCTTAAAAAAAGCAAAAGCAGGCCCTTTGAAAAACAGCAGGCCCTTGAAAAACAAAAAACAGCAGGCCCTTGAAAAACAGCAGGCCCTTGAAAAACAGCAGGCCCTTGAAAAACAGCAGGCCCTTGAAAAACAGCAGGCCCTTGAAAAAAAGCAGGCCCTTGAAAAACAGGCCCTTGAAAACAAAAAAACAGCAGGCCCTTGAAAAAAAAACAGCAGGCCCTTGAAAAACAGCAGGCCCTTGAAAAAAAAACAGCAGGCCCTTGAAAAAAAAAACAGCAGGCCCTTGAAAAACAGCAGGCCCTTGAAAAACAGCGGGCCCTTGAAAAACAGCAGGCCCTTGAAAAACAGCAGGCCCAACAGGCCCTTGAAAAACAGCAGGCCCTTGAAAAACAGGCCCTTGAAAAACAGCAGGCCCTTGAAAAACAGCAGGCCCTTGAAAAAAACAGCAGGCCCTTGAAAAACAGCAGGCCCTTGAAAAACAGCAGGCCCTTGAAAAACAGCAGGCCCTTGAAAAACAGCAGGCCCTTGAAAAAAACAGCAGGCCCTTGAAAAACAGCAGGCCCTTGAAAAACAGCAGGCCCTTGAAAAACAGCGGGCCCTTGAAAAACAGCAGGCCCTTGAAGAACAGCGGGCCCTTGAAAAAAAAAACAGCAGGCCCTTAAAAAACAGCAGGCCCTTGAAAAACAGCAGGCCCTTGAAAAACAGCAGGCCCTTGAAAAACAGCAGGCCCTTGAAAAACAGTGGGCCCTTGAAGAACAGCGGGCCCTTGAAAAACAGCAGGCCCTTGAAAAACAGGCCCTTGAAGAAAATGAAAAACAGCAGGCCCTTGAAGAAAAAAAAACAGCAGGGCCCAAAAAAAGCAGCCTTGAAAAACAGCAGGCCCTTGAAAAACAGCAGGCCCTTGAAAAACAGCGGGCCCTTGAAAACAGCAGGCCCTTGAACAGCAGGCCCTTGAAAACAGCGGGCCCTTGAAAAAACAGCAGGCCCTGAAAAAAAAACAGCAGGCCCTTGAAAAAACAGCAGGCCCTTGAAAAACAGCAGGCCCTTGAAGAAAGCAGGCCCTTGAAAAACAGCGGCCCTGAAAAACAGCAGGCCCTTGAAAAACAGCAGGCCCTTGAAAAAAAACAGCAGGCCCTTGAAAAACAGCGGGCCCTTAAAGAACAGCAGGCCCTTGAACAACAGCAGGCCCTTGAAAACAGAAGCCCTTGAAAAACAGCAGGCCCTTGAAAAACAGCAGGCCCTTGAAAAAACAGCAGGCCCTTGAAAAACAGCAGGCCCTTGAAAAACAGCAGGCCCTTGAAAAAGCAGGCCCTTGCAGGCCCTTGAAAAAAACAGGGCCCTTGAAAAGAAGCAGGCCCTTGAAAAAACAGCAGGCCCTTGAAAAACAGCAGGCCCTTGAAAAACAGCAGGCCCTTAAAAAAACAGCAGGCCCTTGAAAAAACAGCAGGCCCTTGAAAAACAGCAGGCCCTTGAAAAAACAAAGGCCTTGAAAAACAGGCCCTTGAAAAACAACAGCAGGCCCTTAAAAACAGCAGGCCCTTTAAAAAACAGCAGGCCTGAAAAAAAACAGCAGGCCCTTGAAAAACAAAAAAGCACAGCAGGCCTTGAAAAACAGCAGGCCCTTGAAAAACAGCAGGCCCTTGAAAAAAAACAGCAGGCCCTTAAAAAAACAGCAGGCCCTTGAAAAAAAAACAGCAGGCCCTTGAAAAAACAGCAAAAACAGCAGGCCCTTGAAAAACAGCAGGCCCTTGAAAAACAGCAGGCCCTTGAAAAACAGCAGGCCCTTGAAAAAAAGGCCCTTGAAAAACAGCAGGCCCTTTAAAAAACAGCAGGCCCTTGAAAAAAAACAGCAGGCCCTTGAAAAACAGCAGGCCCTTGAAAAACAGCGGGCCCTTGAAAAAATGCAGGCCCTGAAAAAACAGCAGGCCCTTGAAAAACAGCAGGCCCTTGAAAAACAGCAGGCCCTTGAAAAAAACAGCAGGCCCTTAAAAAACAGGCCCTTGCAGGCCCTTGAAAAACAGCAGGCCCTTGAAAAACAGCAGGCCCTTGAAAAACAGCAGGCCCTTGAAAAAGCAGCAGGCCCTTGAAAAACAGCAGGCCCTTGAAAAACAGCAGGCCCTTGAAAAACAAAAACAGCGGGCCCTTGAAAAAACAGCAGGCCCTTGAAAAAAACAGCAGCAGGCCTTGAAACAGCAGGCCCTTGAAAAACAGCAGGCCCTTGAAAAAACAGCAGGCCCTTGAAAAACAGCAGGCCCTTGAAAAACAGCAGGCCCTTGAAAACAGCGGGCCCTTGAAAAAGCGGCCCTTAAAAAACAGCGGGCCCTTAAAGAAAGCAGGCCCTTGAAAAAAAACAGGCCCTTGAAAAACAGCAGGCCCTTGAAAAACAGCGGGCCCTTGAAAAACAGCAGGCCCTTGAAAATGAAAAAAGCAGGCCCTTGAAAAACAGCAGGCCCTTGAAAAACAGCAGGCCCTTGAAAACAAAGGCCCTTGAAAAGCAGGCCCTTGAAAAAACAGCAGGCCCTTGAAAAACAGCAGGCCCTTGAAAAAAAAAAACAGCAGGCCCTTGAAAAACAGCAGGCCCTTGAAAAAAACAGCGGGCCCTTGAAAAACAGCAGGCCCTTGCAGGCCCTTGAAAAACAGCAGGCCCTTGAAAAACAGCAGGCCCTTGAAAAACAGCAGGCCCTTGAAAAACAGCGGGCCCTTGAAAACAGCAGGCCCTTGAAAAACAGCGGACCCTTGAAAAAAAACAGGCCCTTAACAACAGGCCCTTGAAAAACAGCAGGCCCTTGAAAAAACAGCAGGCCCTTGAAAAACAGCAGGCCTTGAAAAAACAGCAGGCCCTGAAAAAAAAACAGCAGCAGGCCCTTAAAAAACAGCAGGCCCTTGAAAAACAGCAGGCCCTTGAAAAAAAGGCCCTTGAACAGCAGGCCCTTGAAAAAAACAGCAGGCCCTTGAAAAAACAGCAGGCCCTTGAAAAAAACAGCAGGCCCTTAAAAAACAGCAGGCCCTTGAACAACAGCAGGCCCTTGAAAAACAGCAGGCCCTTGAAAAACAGCAGGGCCCTTGAAAAAAGCAGGCCCTTGAAAAACAGCGGGCCCTTGAAGAAAATGAAAAACATCGGACCCTTAAAGAACAGCAGGCCCTTGAAAAACAGCAGGCCCTTGAAAAACAGCAGGCCCTTGAAAAACAGCAGGCCCTTGAAAAACAGCAGGCCTTTGAAAAACAGCAGGCCCTTGAAAAACAGCAGGCCCTTGAAAAACAGCAGGCCCTTGAAAAAAAGGCCCAGCAGGCCCTTGAAAAACAAGGCCCTTGAAAAACAGCAGGCCCTTGAAGAAAAACAGCAGGCCCTTAAAAAAACAGCAGGCCCTTGAAAAACAGCAGGCCCTTGAAAAACAGCAGGCCCTTGAAAAACAGCAGGCCCTTGAAAAACAGCGGGCCCTTAAAAACAAAAAAACAGCGGGCCCTTAAAAACAGCAGGCCCTTGAAAAACAGCAGGCCCTTGAAAAACAGCAGGCCCTTGAAAAACAGCAGGCCCTTGAAAAACAGCGGGCCCTTGAAAAAAAAAACAGCAGGCCCTTAAAGAACAGCAGGCCCTTTGAAAAACAGCAGGCCCTTGAAAAACAGCAGGCCCTTGAAAAACAGCAGGCCCTTGAAACAGCAGGCCCTTGAAAAAACAGCAGGCCCTTGAAAAAAAAACTGAAAAAAGCAGGCCCTTGAAAAACAGCAGGCCCTTGAAAAACAGCAGGCCCTTGAAGAAAATGAAAAACAGCAGGCCCTTGAAAAACAGCAGGCCCTTGAAAAAAACTTGAAAAAGCAGGCCCTTGAAAAACAGCAGGCCCTTGAAAAACAGCAGGCCCTTGAAAAAACAGCAGGCCCTTGAAAAACAGCCCTTGAAAAACAGCAGGCCCTTGAAAAAAAACAGCAGGCCCTTGAAAAACAGCAGGCCCTTGAAAAACAGCAGGCCCTTGAAAAAACAGCAGGCCCTTGAAAAACAGCAGGCCCTTGAAAAAAAAACAGCAGGCCCTTGAAAAACAGCAGCAGGCCCTTGAAAAACAGCAGGCCCTTGAAAAACAGCAGGCCCTTGAAAAACAGCAGGCCCTTGAAAAAAACAAAAACAGCAGGCCCTTGAAAAAAACAGCAGGCCCTTGAAAAAACAGCAGGCCCTTAAAAAAAAAAAACAGCAGGCCCTTGAAAAACAGCAGGCCCTTGAAAAACAGCAGGCCCTTGAAAAACAGCAGGCCCTGAAAAAAAACAGCAGGCCCTTGAAAAACAGCAGGCCCTTGAAAAACAGCAGGCCCTTGAAAAACAGCAGGCCCTTGAAAAAAACAGCAGGCCCTTGAAAACAGCAGGCCCTTGAAAAACAGCAGGCCCTTGAAAAACAGCAGCAGGCCCTTGAAAAAACAGGGCCCTTAAAGAACAGCAGGCCCTGAAAAAACAGCAGGCCCTTGAAAAAACAGCAGGCCCTTGAAAAAAGCAGCCAGGCCCTTGAAAAAAACAGCAGGCCCTTGAAAAACAGCAGGCCCTTGAAAAAGCAGGCCCTTGCAGGCCCTTGAAAAAAACAGCGGACCCTTAAAAAACAGCAGGCCCTTGAACAGCAAAAACAGCAGGCCCTTGAAAAAACA
Source organism: Lithobates sylvaticus (assembly GCA_028564925.1). NCBI lineage: Eukaryota > Metazoa > Chordata > Amphibia > Anura > Ranidae > Lithobates > Lithobates sylvaticus. Next base: position 494,354,860 of record CM053026.1, on the reverse strand, counting down.
GCAGGCCCTTGAAAAACAGCAGGCCCTTGAAAAACAGCAGGCCCTTGAAAAACAGCAGGCCCTTGAAAAAAACAGCAGGCCCTTGAAAAAAACAGCAGGCCCTTTGAAAAACAGCAGGCCCTTGAAAAACAGCAGGCCCTTGAAAAAAAAAACAGCAGGCCCTTAAAAAACAGCAGGCCCTTGAAAAAACAGCAGGCCCTTGAAAAAAGCAGGCCCTTGAAAAAAACAGCAGGCCCTTGAAAAAAAAACAGCAGGCCCTTAAAAAACAGCAGGCCCTTGAAAAACAGCAGGCCCTTTGCAAAAAACAGCAGGCCCTTGAAAACAGCAGGCCCTTGAAAAACAGCAGGCCCTTGGCCCTTGAAAAAACAGCAGGCCCTTGAAAAACAAGGCCCAGCAGGGCCCTTGAAAAAAACAGCAGGCCCTGAAAAAAAGCAGGCCCTGAAAAAAGCAGGCCCTTGAAAAACAGCAGGCCCTTGAAAAAAAAAACAGCAGGCCCTTAAAAAACAGCAGGCCCTTGAAAAAAACAGGCCCTTGAAAAACAGCAGGCCCTTGAAAAACAGCAGGCCCTTGAAAAACAGCAGGCCCTTGCAGGCCCTGAAAAAAACAGCAGGCCCTTGAAAAACAGCAAAAAACAGCAGGCCCTTGAAAAAACAGCAGGCCCTTGAAAAACAGCAGGCCCTTGAATAACAGCAGGCCCTTGAAAAACAGCAGGCCCTTGAAGAAAATGAAAAACAGCGGACCCTTAAAGAACAGCAGGCCCTTGAAAAACAGCAGGCCCTGAAAAACAGCAGGCCCTTGAAAAACAGCAGGCCCTTGAAAAACAGCAGGCCCTTGAAAAAAACAGCAGGCCCTTAAAAAAGGCCCTTGAAAACAGCAGCCCTTGAAAAAACAGCAGGCCCTTGAAAAACAGCAGGCCCTTGAAAAACAGCAGGCCCTTGAAAAACAGCAGGCCCTTTGAAAAACAGCGGGCCCTTAAAAACAGCAGGCCCTTGAAAAACAGCAGGCCCTTGAAAAACAGCAGGCCCTTGAAAAACAGCAGGCCCTTGAAAACAGCAGGCCCTTGAAAAACAGCAGGCCCTTGAAAAACAGCAGGCCCTTGAAAAACAGCAGGCCCTTGAAAAACAAAGGCCCTTGAAACAGCAGGCCCTTGAAAAACAGGGCCCTTGAAAACAGCAGGCCCTTGAAAAACAGCAGGCCCTTGAAAAACAGCAGGCCCTTGAAAAACAGCAGGCCCTTGAAAAACAGCAGGCCCTTGAAAAAAAACAGCAGGCCCTTGAAAAACAGCAGGCCCTTTGAAAAACAGCAGGCCCTTGAAAAAACAGCAGGCCCTTGAAAAACAGCAGGCCCTTGAAAAACAGCAGGCCCTTGAAAAAACAGCAGGCCCTTGAAAAACAGCAGGCCCTGAAAGAAAATGAAAAACAGGCCCTTGAAGAACAGCAGGCCCTTGAAAAACAGCAGGCCCTTAAAAAAACAGCCCTTGAACAGCAGGCCCTTGAAAAACAGCAGGCCCTTGAAAAACAGCAGGCCCTTGAAAAACAGCAGGCCCTTGAAAAACAGCAGGCCCTTGAAAAACAGCAGGCCCTTGAAAAAAAAGGCCCTTGAACAGGCCCTTGAAAAACAGCCCTTGAAAAACAGCAGGCCCTTGAAAAAAACAGCAGGCCCTTGAAAAACAGCAGGCCCTTAAAAAACAGCAGGCCCTTGGCCCTTGAAAAACAGCAGGCCCTAAAAACAAAAAAACAGCAGGCCCTTGAAAAACAGGGCCCCTTGAAAAAATGAAAAACAGGCCCTTAAAAAAACAGCAGGCCCTTGAAAAACAGCAGGCCCTTGAAAAACAGCAGGCCCTTGAAAAAAACAGCAGGCCCTTGAACAACAGCAGGCCCTTGAAAATGAAAAACAGCGGGCCCTTAAAAACAGCAGGCCCTTGAACAGCAGGCCCTTGAAAAAACAGCAGGCCCTTGAAAAACAGCAGGCCCTTGAAAAAAGCAGGCCCTTGAAAAAGCAGGCCCTTGAAAAACAGCAGGCCCTTGAAAAACAGCAGGCCCTTGAAAAACAGCGGGCCCTTGAAAAAAAGGCCCTTGAAAAACAGCAGGCCCTTAAAGAACAGCAGGCCCTTGAAAAACAGCAGGCCCTTAAAAAACAGCAGGCCCTTGAAAAACAGCGGGCCCTTGAAAAAACAGCAGGCCCTTGAAAAAACAGCAGGCCCTTTGAAAAAAAAGGCCCAGCAGGCCCTTGAAAAAAAAAACAGCAGGCCCTTGAAAAACAGCAGGCCCTTGAAAAACAGCAGGCCCTTGAAAAACAAAAAAAAACAGCAGGCCCTTGAAAAACAGCAGGCCCTTGAAAAACAGCAGGCCCTTGAAAACAGCAGGCCCTTGAAAAAAAAGCAGGCCCTTGAAAAAAAACAGCAGGCCCTTGAAAAACAGCAGGCCCTTGAAAAACAGCAGGCCCTTGAAAAACAGCAGGCCCTTGAAAAAAAACAGCAGGCCCTTAAAAAAACAGCAGGCCCTTGAAAAAAAACAGCAGGCCCTTGAAAAACAGCAGGCCCTTGAAAAAAACAGCCCTTGAAAAACAGCGGGCCCTTGAAAAACAGCAGGCCCTTGAAAAACAGCAGGCCCTTGAAAAACAGCAGGCCCTTGAAAAACAGCAGGCCCTTGAAAAAACAGCAGGCCCTTGAAAAAACAGCAGGCCCTTGAAAAACAGCAGGCCCTTGAAAACAGCAGGCCCTTGAAAAACAGCAGGCCTTGAAAACAGCAGGCCCTTGAAAAACAGCAGGCCCTTGAAAAAAACAGCAGGCCCTTGAAAAAACAGCAGGCCCTTGAAAAACAGCAGGCCCTTGAAAAACAGCAGGCCCTTGAAAAAAGCAGGCCCTTGAAAAACAGGCCCTTGAAAAACAGCAGGCCCTTGAAAAAAACAGCAGGCCCTTGAAAAAAACAGGCCCTTGAAAAACAGCAGGCCCTTGAAAAACAGCTTGAAAAACAGCAGCAGCCCCCTTGCCCTTGAACAGCGGGCCCTTGAAAAACAGCAGGCCCTTGAAAACAAAAAACAGGCCCTTGAAAAAAAACAGCAGGCCCTTGAAAAAAAGCAGGCCCTTGAAAAAAAACAGCAGGCCCTTGAAAAACAGCAGGCCCTTGAAAAACAGCAGGCCCTTGAAAAACAGCAGGCCCTTGAAAAAAAAAAAACAGCAGGCCCTTGAAAAAAACAGCAGGCCCTTGAAAAAAAACAGCAGGCCCTTGAAAAACAGCAGGCCCTTGAACAGCAGGCCCTTGAAAAACAGCAGGCCCTTGAAAAACAGCAGGCCCTTGAAAAACAGCAGGCCCTTGAAAAACAGCAGGCCCTTGAAAAACAGCAGGCCCTTGAAAAACAGCAGGCCCTTGAAAAACAGCAGGCCCTTGAAAAACAGCAGGCCCTTGAAAAACAGCAGGCCCTTGAAAACAGCAGGCCCTTTGAAAAAACAGCAGGCCCTTGAAGAACAGCAGGCCCTTGAAAAACAGCAGGCCCTTGAAAAAACAGCAGGCCCTTAAAAAAAAACAGGGCCCTTGAAAAACAGCAGGCCCTTGAAAACAGCAGGCCCTTGAAAAAGCAGGCCCTTGAAAAACAGCAGGCCCTTGAAAACAGCAGGCCCTTGAAAAAAAAACAGCGGGCCCTTGAAAAAACAGCAGCCCTTGAAAAAAAGGCCCTTGAAAAACAGCAGGCCCTTGAAAAACAGCAGGCCCTTGAAGCAGGCCCTTGAAAAACAGGCCCTTGAAAAAACAGCAGGGCCCTTGAAAAACAGCAGGCCCTTGAAAAACAGCAGGCCCTTGAAAAACACAGCGGGCCCTTGAAAAAAAAACAGCAGGCCCTTGAAAAACAGCAGGCCCTTGAAAAACAGCAGGCCCTTGAAAAACAGCAGGCCCTTGAAGAAAACAGGCCCTTGAAAAACAGCAGGCCCTTGAAAAACAAAACAACAGCCCTTGAAAAACAGCAGGCCCTTGAAAAAACAGCAGGCCCTTGAAAAACAGCAGGCCCTTGAAAAACAGCAGGCCCTTGAAAAACAGCAGGCCCTTGAAAAAAACAGCAAAAAAAACAGGGCCCTGAAAAACAGCAGGCCCTTGAAAAAACAGCAGGCCCTTGAAAAACAGCAAAAAACAGCAGGCCCTTGAAACAGCAGGCCCTTGAAAAACAAGGCCCTTGAAAAACAGCGGGCCTTGAAGAAAATGAAAAACAGCGGGCCCTTAAAGAAAAAAAAAATGCAAAAAACAGCAGCCCTTAAAAAAACAGCAGGCCCTTGAAAAACAGCAGGCCCTTGAAAAACAGCAGGCCCAGCAGGCCCTGAAAAACAGCAGGCCCTTGAAAAAACAGCAGCCCTTGAAAAAAAACAGCAGGCCCTTGAAGAAAAAACAGCAGGCCCTTGAAAAACAGCAGGCCCTTGAAAAAAGCAAAAAACAGCAGGCCCTTGAAAAACAGCAGGCCCTTGAAAAACAGCAGGCCCTGAAAAACAGCAGGCCCTTGAAAAACAGCAGGCCCTTGAAAACAGCAGCCCTTGAAAAACAGCAGGCCCTTAAAAAACAGCAGGCCCTTGAAAAAACAGCAGGCCCTTGAAAAACAGCAAAAACAGCAGGCCCTTGAAAAAAACAGCAGGCCCTTGAAAAACAGCAGGCCCTTGAAAAACAGCAGGAAAAACAGCAGGCCCTTGAAAAACAGCAGGCCCTTGAAAAACAGCAGGCCCTTAAAAAAACAGGCCCTTTGAAAAAACAGCAGGGCCTTGAAAAACAGCAGGCCCTTGAAAAACAGCAGGCCCTTGAAAAAAAACAGCAGGCCCTTGAAAAACAGCGGGCCCTTGAAAAACAGCAGGCCCTGAAAAAAAAACAGCAGGCCCTAAAAAACAGCAGGCCCTTGAAAAAAACAGCAGGCCCTTGAAAAAAAAAAAAACAGCAGGCCCTTGAAAAACAGCAGGCCCTTGAAAAACAGCAGGCCCTTGAAAAAAAACAGCAGGCCCTTGAAAAACAGCAGGCCCTTGAAAAACAGCAGGCCCTTGAAAAAACAGCAGGCCCTTGAAGAAAAAAACAGCAGGGCCCTTGAAAAACAGCAGGCCCTTGAAAAAGCAGCCCAGCAGGCCCTTGAAAAAAAACAGCAGGCCCTTGAAAAAAAAACAGCAGGCCCTTAAAAAAACAAAAAACAGCAGGCCCTTGAAAAACAGCAGGCCCTTGAAAAACAGCAGGCCCTTGAAAAAAAAAAAAACAGCGGGCCCTTAAAAAAAACAGCAGGCCCTTGAAAAACAGCAGGCCCTTGAAAAACAGCAGGCCCTTGAAAAACAGCAGGCCCTTGAAAAACAGCAGGCCCTTGAAAAACAGCAGGCCCTTGAAAAACAGCAGGCCCTTGAAAAACAGCAGGCCCTGAAAAAAAACAGCAGGCCCTTGAAAAACAGGCCCTTGAAAAACAGCAGGCCCTTGAAAAACAGCAGGCCCTTGAAAAAAAAAAAACAGCAGGCCCTTGAAAAAACAGCAGGCCCTTGAAAAACAGCAGGCCCTTGAAAAACAGCAGGCCCTTGAAAAAACAGGCCCTTGCAGGCCCTTGAAAAACAGCAGGCCCTTGAAAAACAGCCTTGGCCCCTTGAAAAAAAACAGCAGGCCCTTGAAAAACAGCAGGCCCTTGAAAAAACAGCAGGCCCTTGAAAAAAAAACAGCAGGGCCCTTGAAAAACAGCAGCAGGCCCTTGAAAAACAGCAGGCCCTTGAAAAACAGCAGGCCCTTGAAAAACAGCAGGCCCTTGAAAAACAGCAGGCCCTGAAAAAAAAAACAGCAGGCCCTTGAAACAACAGCAGGCCCTTGAAAAAAAAAGCCAGGCCCTTGAAACAGCAGGCCCTTGAAAAAACAGCAGGCCCTTGAAAAACAGCAGGCCCTTGAAAAACAGCAGGCCCTTGAAAAACAGCAGGCCCTTGAAAAACAGCAGGCCCTTGAAAAAAAAAAAGCAGGCCCTTGAAAAAACAGAAAAAAAGCGGCCCTTGAAAAACAGCAGGCCCTTAAAAAAAACAGCAGGCCCTTGAAAAACAGCAGGCCCTTGAAAAACAGCGGGCCCTTGAAAAACAGCGGGCCCTGAAAAACAGCAGGCCCTTGAAAAAAACAGCAGGCCCTTGAAAAACAGCAGGCCCTTGAAAAACAGCAGGCCCTTGAAAAACAGCAGGCCCTTGAAAAACAGCAGGCCCTTGAAAAACAGCAGGCCCTTGAAAAACAGCAGGCCCTGAAAAAAACAGCAGGCCCTTGAAAAACAGCAGGCCCTTGAAAAACAGCAGGCCCTTGAAAAAAAACAGCAGGCCTTGAAAAAAAAACAGCAGGCCCTGAAAAAAAACAGCAGGCCCTGAAAAAAAAAACAGCAGGCCCTTGAAAAACAGCAGGCCCTTGAAAAACAGCAGGCCCTTGAAAAACAGCAGGCCCTTGAAAAAAAAAACAGCAGGCCCTTGAAAAAGAAAGGCCCTTGAAAAACAGCAGGCCCTTGAAAGACAGCAGGCCCTTGAAAAACAGCAGGCCCTTGAAAACAGCAGGCCCTTGAAAACAGCAGGCCCTTGAAAAAAAAACAGCAGGCCCTTGAAAAACAGCAGGCCCTTGAAAAAAACAGGCCCTTGAAAAACAGGCCCTTGAAAAACAGCAGGCCCTTGAAAAACAGCAGGCCCTTGAAAAAACAGCAGGCCCTGAAAAAAACAGCAGGCCCTTGAAAAACAGCAGGCCCTGAAAAAAGCAGGCCCTTGAAAAAAAGCAGGCCCTTGAAAAAAAAAGCAGGCCCTTTAAAAAACAGCAGGCCCTTGAAAAACAGCAGGCCCTTGAAAAACAGCAGGCCTTGAAAAACAGCAGGCCCTTGAAAAACAGCAGGCCCTTGAAGAACAGCAGGAAAAACAGCAGCCCTTTAAAAAAAACAGCAGGCCCTTGAAAAACAGCAGGCCCTTGAAAAACAGCAGGCCCTTGAAAAACAGCAGGCCCTTGAAAAACAAAAAAAAACAGCAGGCCCTTGAAAAACAGCAGGCCCTTGAAAAAACAGCAGGCCCTTGAAAAAACAGGCCCTTGAAAAAACAGCAGGCCCTTGAAAAACAGCAGGCCCTTGAAAAAACAGCAGGCCCTTGAAAAAAAACAGCAGGCCCTTGAAAAACAGCAGGCCCTTGAAAAACAGCGGGAAAAACAGCAGCCCTTGAAGAACAGCAGCCCCTTGAAGAAAAAAAACAGCGGCCCTAAAGAAAAAACAGCAGGCCCTTGAAAAACAGCAGGCCCTGAAAAACAGCAGGCCCTTGAAAAACAGCAGGCCCTTAAAAAAAAGGCCCTTGAAAAAGCAGGCCCTTGAAAAAAACAGCAGGCCCTTGAAAAAAACAGCAGGCCCTTGAAAAACAGCAGGCCCTTGAAAAAAAACAGCAGGCCCTTAAAAACAAAAAAAAGCAGGCCCTTGAAAAACAGCAGGCCCTTGAAAAAAACAGCAGGCCCTGAAAAAAAACAGCAGGCCCTGAAAAACAGCAGGCCCTTGAAAAACAGCAGGCCCTTGAAAAAAACAGGCCCTTGAAAAACAGGCCCTTGAAAAACAGCAGGCCCTTGAAAAAAAAGGCCCTTGAAAAACAGCAGGCCCTTGAAAAACAGCAGGCCCTTGAAAAACAGCAGGCCCTTGAAAAAAAAAAAAACAGCGGGCCCTTGAAAAACAGCAGGCCCTGAAAAAAAAAACAGCAGGCCCTTGAAAAACAGCAGGCCCTTGAAAAAGCAGGCCCTTGAAAAACAAGGCCCTTGAAAAAACAGCAGGCCCTTGGGCCCTTAAAAAACAGCAGGCCCTTGAACACAGCAGGCCCTTGAAAAACAGCAGGCCCTTGAAAAACAGGCCCTTGAAAAACAGCAGGCCCTTGAAAAAACAGCAGGCCCTTGAAAAACAGCAGGCCCTTGAAAAAAAACAGCAGGCCCTTGAAAAACAACAACAGCAGGCCCTTGAAAAACAGCAGGCCCTTGAAAAACAGGCCCTTGAAAAAACAGCAGGCCCTTGAAAAACAGCAGGCCCTTGAAAAACAGCAGGCCCTTAAAAACAGCAGGCCCTTGAAAAACAGCAGGCCCTTGAAAAACAGCAGGCCCTTGAAAAACAGCGGGCCCTTGAAAAAACAGCAGGCCCTTGAAAAACAGCGGGCCCTTGAAAAACAGGCCCTTGAAAAACAGCAGGCCCTTGAAAAACAGCAGGCCCTTGAAAAACAGCAGGCCCTTGAAAAACAGCAGGCCCTTGAAAAACAGCAGGCCTTTGAAAAACAGCAGGCCCTTGAAAAACAGCAGGCCCTTGAAAAACAGCAGGCCCTTGAAAAACAGCGGGCCCTTGAAAAACAGCAGGCCCTTGAAAACAGCAGGCCCAGGCCCTTGAAAAAAAACAGCGGGCCCTTGAAAAACAGCAGGCCCTTGAAAAACAGCAGGCCCTTGAAAAAAACAGCAGGCCCTTGAAAAACAGCAGGCCCTTGAAAAACAGCAGGCCCTTGAAAAACAGCAGGCCCTTGAAAAACAGCAGGCCCTTGAAAAACAGCGGGCCCTTGGCCCTTGAAAAACAGCGGACCCTTAAAAAACAGCAGGCCCTTAAAAACAAGGCCCTTGAAAAACAGCAGGCCCTTAAAAAACAGCAGGCCCTTAAAAAACAGCAGGCCCTTGAAAAACAGCGGGCCCTTGAAAAACAGCAGGCCCTTGAAGAACAGCAGGCCCTTGAAGAAAATGAAAAACAGCGGACCCTTAAAGAACAGCAGGCCCTTGAAAAACAGCAGGCACTTGAAAAACAGCAGGCCCTTGAAGAACAGCAGGCCCTTGAAAAACAGCAGGCCCTTGAAAACAGCAGGCCCTTGAAAAACAGCAGGCCCTTGAAAAACAGCAGGCCCTTGAAAAACAGCAGGCCCTTGAAGAAAACAGCAGGCCCTTGAAGAAAATGAAAAACAGCAGGCCCTTGAAAAAAAAAAAAACAGCAGGCCCTTAAAAAAAACAGCAGGCCCTTGAAAAACAGCAGGCCCTTGAAAAACAGCAGGCCCTTGAAAAACAGCAGGCCCTTGAAAAACAGCAGGCCCTTGAAAAAAACAGCAGGCCCTTGAAAAACAGCAGGCCCTTGAAAAACAGCAGGCCCTTGAAAAAAACAGCAGGCCCTTGAAAAACAGCAGGCCTTGAAAAAACAGCAGGCCCTTGAAAAACAGCAGGCCCTTGAAAAAACAGCAGGCCCTTGAAAAAAAAAACAGCAGGCCCTTGAAAAACAGCAGGCCCTTGAAAAAACAGCAGGCCCTTGAAAAAAAAAAGCAGGCCCTTGAAAAACAGCGGCCCTTGAAGAAAAGGCCCTTGAAAAACAGCAGGCCCTTAAAGAACAGCAGGCCCTTGAAAAACAGCAGGCCCTTGAAAAACAGCAGGCCCTTGAAAAAACAGCAGGCCCTTGAAAAACAGCAGGCCCTTGAAAAAGCAGGCCCTTGAAAAACAGCCCTTGAAAAAAACAGAAAAAGGCCCTGAAAAACAGCAGGCCCTGAAAAAACAGCAGGCCCTTGAAAAAAACAGCAGGCCCTTGAAAACAGCAGGCCCTTGAAAAACAGCAGGCCCTTGAAAAACAGCAGGCCCTTGAAAAACAGCAGGCCCTTGAAACAGCAGGCCCTTGAAAAACAGGCCCTTAAAAAACAGCAGGCCCTTGAAAAACAGCAGGCCCTTGAAAAACAGCAGGCCCTTGAAAAACAGCGGGTCCTTGAAGAAAATGAAAAACAGCAGGCCCTTAAAGCAAAAAAACAGCAGGCCCTTGAACAACAGCAGGCCCTTGAAAAAAAAACAGCAGGCCCTTGAAAAAACAGCAGGCCCTTGAAAAACAGCAGGCCCTTGAAAAACAGCAGGCCCTTGAAAAACAGCAGGCCCTTAAAGAACAGCAGGCCCTTGAAAAACAGCAGGCCCTTGAAAAACAGCAGGCCCTTGAAAAACAGCAGGCCCTTGAAAAAAAACAGCAGGCCTTGAAAAAAAAAAAAACAGCGGGCCCTTGAAAAACAGCAGGCCCTTGAAAAAACAGCAGGCCCTTGAAAAACAGCAGGCCCTTGAAAAAACAGCAGGCCCTTAAAAAAAAAAACAGCAGGCCCTTGAAAAACAGCAGGCCCTTGAAAAACAGCGGGCCCTTGAAGAAAAAAATGAAAAAACAGCGGACCCTTAAAGAACAGCAGGCCCTTGAAAAACAGCAGGCCCTGAAAAAAAAACAGCAGGCCCTTGAAAAAAAAACAGCAGGCCCTTGAAAAACAGCAGGCCCTTGAAAAACAGCAGGCCCTTGAAAAAAACAGCAGGCCCTTGAAAAACAGCAGGCCCTTGAAAAAAACAGCAGGAAAAACAAGGCCCTTGAAAACAAGGCCCTTGAAAAACAGCAGGCCCTTGAAAAAACAGCAGGCCCTTGAAAAACAAAAAACAGCGGGCCCTTGAAAAACAGCAGGCCCTTGAACAGCAGGCCCTTGAAAAACAGCAGGCCCTTGAAAAACAGCAGGCCCTTGAAAAACAGCAGGCCCTTGAAAAACAGCAGGCCCTTGAAAAAACAGCAGGCCCTTGAAAAACAGCAGGAAAAAACAGCAGGCCCTTGAAAAACAGCAGGCCCTTGAAAAAACAGCAGGCCCTTGAAAAACAGGCCCTTGAAAAACAGCAGGCCCTTGAAAAAAAAAACAGCAGGCCCTTGAAAAGCAAAAACAGCAGGCCCTTGAAAAACAGCAGGCCCTTGAAAAACAGCAGGCCCTTGAAAACAGCAGGCCCTGAAGAAAATGAAAAAACAGCAGGCCTTGAAAAACAGCAGGCCCTTGAAAAAAAAACAGCAGGGCCCTTGAAAAACAGCAGGCCCTGAAAAAAAACAGCAGGCCCTTGAAAAAAGCAGGCCCTTGAAAAACAGCGGGCCCTTGAAAAACAGCAGGGGCCCTTGAAAAACAGCAGGCCCTTGACCCTTGAACAGCAGGCCCTTGAAAAACAGGCCCTGAAAAAAAAAACAGCGGGCCCTTGAAAAACAGCAGGCCCTTGAAAAACAGCAGGCCCTTGAAAAACAGCAGGCCCTTGAAAAACAGCAGGCCCTTGAAAGAACAGCAGGCCCTTGAAAAAAACAGCAGGCCCTTGAAAAACAGCAGGCCCTTGAAGAATAGCGGGCCCTTGAAAAACAGCAGGCCCTTGAAGAATAGCGGGCCCTTGAAAAACAGCAGGCCCTTGAAAAACAGCAGGCCCTTGAAAAAAAACAGCAGGCCCTTGAAAAACAAGGCCCTTGAAAACAGCAGGCCCTTGAAAAAGCAGGCCCAGCAGGCCCTTGAAAAAAAAACAGCAGGCCCTTGAAAAACAGCAGGCCTTGAAAAAAACAGCAGCACCCTTGAAAAACAGCGGGCCCTTGAAAGAACAAGGCCCTTGAAAACAGCCCTTAAAAAAAGCAGGCCCTTGAAAAACAGCAGGCCCTTAAAAAACAGCAGGCCCTTGAAAAACAGCAGGCCCTTGAAAAAAACAGCAGGCCCTTGAAAAAACAAAAAACAGCAGGCCCTTGAAAAACAGCAGGCCCTTGAAAAAAGCAGGCCCTTGAAAAACAGCAGGCCCTTGAAAAAACAGCAGGCCCTTGAAAAAACAGCAGGCCCTTGAAAAAAGCAGGCCCTTGAAAAACAGCAGGCCCTTGAAAAAAGCGGGCCCAGCAGGCCCTTGAAAAACAGCAGGCCCTTGAAAAAACAGGCCCTTGAAAAACAGCAGGCCCTTGAAAAACAGCGGGCCCTTGAAAAAAGCAGCAGGCCCTTAAAAAAACAGCAGGCCCTTGAAAAACAGCAGGCCCTTGAAAAACAGCAGGCCCTTGAAAAACAGCAGGCCCTTGAAAACAGCAGGCCCTTTGAAAAACAGCAGGGGCCCTTAAAAAACAGCAGGCCCTTGAAAAACAGCAGGCCCTTGAAAAACAGCAGGCCCTTGAAAAACAGCAGGCCCTTGAAAAGCAGGCCCTTGAAAAAAACAGCAGCCCTTAAAGGCAGGCCCTTGAAAAAAAACAGCAGGCCCTTGAAAAAAAAAAACAGCAGGCCCTTGAAAAAACAGCAGGCCCTTGAAAAACAGCAGGCCCTTGAAAACAGCAGGCCCTTGAAAAACAGCAGGCCCTGAAAAACAGCAGGCCCTTGAAAAACAGCAGGCCCTTGAAAAACAGCGGGCCCTTGAAAAACAGCAGGCCCTTGAAAAACAGCAGGCCCTTGAAAAACAGCAGGCCCTTGAAGAAAAAAAAAGCAGGCCCTTAAAAACAGCAGGCCCTTGAAAAAAAACAGCAGGCCCTTGAAAAACAGCAGGCCCTTGAAAAACAGCAGGCCCTTGAAAAACAGCAGGCCCTTGAAAAACAGCAGGCCCTTGAAAAAATGAAAAACAGCAGGCCCTTGAAAAAACAGCAGGCCCTTGAAAAACAGCAGGCCCTTGAAAAACAGCGGGCCCTGAAAAAACAGCAGGCCCTGAAAAACAGCAGGCCCTTGAAAAACAGCAGGCCCTTGAAAAAAACAGCAGGCCCTTAAAGAACAGCAGGCCCTTTGAAAAACAGCAGGCCCTTGAAAAAAAGCAGGCCCTTGAAAAACAGGCCCTTGAAAAACAGCAGGCCCTTGAAAAACAGCAGGCCCTTGAAAAACAGCAGGCCCTTGAAAGACAGCAGGCCCTTGAAAAACAGCAGGCCCTTGAAAAACAGCAGGCCCTTGAAAAACAGGCCCTTTGAAAAACAGCAGGCCCATGAAAAACAGCAGGCCCTTGAAAAAAACAGCAGGCCCTTGAAAAACAGCAGGCCCTTGAAAAACAAAAAACAGCAGGCCCTGAAAAAACAGGCCCTTGAAAAACAGCAGGCCCTTGAAGAAAATGAAACAGCAGGCCCTTGAAAAAAACAAGGCCCTTGAAAAACAGCAGGCCCTTGAAAAACAGCAGGCCCTTGAAAAACAGCAGGCCCTTGAAAAACAGCAGGCCCTTGAAAAACAGCAGGCCCTTGAAAAACAGCAGGCCCTTGAAAAACAGCAGGCCCTTAAACAACAGCAGGCCCTTGAAAAAAACAGCAGGCCCTTGAAAAACAGCAGGCCCTGAAAAAAACAGCAGGCCCTTGAAAAACAGCGGGCCCTTGAAAAATGAAAAACAGCGGACCCTTAAAAAACAGCAGGCCCTTGAAAAACAGCAGGCCCTTGAAAAACAGCAGGCCCTTGAAAAACAGCAGGCCCTTGAAGAACAACGGGCCCTTGAAAAACAGCGGGCCCTTGAAAAAAAAAAACAGGCCCTTGAAAAACAGCAGGCCCTTGAAAAAAGGCCCTTGCAGGCCCTTGAAAAAACAGCAGGCCCTTGAAAAAAAACAGGCCCTTGAAAACAGGCCCTTGAAAAACAGCAGGCCCTTGAAAAAAAAGCAGGCCCTTGAAAAACAGCAGGCCCTTGAAAAAAAAGGCCCAGCAGGCCCTTGAAAAAAAACAGCAGGCCCTTGAAAAAACAGCAGGCCCTTGAAAAAACAGCAGGCCCTTGAAAAACAGCAGGCCCTTGAAAAAAAACAGCAGGCCCTTGAAAAACAGCAGGCCCTTTGAAAAAACAGCAGGCCCTTGAAAAAAAACAGCAGGCCCTTGAAAAACAGCAGGCCCTTGAAAAACAGCAGGCCCTTGAAAAAAAAGGCCCAACAGCAGGGCCCTTGAAGAACAGCGGCCCCTGAAAAAAGCAAAAAACAGCAGGCCCTTGAAAAACAGCAACAGGCCCTTGAAAAACAGCAGGCCCTTGAAAAAAAATGAAAAAGCAGGCCCTTGAAAAAACAGCAGGCCCTTGAAGAAAGCGGCCCTTGAAAAACAGCAGGCCCTTGAAAAAACAGCAAAGCAGGCCCTTGAAAAAACAGCAGGCCCTTGAAAAAACAGGCCTTGAAAAACAGCAGGCCCTTTGAAAAAACAGGCCCTTGAAAAACAGCAGGCCCTTGAAAAACAGCAGGCCCTTGAAAAAAAAAACAGCAGGCCCTTAAAGAACAGCAGGCCCTTGAAAAACAGCAGGCCCTTGAAAAAAACAGCAGGCCCCTTTGAAAAACAGCAGGCCCTTGAAAAACAGCAGGCCCTTGAAAAACAGCAGGCCCTTGAAAAACAGCAGGCCCTTGAAAAACAGCAGGCCCTTGAAAAACAGCAGGCCTTTGAAAAACAGCAGGCCCTTGAAAAACAGCAGGCCCTTGAAAAACAATGAAAAACAGCAGGCCCTTGAAAAACATGCAGGCCCTTGAAAAAAAAACAGCAGGCCCTTGAAAAACAGCAGGCCCTTGAAAAACAGCAGGCCCTTGAAAACAGCAGGCCCTTGAAGAAAAAACAGCAGGCCCTTGAAAAACAGCAGGCCCTTGAAAAAACAGCAGGCCCTGAAAAAAACAGCAGGCCCTTGAAAAAACAGCAGGCCCTTGAAAAACAGCAGGCCCTTGAACAACAGCAGGCCCTTGAAAAAAAACAGGCCCTTAAAAAACAGCAGGCCCTTTGAAAAACAGCAGGCCCTTGAAAAACAGCAGGCCCTGAAAAAAACAGGCCCTTGAAAAAAAACAGGCCCTTGAAAAACAGCAGGCCCTTGAAAAAAACAGCAGGCCCTTGAAAACAGCAGGCCCTTGAAAAACAGCAGGCCCTGAAAAAACAGCAAACAGCAGGCCCTTGAAAAACAGCAGGCCCTTGAAAAAACAGCAGGCCCTTGAAAAAACCCTTGAAAAACAGCAGGCCCTTGAAAAACAGCAGGCCCTTGAAAAAAAAAACAGCAGGCCCTTAAAGAACAGCAGGCCCTTGAAGAAAAAAAACAGCAGGCCCTTGAAAAACAGCAGGCCCTTGAAAAACAGCAGGCCCTTGAAAAACAGCAGGCAGGCCCTTGAAAAAAACAGCAGGCCCTTGAAAAAAACAGGCCCTTGAAAAACAGCAGGCCCTTGAAAAAAACAGCAGGCCCTTAAAAACAGCAGGCCCTTGAAAACAGCAGGCCCTTGAAGCAGGCCCAACAGCAGGCCCTTGAAAAACAGCAGGCCCTGAAAAACAGCAGGCCCTTGAAAAACAGCAGGCCCTTGCCCTTGAAAAACAGCAGGCCCTTGAAAAACAGCAGGCCCTTGAAAAACAGCAGGCCCTTGAAAAAACAGCAGGCCCTTGAAAACAAAGAGCCCTTGAAAAACAGCAGGCCCTTGAACAACAGCAGGCCCTTGAAAAACAGCAGGCCCTTGAACAACAGCGGGCCCTTGAAGAAAATGAAAAACAGCGGGCCCTTAAAGAACAGCAGGCCCTTGAAAAACAGCAGGCCCTTGAAAAACAGCAGGCCCTTGAAAAACAGCAGGCCCTTGAAAAACAGCAGGCCCTTGAAAAACAGCAGGCCCTTGAAAACAAGGCCCTTGAAAAACAGCGGCCCTTAAAAACAGCAGGCCCTTGAAAAACAGCAGGCCCTTGAAAAAACAGCAGGCCCTTGAAAAACAGCAGGCCCTTGAAAAACAAAAAAACAACAGCAGGCCTGAAAAAAAGCAGGCCCTTGAAAAACAGCAGGCCCTTGAAAAACAGCAGGCCCTGAAAAACAAGGCCCTTGAAAAACAGCAGGCCCTTAAAAAAAAAAAGAAAAACAGGCCCTTGAAAGCAGGCCCTTGAAAAACAGCAGGCCCTTGAAAAACAGCAGGCCCTTGAAAAACAGCAGGCCCTTGAAAAAAAAACAGCCCTTGAAAAACAGCAGGCCCTTGAAAAACAGCAGGCCCTTGAAAAAAGCAGCAGGCCCTTGAAAAACAGCGGCCCTTGAAAAACAGCAGGCCCTTGAAAAACAGCAGGCCCTTGAAAAACAGCAGGCCCTTGAAAAACAGCGGGCCCTTGAAAAAAAACAGCAGGCCCTTGAAAAACAGCAGGCCCTTGAAAAACAGCAGGCCCTTGAAAAACAGCAGGCCCTTGAAAAACAGCAGGCCCTTGAAAAACAGCAGGCCCTTGAAAAACAGCGGGCCCTTAAAAAACAGCAAAAACAGCAGGCCCTTGAAAAACAGCAGGCCCTTGAAAAACAGCAGGCCCTTGAAAAAAAAAAACAGCGGCCCTTGAAAAGAACAGCGGACCCAGGCCCTTGAAAAACAGCAGGCCTTGAAAAAAACTTGCAGGCCCTTGAAAAACAGCAGGCCCTTGAAAAACAGCAGGCCCTTGAAAAAAACAGCAGGCCCTTGAAAAACAGCAGGCCCTTGAAAATGAACAACAGGCCCTTGAAAAAACAAGGCCCTTGAAAAACAGGGCCCTGAAAGAAAAAAAACAGCTTGAAGGCCCTTGAAAAACAGCAGGCCCTTGAAAACAGCAGGCCCTTGAAAAACAGCAGGCCCTTGCAGGCCCTTGAAAAACAGCAGGCCCTTGAAAAAACAGCAGGCCCTTGAAAAAAAAACAGCAGGCCCTTAAAAAAAAAAAGCAGGCCCTTGAAAAACAGCAGGCCCTTGAAAAAAAAAAACAGCAGGCCCTTGAAAAACAGCAGGCCCTTGAAAAACAGCAGGCCCTTGAAAAACAGCAGGCCCTTGAAAAAAGGCCCTTGAAAAAAACAGCAGGCCCTTAAAAAACAGCAGGCCCTTGAAAAAAACAGCAAAAAAACAGCAGGCCCTTGAAAAAACAGCAGGCCCTTGAAAAAAAAACAGCAGGCCCTTGAAAAAAGGCCCTTGAAAAACGAGCGGGCCCTTGAAAAACAGCAGGCCCTTGAAAAACAGCAGGCCCTTGAAAAACAGCAGGCCCTTTGAAAAACAGCAGGCCCTTGAAAAACAGCAGGCCCTTGAAAAACAGCAGGCCCTTGAACAACAGCAGGCCCTTGAAAAACAGCAGGCCCTTGAAATACAGCAGGCCCTTTGAAAAACAGCAGGCCCTTGAAAAACAGCAGGCCCTTGAAAAAAAAACAAGGCCCTTGAAAAACAGCAGGCCCTTGAAAAACAGCGGGCCCTTGAACAACAGCAGGCCCTTGAAAAAACAGCAGGCCCTTGAAAAACAGCAGGCCCTTGAAAAAACAGCAGGCCCTTGAAAAACAGCGGCCCTTGAAAAAACAGCAGGCCCTTGAAAAACAGCAGGCCCTTGAAAAACAGCAGGCCCTTGAAAAACAGCAGGCCCTTGAACAACAGCAGGCCCTGAAAAAACAGCAGGCCCCTGAAAAAACAAAAAACAGCAGGCCCTTGAAAAAACAAGGCCCTTGAAAAACAGCAGGCCCTTGAAAAACAGCAGGCCCTTGAAAAAACAGCAGGCCCTTGAAAAAAAACAGCAGGCCCTTGAAAAAGCAGGCCCTTGAAAAACAAAAAAAACAGCAGGCCTTGAAAAAAGCAGGCCCTTGAAAAACAGCAGGCCCTTAAAAAAAAAACAGCAGGCCCTTAAAAAACAGCAGGCCCTTGAAAAACAGCAGGCCCTTGAAAAACAGCAGGCCCTTGAAAAACAGCAGGCCCTTGGCCCTTGAAAAACAGCAGGCCCTTGAAAAAAAACAGCAGGCCCTTGAAAAAAGCAGCCCAGGCCCTTGAAAAAACAGGGCCTTGAAAAAAGCAGGCCCTTGAAAAACAGCAGGCCCTTGAAAAAACAGCAGGCCCTTGAAAAACAGCAGGCCCTTGAAAAAAACAGCGGCCCTTGAAAAACAGCAGGCCCTTGAAAAAACAGCAGGCCCTTGAACAACAGCAGGCCCTTGAAAAACAGCAGGCCCTTGAAAAACAGCAGGCCCTTGAAAAACAGCAGGTCCTTGAAAAACAGCAGGCCCTTGAAAAAACAGCAGGCCCTTGAAAAACAGCAGGCCCTTGAAATACAGCAGGCCCTTGAAAAACAGCAGGCCCTTGAAGAAAATGAAAAACAGCGGACCTTTAAAGAACAGCAGGCCCTTGAAAAACAGCAAAAACAGCAGGCCCTTGAAAAACAGCAGGCCCTTGAAAAACAGCAGGCCCTTGAAAAACAGCAGGCCCTGAAAAAGCAAACAGCAGGCCCTTGAAAAACAGCAGGCCCTTGAAAAACAGCAGGCCCTTGAAAAACAGCAGGCCCCAAAAAAAACAGCAGGCCCTTGAAAAAAGGCCTTGAAAAAAGCAGGCCCTTGAAAAAAAACAGCAGGCCCTTGAAAAACAGCAGGCCCTTGAAAAAAGCAGGCCCTTGAAAAACAGCAGGCCCTTGAAAAACAGCAGGCCCTTGAAAAAACAGCAGGCCCTTGAAAAACAGCAGGCCCTTGAAAAACAGCAGGCCCTTGAAAAAAACAGCAGGCCTTGAAAAACAGCAGGCCCTTGAAAAACAGCGGGCCCTTAAAAAACAGCAGGCCCTTGAAGAACAGCAGGCCCTTGAAAAACAGCGGGCCCTTGAAAAAACAGCAGGAAAAACAGCAGGCCCTTGAAAAACAGGCCCTTGAAAAACAGCAGGCCCTTGAAAAACAGCAGGCCCTTGAAAAACAGCTTGAAGGCCCTTGAAAAAAATGAAAAACAGCAGGCCCTTAAAAAACAGCAGGCCCTTAAAGAAAAACAGCAGGCCCTTGAAAAACAGCAGGCCCTTGAAAAACAGCAGGCCCTTGAAGGCCCTTGAAAAAAAACAGCAGGCCCTTGAAAAACAGCAGGCCCTTGAAAACAGCAGGCCCTTGAAAAACAGCAGGCCCTTGAAAAACAGCAGGCCCTTGAAAAACAGCAGGCCCTTGAAAAACAGCAGGCCCTGAAAAAAACAGCAGGCCCTTGAAAAACAGCAGGCCCTTGAAAAAGCAGGCCCTTGAAAAACAGCAGGAAAAACAGCAGGCCCTTGAAAAAAAAAACAGCAGGCCCTTGAAAACAGGCCCTTTGAAAAACAGCAGGCCCTTGAAAAACAGCAGGCCCAGCAGGCCCTTGAAAAAAACAGCTTGGCCCTTGAAAAAAGCAGGCCCAGCAGGCCCTTGAAAAACAGCAGGCCCTTGAAAAACAGCAGGCCCTTGAAAAACAGGCCCCCTTGCCCTTAAAAAAACAGCAGGCCCTTGAAAAACAGCAGGCCCTTGAAAAAAAAAACAGCGGGAAAAACAGCAGGCCCTTGAAAAAAAAGCATGAAAAACAGCAGGCCCTTGAAAAGGCCCTTGAAAAAACAGCAGGCCCTTGAAAAACAGCAGGCCCTTGAAAAACAGCAGGCCCTTGAAAAACAGCAGGGAAAAAAAAAGCAGGCCCTTGAAAAACAGCAGGCCCTTAAAAACAGCAGGCCCTTGAAAAACAGCAGGCCCTTGAAGAACAGCGGGCCCTTGAAAAACAGCAGGCCCTTGAAAAACAGGCCCTTGAAGAAAAAAACAGCAGGCCCTTAAAAAACAGCAGGCCCTTAAAAAACAGCAGGCCCTTGAAAAACAGCAGGCCCTTGAAAAACAGCAGGCCCTTGAAAAAACAGCGGGCCCTTGAAAAACAGCAGGCCCTTGAAAAACAGCAGGCCCTTGAAAAACAGCAGGCCCTTGAAAAACAGCAGGCCCTTGAAAAACAGCAGGCCCTTGAAAAACAGCAGGCCCTTGAAAAACAGCAGGCCCTTGAAAAACAGCAGGCCCTTGAAAAAACAGCAGGCCCTTGAAGAACAGCAGGCCCTTGAAAAAAAACAGCAGGCCCTTGAAAAACAGAAAAACAGGCCCTTGAAAAAAGCAGGCCCTTGAAAAACAGGCCCTTGAAAAACAGCAGGCCCTTGAAAAACAGCAGGCCCTTGAAAAACAGCAGGCCCTTGAAAAACAGCAGGCCCTTGAAAAACAAGGCCCTTGAAAAACAGCAGGCCCTGAAAAAAAACAGCAGGCCCTTGAAAAAACAGCAGGCCCTTGAAAAACAGCAGGCCCTTGAAAAACAGCAGGCCCTTGAAAAACAGCAGGGCCCTTGAAAAACAGCAGGCCCTTGAAAAACAGCAGGCCCTTGAAAAAACAGCAGGCCCTTGAAAAAACAGCAGGCCCTTGAAAAACAGCAGGCCCTTGAAAAACAAAACAGCAGGCCCTTGAAAACAGCAGGCCCTTGAAAAACAGGCCCTTGAAAAACAGCAGGCCCTTGAAAAAAGGCCCTTAAAAAACAGCAGGCCCTTGAAAGCAGGCCCTTGAAAAACAGCAGGCCCTTGAAAAACAGCAGGCCCTTGAAAACAGCAGGCCCTTGAAAAACAGCAGGCCCTTGAAAAAAAACAGCAGGCAGCCTTGAAAAAAAGGCCCTTGAAAAACAGCAGGCCCTTGAAAAACAGCAGGCCCTTGAAAATGAAAAAAAAACAGCAGGCCCTTGAAAAAACAGCAGGCCCTTGAAAAACAGCAGGCCCTTGAAAAACAGCGGGCCCTTGAAAAACAGCAGGCCCTTGAAAAAACAGCAGGCCCTTGAAAAACAGCAGGCCCTTGAAAAACAGCAGGCCCTTGAAAAACAGCAGGCCCTTGAAAAACAGCAGGCCCTTGAAAAACAGCAGGCCCTTGAAAAACAGCGGGCCCTTGAAAACAGCAGGCCCTTAAAAAAAGGCCCTTGAAAAACAGCAGGCCCTTGAAAAACAGCAGGCCCTTGAAAAAAAACAGCAGGCCCTTGAAAAAACAGCAGGCCCTTGGCCCTTGAAAAACAGCAGGCCCTTGAAAAACAGCAGGCCCTTGAAAAACAGCAGGCCCTTGAAAAACAGGCCCTTGAAAAACAGCAGGCCCTTGAAAAACAGCAGGCCCTTGAAAAACAGCAGGCCCTTGAAAAAAAAAGGCCCTTGAAAAACAGCAGGCCCTTGAAAACAGCAGGCCCTTGAAAAGCAGGCCCTTGAAAAAAACAGCAGGCCCTTAAAAAAACAGCAGGCCCTTGAAAAACAGCAGGCCCTTGAAAAACAGCGGGCCCTTGAAAAACAGCAGGCCCTTGAAAAACAGCGGGCCCTTGAAAAACAGCAGGCCCTTAAAAAAACAGCAGGCCCTTGAACAACAGCAGGCCCTTGAACAACAGCAGGCCCTTAAAAAAACAGCAGGCCCTTGAAAAACAGCAGGCCCTTGAAGAACAGCAGGCCCTTGAAGAACAGCAGGCCCTTGAAAAAAAACAGCGGACCCTTAAAGAACAGCAGGCCCTTGAAAAACAGCAGGCCCTTAAAACAGCAGGCCCAGCAGGCCCTTGAAAAAACAGCAGGCCCTTGCCCTTGCAGGCCCTTAAAAACAGCAGGCCCTTGGCCCTTGAAAAAAGCAGGCCCTTGAAAAACAGCAGGCCCTTGAAAAAACAGCAGGCCCTTGAAAGGCCCTTGAAAAACAGCAGGCCCTTGAAAAAAAACAGCAGGCCCTTGAAAAACAGCAGGCCCTTGAAAAACAGCAGGCCCTTGAAAAAAACAGCAGGGCCCTTGAAGAAAAAGGCCCTTGAACAGCAGGCCCTTGAAAAACAGCAGGCCCTTGAAAAACAGCAGGCCCTTGAAAAAAACAGCAGGCCCTTGAAAAACAGCAGGCCCTTTGAAAAACAGAAGGCCCTTGAAAAAACAGCAGGCCCTTGAAAAACAGCAGGCCCTTGAAAAACAGCAGGCCCGTTGAAAAACAGGCCCTTGAAAAACAGCAGGCCCTTGAAAAAACAACAGGCCCTTGAAAAAGGCCCTTGAAAAAACAGGCCCAGGCCCTTAAAAAACAGCAGGCCCTTGAAAAAAAACAGCAGGCCCTTGAAAAAACAGCGGCCCTAAAAACAGCAGGCCCTTGAAAAAGGCCCTTTGCAGGGCCCTTGAAAAACAGCAGGCCCTTGAAAAACAGCAGGCCCTTGAAAAACAGCAGGCCCTTGAAAAACAGCAGGCCCTGAAAAACAGCAGGCCCTTGAAAAACAGCAGGCCCTTGAAAAAACAGCCCTTGAAAAACCCTTGAAGAAAATGAAAAAACAGCAGGCCCTTAAAGAACAGCAGGCCCTTGAAAAAACAGCAGGCCCTTGAAAAACAGCAGGCCCTTGAAAAAAACAGCAGGCCCTTGAAAAACAGCAGGCCCTGAAAAAAAAAAGCAGCCCTTGAAAAAACAAAAACAGCAGGCCCTTGAAAAAAAAACAACAGGCCCTTGAAAAAAAGCAACAGCAGGCCCTTGAAAAACAGCAGGCCCTTGAAAAAAGCAGGCCCTTGAAAAACAGCAGGCCCTTGAAAAACAGCAGGCCCTTGAAAAAAAGCAAAAACAGCAGGCCCTGAAAAAACAGCAGGCCCTTGAAAAAACAGCAGGCCCTTAAAGAACAGCCCTTGAAAAACAGCAGGAAAAAGCAGGCCCTTGAAGAAAAAAAAACAGCAGGCCCTTAAAAACAGCAGGCCCTTGAAAAACAGCAGGCCCTTGAAAAAAACAGCAGGCCCTTGAAAAACAGCAGGCCCTTGAAGGCCCTTGAAAAAAAGGCCCTTGAAAACAAAAACAGCAGGGCCCTTGAAAAACAGCAGGCCCTTGAAAAACAGCAGGCCCTTGAAAAAAAACAGCAGGCCCTTGAAAAACAGCAGGCCCTTGAAAAACAGCAGGCCCTTGAAAAACAGCGGGCCCTTAAGGCCCTTGAAAAACAGCAGGCCCTTGAAAAAAACAGCAGGCCCTTGAAAAACAGCAGCCCTTGAAAAACAGCAGGCCCTTGAAAAACAGGCCCTTGAAGAAAAAACAGCAGGCCCTTAAAAACAGCAGGCCCTTGAACAACAGCAGGCCCTTGAACAACAGCAGGCCCTTGAAAAAACAGCAGGCCCTTGAAAAACAGCAGGCCCTTGCAGGCCCTTGAAAAAACAGCAGGCCCTTGAAAAACAGCAGGCCCTTGAAAAACAGCAGGCCCTTGAAAAACAGCAGGCCCTTGAAAAAAACAGCAGGCCCTTGAAAAACAGCAGGCCCTTGAAAAACAGGCCCTTGAAAAACAGCAGGAAAAAAACAGCAGGCCCTTGAAAAACAGCAGGCCCTTGAAAAACAGCAGGCCCTTGAAAAAAGCAGGGCCCTTGAAAAACAGCGGGCCCTTGAAAGGCCCTTGAAAAAAACAGCAGGCCCTTGAAAAACAGCAGGCCCTTGAAAAAACAGCAGGCCCTTGAAAAACAGGCCCTTGCAGGCCCTTGAAAAACAGCAGCCCTTGAAAAAACAGCAGGCCCTTGAAAAACAGCAGGCCCTTGAAAAAACAGCAGGCCCTTGAAAAAACAGCAGGCCCTTGAAAAACAAAGGAAAAACAGCAGGCCCTTAAAAACAGCAGGCCCTTGAAAAACAGCAGGCCCTTGAAAAACAGCAGGCCCTTGAAAAACAGCAGGCCCTTGAAAAAACAGCCCTTGAAAAACCAGGCCCTTGAAAAACAGCAGGCCCTTTGAAAAACAGGCCCTTGAAAAAAAACAGGCCCTTGAAAAACAGCAGGCCCTTGAAAAACAGCAGGCCTTTGAACAAAAAACAGCAGGCCCTTGAAAAACAGCAGGCCCTTGAAGAAAACAGCAGGCCCTTGAAAAACAGCAGGCCCTTGAAAAACAGCAGGCCCTTGAAAAACAGGCCCTTGAAAAACAGCAGGCCCTTGAAAAACAACAGCAGGCCCAGGCCCTTGAAAAAAAAAGCAGGCCCTTGAAAAACAGCAGGCCCTTGAAAAACAGCAGGCCCTTGAAGAACAGCGGGCCCTTGAAGAAAATGAAAAACAGCGGACCCTTAAAAAAGCAGCTTGGGCCCTTAAAGAACAGCAGGCCCTTGAAAAACAGCAGGCCCTTGAAAAACAGCAGGCCCTTGAAAAAACAGCAGGCCCTTGAAAAACAGCAGGCCCTTGAAAAAAAAACAGCAGGCCCTTGAAAAACAGCAGGCCCTTGAAAAAAGCAGGCCCTTGAAAAAAACAGGCCCTTGAAGGCCCTTGAAAAACAGCAGGCCCTTTGAAAAACAGCAGGCCCTTGAAAAACAGCAGGCCCTTGAAAAACAGCAGGCCCTTGAAAAACAGCAGGCCCTTAAAAAAAAGGCCCTTGCAGGCCCTTGAAAAAACAGCAGGCCCTTGAAAAACAGCAGGCCCTTGAAAAACAGCAAAAAACAGCAGGCCCTTGAAAAACAGCAGGCCCTTGAAAAACAGCAGGCCCTTGAAAAACAGCAGGCCCTTGAAAAACAGCAGGCCCTTGAAAAACAGCAGGCCCTTGAAAAACAGCAGGCCCTTGAAAAACTTGCAAAAAACAGCGGGCCCTTGAAAAAAAAGGCCCTTGAAAAACAGCGGCCCTTGAAAAAAAACAGCGGCCCTTGAAAAACAGCAGGCCCTTTGCCCTTGAACAACAGCAGGCCCTTGAAAAAAAAACAGCAGGGCCCTTGAAAACAGCAGGCCCTTGAAAAACAGCAGGCCCTTGAAAAACAGCAGGCCCTTGAAAAAAACAGCAGGCCCTTGAAAAAAAAACAGCAGGCCCTTGAAAAAAAACAGGCCCTTGAAAAACAGCAGGCCCTTGAAAAACAGCAGGCCCTGAAAAAAGGCCCTTGAAAAAACAAAATGAAAAACAGCGGACCCTTAAAGAACAGCAGGCCCTTGAAAAACAGCAGGCCCTTGAAAAACAGCAGGCCCTTGAAAAACAGCAGGCCCTTGAAAAACAAAAACAGCAGGCCCTTGAAAAAAAGGCCCTTGAAAAAACAGGCCCTTAAAAACAGCAGGCCCTTGAAAAACAGCAGGCCCTTGAAAAACAGCAGGCCCCTTGAAAAACAGCAGGCCCTTGAAAAACAGCAGGCCCTTGAAAAACAGCAGGCCCTTGAAAAAAAAGGCCCTTGAAAAACAGCAGGCCCTTGAAGAACAGCGGGCCCTTGAAGAAAATGAAAAAACAGCGGACCCTTGAAAAAAGAACAGCCCTTGAAAACAGCAGGCCCTTGAAAAACAGCAGGCCCTGAAAAAAACAGCAGGCCCTTGAAAAACAGCAGGCCCTTGAAAAAACAGCCCTTGAAGGCCCTTGAAAAACAGCGGGCCCTTGAAGAACAGCAGGCCCTTGAAGAAAATGAAAAACAGCAGGCCCTTAAAAAACAGCAGGCCCTTGCAAAAACAGCAGGCCCTTGAAGAAAAAACAGCAGGCCCTTGAAAAACAGCGGGCCCTTGAAGAAAATGTAAAAACATAAAAAAAAATGCCAATAAGCGTATATTTAAAGTTATAGCGTCTACAAACTAGAGTACATTTTCTGGAATTTACACCGCTTTTAATTTATGACTGCCTATTTCATTTCTTGAGGTGCTAAAATGGCAGAGAAGTACAAAACCCCCCCAAATGACCCCATTTTGGAAAGTAGACACCCCAAGCTATTTGCTGAGAGGCATGTTGAGCCCATTGAATATTTTTTTTTTTAGTCCCAAGTGATTGAATAAAGACAAAAATAAAAAAGATTTTTTTTATTTTCAAAAAGTTGTCACTAAATGATATATTGCTCACACATGCCATAGTTATATGTGGAATTGCACCCCAAAATACATTTTGCTGCTTCTCCTGAGTATGGGGATACCACATGTGTGGGACTTTTTGGGAGCCTAGCCGCGTACCGGGCCCCGAAACCCAAGCACCGCCTTCAGGATTTCTAAGGGTGCAAATTTTTGATTTCACTCCTCACTACCTATCACCGTTTCGAAGGCCATAAAATGCCAAAATAGCACAAAACCCCCCCAAATGACCCCATTTTGGAAAGTAGACACCCCAAGCTATTTGTTGAGAGGCATGGTGAGTATTTTACAGCTCTCATTTGTTTTTGAAAATGAATAAAGTAAAGAAAAAAAAAAAATTTTTTTTCTTTTTTCAATTTTCAAAACTTTGTGACAAAAAGCGAGATCTGCAAAATACTCACAATACCTCTCAGCAAATAGCTTGGGGTGTCTACTTTCCAAAATGGGGTCATTTTGGGGGGTTTTATGCCATCTGGGCATTCCATGGCCTCCGAAACTGTGATTGGCAGTGAGAAGTGAAATAAAAAAATTACACCCTTAGAAAGCCTGAAGGCGGTGATTGGTTTTTGGGGTTCCGTACGCAGCTAGGCTCCCAAAAAGTCCCACACATGTGGTATCCCCGTACTCAGGAGAAGCAACAGAATGTATTTTGGGGTGTATTTCCACATATGCCCATGACATGTTTGAGCAATATATCATTTAGTGACAACTTTTTGTAAAAAAAAATATATATATTTTTTTTTTTCATTATTCAATCTCTTGGGACAAAAAAAAAAAATATTTAATGGGCTCAACATTGCTCTCATCAAATAGCTTGGGGTGTCTACTTTCCAAAATGGGGTCATTTGGGGGGGGTTTGAACTGTCCTGGCATTTTATGCACAACATTTAGAAGCCTATGTCACACGTCACCCACTCTTCTAACCACTTGTAGACAAAGCCCTTTCTGACACTTTTTGTTTACATGAAAACATATTTTTTTTTTTGCAAGAAAATTACGTTGAACCCCCAAACACTATATATATTGTTAAAGCAAAGGCCCTACAGATTAAAATGGTGGGTGTTCAATTTTTTTTTTTCCACACAGTATTTGCGCAGCGATTTTTCAAACGCATTTTTTGTGGAAAAAATACACTTTTTTTTATTTTAATGCACTAAAACACACTATATTGCTCAAATTTTTGATGAAATAAAAAATATGATCTAGGCCGAGTACATGGATACCAAACACGACATGCTTTAAAATTGCGCACAAACACGCAGTGGCGACAAACTACATACATTTTTAAAAGCCTTTAAAAGCCTTTACATGATACCACATTAGATTCACGGAGGAGGTCTACTGCTAAAATTACTGCCCTCGATCTGACCTTCGCGGTGATACCTCACATGCATGGTGCAATTGCTGTTTACATATGACGCCAGACCAACGCTTGTGTACGCCTTTGCGCAAGAGAAGGGGGGGCAGGGGTGCGTTTTTTTTTTTTTTTTTTGTTTTTTTTTTTATTTATTTAGCTTTTTTATTTTATTTTTAAACTGTTCCTTCCATTTTTTTTCTTTGTTATGATTTTTATTGTTATCTCAGGGAATGTAAATATCCCCTATGATAGCAATAGGCAGTGACAGGTACTCTTTTTTTGAAAAAATTGGGGTCTATTAGACCCTAGATCTTTCCTCTGCCCTCAAAGCATCTGACCACACCAAGATTGGTGTGATAAAATGCTTTCCCAATTTCCCAATGGCGCGGTTTATATCCGGGAGGGGGGACATTCCCTCCCACTGCTTGTAAAAGCAGTCTAGAGGCTAATTACCCGCTAGAATTGCTTTTACATGAAAGCCGATCACTGGCTGAAAAGAATGATACCAAGATGATACCTAAACCTGCAGGCATCATTCTGGTATAACCATTCAAAGTCCAGCAACATACTGGACATATATTGTAATCTTTTTTTTTTCATGCAGCCTCTTGGCTGAACGAAAAAAAGAGATTGATTGGTGGGTATGCCCACCATTAGAATACCTCCCTTCATCCACCCACTTCTAATGATGGGCATACATGCACCATTTATATATGCCGATGCATGGGGGCATCCTCCCGCAAAAGTTATGCCGTGTACACACGGTCGGAATTTCGACCGTATGTACGTGGCATTAGGAGCCAATCGCTCCTCCCCCCCCCCTGCTGCCCCCATGCTTCGGCATATATGCTCTTTTTTTTAACTGTGGTGGTGAAATCACCTCCTACAGCGTTGGAGTCGCGGCTTTATGTATCGTGGGAGCAAACGCTGTTGCTGTCAAGATAAATAAATCCGCGTTGCAACTGAATGGCGCACCTGAAAAAAAAAAAAATGCTCAACACTAAAACACACAGTAAACAAAATTACATACCTGAAAAGCAAGCATGATAAAACATAATAAAACATAATAAAACATAATAAAACATTGCAGAATAGAATGGAGTAAAAAAAGAGCAACAATAGAGAGAGAATAGAGTGAGAGAGAGAACAATAAAACGACAACTATTTTATTTTTTTTTATTTTTTTGAGATTCACAGGTAAAAAAGCTCCTGACTGAAGCGACTGAATCAAAACGCTACCACAAAAAAAATGTTAGCGATCGCAGGGATCAGGCCTGACTCTGCGAACGCTGCAGTTATGTGTGCTTAGTGTTTTGTAAGTGACAGTGATCGATCGATACTGCACTTGGGTGGGCTGGGCTGGGCTGGGCGGAGGGGGAAAACGCAGGTGCTAGCAGGTATCTGGGCTGATCCCGCTAACAATGCGTTTTTTTTTTGGAACCCTAAACTGCTGGGACGCTAGTATAGATCTGATCAGATCAGATATTGATCTGTTCAGATACTGTGCCACTAAGGGAGGTGTATGCTTTGTGCGTGGGTGTTTGCGGTACTGGCACTAACCTGGGGCGACGCAGACCTTATTTGACCCTAAAACCTAATTGATATCACCCGCCGGGCGATCAGGGGGTTAAACCGTTATTGGGTAATAAATGGCGGGTGCCCTGACAGTATAAAAAACAAGCTAACTAACCAGCGTCACCCGTAACAGTAATACAAAAAAAAAACTGGTTACCTAGCGACACTAATGCAGCGATCAGAAAAACGATCGCTTAGTGACACTGGCAAAAGGGGGTGAAAGGGTTAACTAGGGGCAATCAGGGGGTTAAAACCTTTATTAGGTAATATATGGGGGTACCTGACGCTATATAAAAACCTGACGGGGAACCTAAATAACGAAATAACTAACTGGCTAACCAGCGTCACCAGTGACAGTTATACAGTGATCACTGGTGAAAGGGTTAACTCTAGGGGCAATCAGGGGGTTAAAACCTTTATTTAGGTTGTAATATGGGGGTACCTGACCTATAAACCTATTTATGAACCTATATAAACATGGCGGTTACCTAAAAAAAAAAAATGGTTACCTAGCGACACTAATGCAGCGATCAGAAAAACGATCGCTTAGTGACACTGGCAAAAGGGGGTGAAAGGGTTAACTAGGGGCAATCAGGGGGTTAAAACCTTTATTAGGTAATATATGGGGGTACCTGACGCTATATAAAAACCTGACGGGGAACCTAAATAACGAAATAACTAACTGGCTAACCAGCGTCACCAGTGACAGTTATACAGTGATCACTGGTGAAAGGGTTAACTCTAGGGGCAATCAAGGGGTTAAAACCTTTATTTAGGTTGTAATATGGGGTACCTGACCTATAAACCTATTTATGAACCTATATAAACATGGCGGTTACCTAAAAAAAAAAAATGGTTACCTAGCGACAGCAGTGACACTAATACAGCGATCAGAAAAACGATCGCTTAGTGACACTGGCAAAAGGGGGTGAAAGGGTTACCTGGGGGGCAATCAAGGGGTTAAACCTTTATTAGGGGGGGGTGGGGGGCTACCTTGGACCTAAAACTAACTGCACTGACAGTTATTACAGTCACACTGACACTAAATGCAGTGATCAGTAAAAAAATGATCACTGCAATTAGTGACACTGTGACTGGGGGGGGAGGGGGTGATCTGGGGGGTGATCTGGGGGTGACAGGGGGGTGTTTTGTGTGCCTATGTGTACTGGTGTCAGTGTACTGTTGGTGCACTAACCTTTAGACGTTCACAGCTCGGCGTTCCGGTCACATAGACCGGCGCACCGAGCGTGACATCACTTCCTCTCCATTGAACAGCAGGCCCTTTTAAAAACAGCAGGCCCTTGAAAAACAGCAGGCCCCTGAAAAACAGCCGGCCCCTGAAAAAAACAGCAGGCCCTTGAAGAAAATGAAAAACAGCGGTCCCTTAAAGAACAGCAGGCCCTTGAACAACAGCAGGCCCTTGAAAAACAGCAGGCCCTTGAAAAACAGCAGGCCCTTGAAGAAAATGAAAAACAGCGGACCCTTAAAGAACAGCAGGCCCTTGAAAAACAGCAGGCCCTTGAAAAACAGCAGTTCCTTGAAAAACAGCAGGCCCTTGAAGAAAATGAAAAACAGCAGGCCCTTGAAGAAGAACAGCAGGCCCTTGAACAGCAGGCCCTTGAAAAACAGCAGGCCCTTGAAAAACAGCAGACCCTTGAAAAACAGCAGGCCCTTGAAAAACAGCAGGCCCTTGAAGAAAATGAACAACAGCGGACCCTTAAAGAACAGCAGGCCCTTGAAAAACAGCGGGCCCTTGAAAAACAGCAGGCCCTTGAAAAACAGCGGGCCCTTGAAAAACAGCGGACCCTTGAAGAAAATGAAAAACAGCGGACCCTTAAAGAACAGCAGGCCCTTGAAAAACAGCAGGCCCTTGAAGAAAATGAAAAACAGCAGGCCCTTAAAGAACAGCAGGCCCTTGAAGAACAGCGGACCCTTGAAGAAAATGAAAAACAGCGGACCCTTAAAGAACAGCAGGCCCTTGAAAAACAGCAGGCCCTTGAAGAACAGCGGGCCCTTGAAGAAAATAAAAAACAGCGGACCCTTAAAAAACAGCAGGCCCTTGAACAACAGCAGGCCCTTGAAGAACAGCGGGCCCTTGAAGAAAATGAAAAACAGCGGACCCTTAAAGAACAGCAGGCCCTTGAAAAACAGCAGGCCCTTGAAAAACAGCAGGCCCTTGAAGAACAGCGGGCCCTTGAAGAAAACGAAAAACAGAGGACCCTTAAAGAACAGCAGGCCTTTGAAAAACAGCATGCCCATGAAGAAAATGAAAAACAGCAGGCCCTTGAAGAACAGCGGGCCCTTAAAGAAAATGAAAAACTGCGGACCCTTAAAGAACAGCAGGCCCTTGAACAACAGCAGGCCCTTGAAAAACAGCAGGCCCTTGAATAACAGCAGGCCCTTGAAAAACAGCAGGCCCATGAAGAAAATGAAAAACAGCGGACCCTTAAAGAACAGCAGGCCCTTGAAAAACAGCAGGCCCTGGAAAAACAGCAGTTCCTTGAAAAACAGTAGGCCCTTGAAGAAAATGAAAAACAGCGGACCCTTAAAGAACAGCAGGCCCTTAAACAGCAGGCCCTTGAAAAACAGCAGGCCCTTGAAAAACAGCAGGCCCTTGAACAACAGCAGGCCCTTGCAAAACAGCAGGCCCTTGAAAAACAGCAGGCCCTTGATGAACAGGGGGCCCTTGAAGAAAATGAAAAACAGCTGACTCTTAAAGAACAGCAGGCCCTTGAAAAACAGCAGGCCCCTGAAAAACAGCGGGCCCTTGAAGAACAGCGGGCCCTTGAAGAACAGCGGGCCCTTGAAGAAAATGAAAAACAGCGGACTGTCATGAAGATCCTGCCAGAAACCTGATCCCGGGCCGTCCCGGCCCTCAGATTCCACTGCGCATGCGAGCCCGGGCGTGTGCACGTGTACAGCCGCGCACAGGGAGACGGGAGCGCGCTCTAGTTAGCACCAGCCGGCCTATTTAAGCTTGACCTGTGCAGATGTTCTTTGCTGTCTGCTCTACAGCGTTGTGGTGTGTGAAATCTGATCTGATATATCTGTTCCCTTTGACCCGGCTTACCATAGACTATCCAGCTTTCTGCCTGTACCCGACCCCGGCTTGTTGTGACCATCCCTCTGCCTGACCCATTGTACCTTGCTTCCAGTTTGATTCATGACCTGTCCTCCTTGATGAACTCTGGTTACCTGCATGGTCTTTCTCCAGTCTGCAGTCTGATCCCTGTAATGAACCTGATCACCTGTCTGTCTCCAGCCCATTCAGGGGTTCTGTTTCCTGTTCCCAGTCTGCTAAGCTAACCTGTTTACCTGTGAGCCTGCTTGCCAAGCCGTTGTCCAGACCCAGCCAGCTCTGCTAACCTGTTTTCCTGTGAACCTGTTTACCTGTGAGCCTGCTTGCCAAGCCGTTGTCCAGATCCAGCCAGCTCTGCTAACCTGTGTACCTGTGAGCCTGCTTGTTAAAGATCCAGCCAGCTCTGCTAACCTGTGTACCTGTGAGCCTGCTTGTTAAAGATCCAGCCAGCTCTGCTAACCTGTTTACCAGTGAGCCTGCTTGTTAAAGATCCAGCCAGCTCTGCTAACCTGTTTACCTGTGAGCCTGCTTGTTAAAGATCCAGCCAGCTCTGCTAACCTGTTTACCTGTGAGCCTGCTTGTTAAAGATCCAGCCAGCTCTGCTAACCTGTTTACCTGTGAGCCTGCTTGTTAAAGATCCAGCCAGCTCTGCTAACCTGTTTACCTGTGAGCCTGCTTGTTAAAGATCCAGCCAGCTCTGCTAACCTGTTTACCTGTGAGCCTGCTTGTTAAAGATCCGCCAGCTCTGCTACCTGTTTACCTGTGAGCCTGCTTGCTAGCTGTTGTCCAGATCCAGCCAGCTCCACTGACCTGTTCCAGCTCATCAGTCTGTATCCAGTCTTCCCTGCTATCCAGGTTCTACCGTGTCCGCTAGCTGACTTGGTACTCTTCCGGTCTGTTGATCCTGCCAGGCACCCGTGCTCCTCCTCACTCCTGGCTCTCCTGTCCCCACACCAGGGGACCGGGAGTGGGAGACGCAAGGGAGGCCTCTCTCTGCAATCTCGGGCTCGCACCACCAGGTACGTGACACGGACCCTTAAAGAACAGCAGGCCCTTGAACAACAGCAGGCCCTTGAAAAACAGCAGGCCCTTGAAGAACAGCGGGCCCTTGAAGAAAATGAAAAACAGCGGACCCTTAAAGAACAGCAGGTCCTTGAACAACAGCAGGCCCTTGAAAAACAGCAGGCCCTTGAAAAACAGCAGGCCCTTGAAAAACAGCGGGCCCTTGAAGAAAATGAAAAACAGCGGACCCTTAAAAAACAGCAGGCCCTTGAAAAACAGCAGGCCCTTGAAAAACAGCAGGCCCTTGAAGAACAGCGGGCCTCTGAAAAACAGCAGGCCCTTGAGGAAAATGAAAAACAGCGGACCCTTAAAAAACAGCAGGCCCTTGAAAAACAGCAGGCCCTTGAAAAACAGCAGGCCCTTGAAAAACAGAAGGCCCTTGAAAAACAGCAAGCCCTTGAAAAACAGCGGGCCCTTGAAGAAAATGAAAAACAGATGACCCTTAAAGAACAGCAGGCCCTTGAACAACAGCATACCCTTGAAAAACAGCAGGCCCTTGAAAAACAGCAGGCCCTTGAAGACTAGCGGACCCTTGAAGAAAATGAAAAACAGCAGACCCTTAAAGAACAGCAGGCCCTTAAAAACAGCAGGCCCTTGAAAAACAGCAGGCCCTTGAAGAACAGCGGGCCCTTGAAGAAAATGAAAAACAGCGGACCCTTAAAGAACAGCAGGCCCTTGAAAAACAGCAGGCCCTTAAAAAACAGCAGGCCCTTGAAAAACAGCGGGCCCTTGAAGAAAACGAAAAACAGAGGACCCTTAAAGAACAGCAGGCCTTTGAAAAACAGCATGCCCATGAAGAAAATGAAAAACAGCAGGCCCTTGAAGA
The DNA here is from genome assembly GCA_028564925.1 of Lithobates sylvaticus. Taxonomy (NCBI): domain Eukaryota; kingdom Metazoa; phylum Chordata; class Amphibia; order Anura; family Ranidae; genus Lithobates; species Lithobates sylvaticus. The sequence goes on along the minus strand of CM053026.1, from coordinate 494,321,836 downwards.
ACAGCGGGCCCTTAAAGAAAATGAAAAACTGCGGACCCTTAAAGAACAGCAGGCCCTTGAACAACAGCAGGCCCTTGAAAAACAGCAGGCCCTTGAATAACAGCAGGCCCTTGAAAAACAGCAGGCCCATAAAGAAAATGAAAAACAGCGGATCCTTAAAGAACAGCAGGCCCTTGAAAAACAGCAGGCCCTAGAAAAACAGCAGGCCCTTGAAAAACAGCAGGCCCTTGAAGAACAGCAGGCCCTTGAAAAACAGAAGGCCCTTGAAAAACAGCAGGCCCTTAAAGAACAGCAGGCCCTTGAAAAACAGCAGGCCCTTGAAAAACAGCAGGCCCTTGAAAAACAGCAGGCCCTTGAAAAACAGCAGGCCCTTGAAGAAAATGAAAAACAGCAGGCCCTTGAAAAACAGCAGGCCCTTGAAAAACAGCAGGCCCTTGAAAAACAGCAGGCCCATGAAGAAAATGAAAAACAGCGGCCCCTTAAAGAAAAACAGCAGGCCCTTGAAAAACAGCAGGCCCTTGAAAAACAGCAGGCCCTTGAAAAACAAAATGAAAAAAAACAGGCCCTTAAAAAAACAGCTTGGCCCTGAAAAAAACAGCAGGCCCTTAAAAACAAAAACAGCAGGCCCCTTGAAAACAGCAGTGGGCCCTTGAAAAAAGCAGGCCTTGAAAAAAAGAACAGCAGGCCCTTGAAAGAACAACAGCAGGCCCTTGAAAAACAGCAGGCCCTTGAAAAACAGAAGGCCCTTGAAAAACAGCAGGCCCTTGAAAACAGCAGGCCCTTGCAAGGCCCTTGAAAAAGCAGGCCCTTGAAAAACAGGCCCTTGAAAAAACAGCAGGCCCTTGAAAAACAGCTGGCCCTTGAAAAACAGCAGGCCCTTGAAAAACAGCAGGCCCTTGAAAAAAAACAAGAACAGCCCTTGAAAAAACAGCAGGCCCTTGAAAAACAGCGGGCCCTTGAAAAAAAAGCAGGCCCTTGAAAAACAGCAGGCCCTTGAAAAAAACAGCAGGCCCTTGAAAAACAGCAGGCCCTTGAAAAACAGCAGGCCCTTGCAGGCCCTTGAAAAACAGCAGGCCCTTGAAAAACAGCAGGCCCTTGAAAACAGCAGGAAAAACAGCGGGCCCTTGAAGAAAGCAGGCCCTTGAAAAACAGCGGGCCCTTAAAGAACAGCAGGCCCTTGGCAGGCCCTTGAAAAACAGCAGGCCCTTGAAAAACAGCAGGCCCTTGAAAAAACAGCAGGCCCTTGAAAAACAGCAGGCCCTTGAAGAACAGCGGGCCCTTGAAGAAAATGAAAAACAGCGGACCCTTAAAAACAGCAGGCCCTTGAAAAACAGCAGGCCCTTGAAAAACAGCAGGCCCTTGAAAAACAGCAGGCCCTTGAAAAACAGCAGGCCCTTGAAAAAAAACAGCAGGCCCTTGAAAAACAGCAGGCCCTTGAACAACAGCAGGGCCCCTTGAAGAACTTGCAGGCCCTTGAAAAACAGATGGCCCTTGAAAACAGCGGGCCCTTGAAGAAAATGAAAAAAAACTGCGGACCCTTAAAGAACAGCAGGCCCTTGAACAACAGCAGGCCCTTGAAAAACAGCAGGCCCAGCAGGCCCTTGAAAAACAGCAGCAGGCCTTGAAAAAAGCATGAAAAACAGCAGGCCCTTGAAGAAAAAAAACAGCAGGCCCTTGAAAAAAAGGCCCTTGAAAAACAGCAGGCCCTTGAAAAACAGCAGGCCCTTGAAAAACAGCAGGCCCTTGAAAAAAACAGCAGGCCCTTGAAAAACAGCAGGCCCTTGAAAAACAGCAGGCCCTTGAAAAACAGCAGGCCCTTGAAAAAAAACAGCAGGCCCTTGAAAAAACAGCAGCAAAAAACAGCCCTGAAAAAAAACAGCAGGGCCCTTGAAAAAAAACAGCGGGCCCTTGAAAAACAGCAGGCCCTTGAAAAACAGCAGGCCCTTGAAAAACAGCAGGCCCTTGAAAAACAGCAGGCCCTTGAAAAACAGCGGGCCCTTGAAGAAAATGAAAAACAGAGGACCCTTAAAGAACAGCAGGCCCTTGAAAAACAGCATGCCCATGAAGAAAATGAAAAACAGCAGGCCCTTGAAGAACAGCGGGCCCTTAAAGAAAATGAAAAACTGCGGCCCCTAAAGAACAGCAGGCCCTTGAACAACAGCAGGCCCTTGAAAAACAGCAGGCCCTTGAAAAACAGCAGGCCCTTGAAAAACAGCAGGCCCTTGAAGAAAATGAAAAACAGCGGACCCTTGAAGAACAGCAGGCCCTTGAAAAACAGCAGGCCCTTGAAAAACAGCAGGCCCTTGAAAAACAGCAGGCCCTTAAAGAACAGCAGGCCCTTGAACAGCAGGCCCTTAAAAAACAGCAGGCCCTTGAAAAAACAGCAGGCCCTTGAACAACAGCAGGTCCTTGAAAAACAGCAGGCCCTTGAAAAACAGCAGGCCCTTTAAGAACAGCGGGCCCTTGAAGAAAATCAAAAACTGCGGACCCTTAAAAAACAGCAGGCCCTTGAAAAACAGCAGGCCCTTGAAAAACAGCAGGCCCATGAAGAAAATGAAAAACAGCGGGCCCTTAAAGAACAGCAGGCCCTTGAAAAACAGCAGGCCCTTGAAAAACAGCAGGCCCTTGAAAAACAGTGGACCCTTAAAGAACAGCAGGCCCTTGAACAGCAGGCCCTTGAACAACAGCAGGCCCTTGAAAAACAGAAGGCCCTTGAAAAACAGCAGTCCCTTGAAAAACAGCAGGCCCTTGAAAAACAGCAGGCCCTTCAAAAACAGCAGGCCCTTGAAAAACAGCAGGCCCTTGAAAAACAGCAGGCCCTTGAAAAACAGCAAGCCCTTGAAGAAAATGAAAAACAGCGGACCCCAGGAAGAACAGCAGGCCCTTGAAAAACAGCAGGCCCTTGAAAAACAGCAGGCCCTTGAAAAACAGCGGGCCCTTGAACAACAGCAGGCCCTTGAAAAACAACCCTTAAAAACAGCAGGCCCTTTGCAAGAAAAAAGCAGGCCCTTGAAAAACAGCAGGCCCTTAAAAAACAAGAACAGCAGGCCTTGAAAAACAGCAGGCCCTTGAAAAAAGCAGGCCCAGCAGGCCCTTTGAAAAACAGCGGGCCCTTAAAAACAGCAGGCCCTTGAAAAACAGCAGGCCCTTGAACAACAGCAGGCCCTTGAAAAACAACAGGCCCTTAAAAAACAGCAGGCCCTTAAAAAACAGCGGGCCCTTGAAAAACAGCAGGCCCTTGAAAAAACAGCAGGCCCTTGAAAAACAGCAGGCCCTTGAAAAACAGCAGGCCCTTGAAAAACAGCGGGCCCTTGAAAAACAGCAGGCCCTTGAAAAAACAGCAGGCCCTTGAAAAACAGCAGCAGGCCCTTGCCCTTGAAAAAGCAGGCCCTTGAAAAACAGCGGGCCCTTGAAAAACAGCAGGCCCTTGAAGAAGGCCCAGCAGGCCCTTGAAAAACAGCAGGCCCTTGAAAAACATGAAAAACATCGGACCCTTAAAGAACAGCAGGCCCTTGAAAAACAGCAGGCCCTTGAAAAACAGCAGGCCCTTGAACAACAGCAGGCCCTTGAAAAACAGCAGGCCCTTGAAAAACAGCAGGCCCTTGAAAAACAGCGGGCCCTTGAAAAACAGCAGGCCCTTGAAGAACAGCGGGCACTTGAAGAACAGCGGGCCCTTAAAAAAAATGAAAAACTGCTGACCCTTAAAGAACAGCAGGCCCTTGAAAAACAGCAGGCCCTTGAAAAACAGCAGGCCCTGGAAAAACAGCAGGCCCTTGAAAAACAGCAGGCCCTTCAAAAACAGCAGGCCCTTGAAGAAAATGAAAAACAGCGGACCCTTGAAAAAAGAAAAAAACAGCAGGCCCTTGAACAACAGCAGGCCCTTTAAAAACAGCAGGCCCTTGAAAAACAGCGGGCCCTTGAAGAACAGGCCCTTGAACAGCAGGCCCTTGAAAAACAGGAGGCCCTTGAAAAACAGCAGGCCCTTGAAAAAAAAAACAGCAGGCCCTTGAAAAACAGCAGGCCCTTGAAAAACAGCAGGCCCTTGAAAAACAGCAGGCCCTTGAAGAACAGCGGGCCCTTGAAGAAAAGAAAAACAGCGGACCCTTAAAGAACAGCAGGCCCTTGAAAAAAAGGCCCTTGAAAAACAGCGGGCCCTTGAAAAACAGGCCCTTGAAGAAAAAAAAACAGCAGGAACCCTTAAAGAACAGCAGGCCCTTGAAAAAAAAAAAAACAGCAGGCCCTTGAAAAACAGCAGGCCCTTGAAAAAGCAGGCCCTTGAAAAACAGCAGGCCCTTGAAAAACAGCAGGCCCTTGAAAAACAGCAGGCCCTTGAAAAACAGCAGGCCCTTGAAAAACAGCAGGCCCTTGAAGAACAGCAGGCCCTTGAAAAACAGCAGGCCCTTGAAGAACAGCGGGCCCTTGAAGAAAATGAAAAACAGCGGACCCTTAAAGAACAGCAGGCCCTTGAACAACAGCAGGCCCTTGAAAAACAGCAGGCCCTTGAAAAACAGCAGGCCGTTGAAAAACAACAGGCCCTTGAAGAAAATGAAAAACAGTGGACCCTTAAAGAACAGCAGGCCCTTGAAAAACAGCAGGCCCTTGAAGAACAGCGGGCCCTTGAAAAACATGAAAAACAGCGGACCCTTAAAAAACAGCAGGCCCTTGAAAAACAGCAGGCCCTTGAAAAACAGCGGGCCCTTGAAAAACAGCAGGCCCTTGAAAAACAGCGGACCCTTAAAGAACAGCAGGCCCTTGAAAAACAGCAGGCCCTTGAAAAACAGCAGGCCCTTGAAAAACAGTAGGCCCTTGAAGAAAATGAAAAACAGCGGACCCTTAAAGAACAGCAGGCCCTTGAACAGCAGGCCCTTGAAAAACAGCAGGCCCTTGATCAACAGCAGACCCTTGAAAAACAGCAGGCCCTTGAAGAACAGAAGGCCCTTGAAGAAAATGAAAAACAGCGGACCCTTAAAGAACAGCAGGCCCTTAAAAAACAGCAGGCCCTTGAAAAACAGCGGGCCCTTGAAAAACAGCAGGCCCTTGAAGAACAGCGGGCCCTTGAAGAAAATGAAAAACAGCGGACCCTTAAAGAACAGCAGGCCCTTGAAAAACAGCAGGCCCTTGAAGAAAATGAAAAACAGCGGACCCTTAAAAAACAGCAGGCCCTTGAAAAACAGCGGACCCTTGAAAAACAGCAGGCCCTTGAAAAACAGCGGACCCTTAAAGAACAGCAGGCCCTTGAAAAACAGCAGGCCCTTGAAGAACAGCAGGCCCTTGAAGAAAATAAAAAACAGCGGACCCTTAAAGAACAGCAGGCCCTTGAAAAACAGCAGGCCATTGAAAAACAGCAGGCCCTTGAAAAACAGCAGGCCCTTGAAAAACAGCGGGCCCTTGAAGAAAATGAAAAAAAGCGGACCCTTAAAGACAGCAGGCCCTTGAAAAACAGCAGGCCCTTGAAAAACAGCGGGCCCTTGAAAAAAAGCAGGCCCTTGAAGAAAATTAAAAACAGCGTACCCTTAAAAAACAGCAGGCCCTTTAAAAACAGCAGGCCCTTGAAAAACAGCAGGCCCTTGAAAAATAGCGGGTGCTTGAAAAACAGCGGGCCCTTGAAAAACAGCAGGCCCTTGAAAAACAGCGGGCCCTTGAAAAACAGCGGGCCCTTGAAGAAAATGAAAAACAGCGGACCCTTAAAGAACAGAACAGCAGCCCTTGAACAACAGCAGGCCCTTTAAAAACAGCAGGCCCTTGAAAAACAGCAGGCCCTTGAAAAACAGCGGACCCTTGAAGAAAATGAAAAACAGCAGGCCCTTAAAGAACAGCAGGCCCTTGAAAAACAGCAGGCCCTTGAAAAACAGTAGGCCCTTGAAAAACAGCGGGCCCTTGAAAAACAGTGGGCCCTTGAAGAACAGCGGGCCCTTGAAGAAAATGAAAAACGGCAAACCCTTAAAGAAAAGCAGGCCCTTGCAAAACAGCAGGCCCTTGCAAAACAGCGGGCCCTTGAAGAAAATGAAAAACAGCGGACCCTAAAAGAACAGCAGGCCCTTGAACAACAGCAGGCCCTTTAAAAACAGCAGGCCCTTGAAAAACAGCAGGCCCTTGAAGAACAGCGGACCCTTGAAGAAAATGAAAAACAGCAGACCCTTAAAGAACAGCAGGCCCTTGAAAAACAGCAGGCCCTTAAAAAACAGCAGGCCCTTGAAAAACAGCGGGCCCTTGAAAAACAGCGGGCCCTTGAAGAACAGCGGGCCCTTGAAGAAAATGAAAAACAGCGGACCCTAAAAGAACAGCAGGCCCTTGAAAAACAGCAGGCCCTTGAAGAAAATGAAAAACAGCGGACCCTTAAAGAACAGCAGGCCCTTGAAGAACAGCGGACCCTTGAAGAAAATGAAAAACAGTGGACCCTTAAAGAACAGCAGGCCCTTGAAAAACAGCAGGCCCTTGAAAAACAGCGGGCCCTTGAAGAAAATAAAAAACAGCGGACCCTTAAAGAACAGCAGGCCCTTGAACAACAGCAGGCCCTTTAAAAACAGCAGGCCGGGGGCGTGGCTAGCCGCGGACTGTGATGGCCGCTTGAGACCGGAGCTCCTCAGAGACGGGACCCAAAACGGCTCAAAACGACTGCCCTGAGCTACCTAACAGCGCACAACCATCACCGGACACTCCAGCAACCGACCGGCTATGACCAGGAAGAGGAAGGAGGAACGGAAACCGCAGAAAATGACGGAATTCTTCTCTTACCGACAGGACGGAGGTAGGCAAGATGGCGCTGCCGCCACATCCACACCGGCCCTGAACACCAGGCCCCGTCCTCCTCCTTCCCCATCAGCCTCCCACCACAATAGAGACATATCCCCAAAAAGCACACAAGCCAGTCCTGACACCCCACAAGCGACCAGCCCGGCCAAAGCAAAATTCAGGCTGGATGGCTTCGGATGCAGTCCGGGGAGCAGACACGAGGCAGATTCTGGGGATGACACCAGGGAGCTGCCGGAGCGCATAGAATCCTTCCCCACAAACAATCAGCCAGTCTTGGACACAGTCCTCAAAGACATGCTGCTCTCCCTCCGCAGCACCATACAAGCAGACATGATGTCCTGTATGAACAAATTCAACACGGATATACATGAGGTGGAAGCTAGAGTAGACCACATAGAATGTAAAATGGGGGAGTATGCCACTACTATCAACGACATTGTAGATGCACAAGAGGAAAACGAGGGGGAGATAGAGACCCTGCAGGCTAAACTGGCAGATTTGGAAGATAGAAGTAGGAGGAACAACATGAAGATCAGAGGAATTTCGGAAACAGTACTGCAAAATGACCTTAAGGCCTATGCAACAACATTGTTTACTGAACTCAATCCTACACTAACAGCACTGGAGATCACTATAGATAGAATCCACCGCCTCCCTAAACCGTCCTATCTCCCTGACCAGACCCCGAGGGATGTGATACTGAGGCTCCATTTCTACCATGCTAAGGAGCAACTTATGGCAACCATGCGCAAGAGAGACACCATCCCTCCCCAATACCAGCATCTTCAATTTTATGCAGATCTCTCCCAATACACCCTGAAAAAAAGGAGAAGCCTAGTCACAATAACCAAAGCCCTAAGAAACCACCAGATCACCTACAGATGGGGCTTCCCCACAAACATCACTATCACCAAAGACGGCAAAAACTTCATTGTACACACTTTGGAGAAAGGGTTAGCACTTCTAAAGGAATGGCATATTATTCCAGAAACTGAAAATAACTCCACACACAGCAGGAAACCTCAACAGATTGAAGAGGAGTGGAAAGCAGCACCTGCAAGGAACTCCAGGAGACATACTTGAAAGAGTGTCATATCCTCATGGGTAAGCATTAGTCCCGTCAACCTGATGGTCCACCCATACTCTCACGAACTTGACCCCTACAGCATTTGAATTGCACTTAGATGCATTCAAATTCTCAGTTTATTGAACAGTTACATTGCAACCAAAATGCCTCATCAAACTAGAGGCAAGGAAAAACGGTTCTACACACCAGCTCGCTTTTGGCGAAGCTCTTGTTACTTTCTGTTTGTTTTCTTTTTATGTTTTTTCGTTACCTACCAGCACACCCTTCGAAGCACCAACCAGCCATTCATCCAGAGACTCCCCCAAATCTCTACAACTGATCCAGGAACCCGCCATACAAAGACCTTTCAAGACCAAGCCGCAACAAGACACTTGGAGAAATGCGTGACTACCTTAAAACCCAGGACTTCACTACTAACCGTGAGTACAAGCACTCTGCACCACGCACCCTACAGATCCCTCCAGAACCATGCCACCCTCCTCAAAGAGGGGCGGCGCGCTTCATGGACAGAGCCAGATATTAAGTGGAAGCTACCTCAACTCACACACACCAATTCCTCATGGGAGTGACCTTTCTTTCCATTAACACGAAAGGCCTCAACCACCCATCCAAAAGGAGGTCACTCTGGAATGAGGCTACAAAACACAATGCAGACATCGTCTGTGCACAGGAGACGCATTTCTCCACCAATGCTCAACCCAAATGTTTACACCGAAGCTATCCCTTTATCTTCACCTCAAGTGCAGATACCAAAAAGAGAGGGGTCCTTACTGCCATTAGAGACTCAGTAGCATTTCAGCTACATGAAGAACACAAAGACCTCAACGGCAGATACCACATTTTAATTTGCGACATTAACTCCAAGCAGTACACGATAGTAAATGTCTACGCACCCAATTCCCACCAGCTGAAGTTCCTAAACAAACTCCTAAAGAAAATCGACGCTCTAAGGCGGGGGTCTCTGGTGCTGTGCGGTGACTTCAATATGGTCCCGGACAGGGCCATGGACTCTACGACCATTCCTAACCGCACAGGCCCAGCTATGCAGGACACTATCTACAAACACAACCTATATGACGTCTGGCGCTGTTGTCACGCCGGAGAGAAGGACTTTACCTATTTTTCTGCAGCACACAGATCTTATTCAAGAATAGATCTCTTCCTAGTTGACCACAATGTCTTAGTACGCACCAAAGAATCCAAGATCAATGAGATCACGTGGTCGGACCACGCATCTGTGACCTTCACCATAACAGACGCACTGTCCCCGGGACTTAATCCAGTGTGGAGAGCCAACCCATACATCCTCCAGAGAAGAGACACCAAGGACTTATTAGAGAAACACCTAATAGAGTACTTCGAACTAAATGTTAACTCTGTATCAAACCATACCACTCTATGGAACGCTCATAAAGCGTACATGAGGGGAATGTTTATCAAAATAGGGGCTGGATTGAAGAGGCAGAGGCAGAGACACATAACAGAACTCACTGAGAATATTCATTCACTCGAAACCCAAAACAAACAAACCCCTACAATTGCTCTCACAGAAAAATTATCGAAACTGAGACATGATCTCAGGATGAGGCTTCTGGGAGACTTTGAAAAGTCTTCCAGGAGACTGAAACTTCAATACTACTCCAGCGACAATAGAGCTGGGAAATTTCTGGCCCGTAGAATACAGGGACATAGGTACAAAACCAAAATCCCTTTTATAGTACACCCGTCATCCAAAATTAAACAATTCCATCCCAAGGATATTGCGAATGCCTTCGCTGAGTATTACAAATCCCTATACAACCTGAAGGAAGACCCAACAACCCCACAGCCCACTACAGAGGAAATCTCCAATTTCCTTACCAAACTGCCCCTACCACAACTGACAGATGATCAACTTCAACAGTTGAATCTCCCCTTTACCATATCAGAGATTACCAAAACAATAGCCTCTCTACCAGCCAATAAATCCCCCGGCCCTGACGGCTTTGTGGGAGAATATTACAAGTCATTCAATCACGTATTAGCTCCACACCTCCAGCGGGTTTTTGATGATGCTACTGCCTCTGCCTCCTTTCCCCCTGAGATGCTTAGAGCCTTGATTATAACCCTACCGAAGCCAGGGAAAGATCCCTCTACCGCACAAAACTTCAGACCGATATCATTACTAAATAATGATTTAAAAATATATGCCAAGATAATAGCCCAAAGACTAACTGACATCCTTCCCACACTTATTCACCCTGACCAATCAGGATTCACCCGAGGACGTCAAACCTCGGACGCCACTAGGAGATTAATTAATATTATCCACAGCACCAACAGCACTGGAACGCCTTCTCTGCTTCTTGCGTTGGACGCAGAGAAGGCGTTCGACCGTGTGCATTGGGGATACCTGACCCAGACCCTGACGACATTTGGATTTGCAGGTCCAATTCTTTCATCAATCCTAGCCTTATACACAACCCCTTCGGCCCAGGTCTTCACCTCAGGGGTGCTTTCAAATTCATTTGATATCACGAATGGGACGCGCCAGGGGTGCCCATTGTCACCTTTAATATTTAACCTACTCATGGAGCCCCTGGCGTGCCAAATTCGTAACCATCCCCACATAAAGGGGATCAAAATGAACGACTCAACGCATACGATCAGTTTGTTTGCGGATGATGTCATACTGATGGTCACAGAAGTGGAAAAATCCCTGGCTTCGATACACCTCACATTGCAAATGTTCAGTAACTTATCCTACTACAGAGTGAACGAGACGAAATCCTATATTCTTGGTCTAAATGTGCCGCACTTGATACAACGGAGACTTGATGCTATGTACCCATACACATGGGAAAAGACGGGTATAAAGTACTTGGGTATCACCCTAACACCTAGAGCAGGAGATCTATACAAGTCCAACTACATACCGTTCCTTGAAAGATTAAAAACCAACCTACAAACACTAGGGAAAGTAGAGCTATCCTGGACCGGAAAGATGGCAGCCTTTAAGATGAACATACTACCTCAGTTAATTTACCTATTCCGAACCCTCCCAATCCCAATACCGAACTCCTTCTTTAACACGGCACACTCTATCATCAACCATTTTCTTTGGCAAGGGAAACGGGCAAGATGTGCACAATCACATCTCGTCACAGCTAGGAAGGTGGGGGGAGTGGGACTAGTCAAACTAAAAGACTATTATCTAGCCACCATCCTTTCACAACTAAAAGCATGGTTCCCCACCTCAGACAGTAATAGATGGACCGAAACTGAACAGGCCCAAATCCGAACGCATAATCTTTACCACCTACTTTTTCAACCTAAACAAGGGACACTAAAAGACAAGAATTTATCTCCCCCTATAGTAGCAACTATCAAGGCATGGGAGGTACTAGTGGAATCCATATTCCTACAAACAAAAACGGTGAATGTACCTTCACCATTACAAAGCCTTCAACTATCTATTCCAGACATACGCATAGAAAACTGGGTAGAGAGGGGAATAGCACTGGTCGAGGACCTGATGGTTGGACCAGCGTTGAAAACCTTCAGATCCCTACAGATAGAATATGGCCTGACCACCCAGGACCAATATTCCTACCTCCAAATCTCCCACTTCTTCCGCTCTAACCCCTACCACCAAATTACACTACCTTGGAATATTGCCCAATTCTTTAATAATAAACACTCTAGAACCAAAGGAATATCTTTATTTTATAGAATGCTGAGCAACAAAGAAATATTCACAAAAACGTCAGCCATGGCAGCTTGGGAGAAAGATATAGGAACAATATTCACCCCAGAGCAGTGGCAAAAAGCTTTTACAGCGACCTTTGCCTCAACCAGAAGTGTGAACTTGTGGGAAAGCTCGCACAAGATAGCACTTCGTTGGTATTTAACACCCAGCAGAATAGCGAAATTTGCGCCCCAAAACTCGGCGCTATGCTGGCGCCTCTGTGGAGAGGTGGGGACTTTGTGCCATACTCTGTGGTCCTGCCCAGTGATCGCGTGGTACTGGCATGAGGTGTCCCGCCTTGCCAGCCAGGTTCTTAAATGCAAGGTCAATCTAACCCCGGAACTTGCCCTTCTCTCCCTGACTATCGAATCATACCCTAGAGATATAAGAACGGTACTTTCTCACATTCTCATTAGCTCAAGATTAGTGCTTACACGCCACTGGAAACAGCAAGCATCCCCCTCACTAAAGGAAGTTATACAAACTATCAACACCCATGCCAACTTTGAATTAATGTTTGCTAGCTCACATAACCGTCTACCATTAGCCACACAAACTTGGAGTCCCTGGACAGAATGGTACAAATTATACAACCCCTAGGCTGATACAAATAGAAATATTGAAGGACATATGTTTATCTCTTTAATCACTTTCTGATTACTATGATACCTTAGCTACTCTGAATTGGTCAGAACTACCGTGCTGGTGAGTTATGGTTAAGATCTTTAAAATGTTTAAAATGTTTGAATTGTTTGGAATGTCTAAACTGTTTACACTGTGAAAATTCCAATAAAAACCTATTGAAAATTAAAAACAGCAGGCCCTTGAAAAATAGCGGGTGCTTGAAAAACAGCGGGCCCTTGAAAAACAGCAGGCCCTTGAAAAACAGCGGGCCCTTGAAAAACAGCAGGCCCTTGAAAAACAGCGGGCCCTTGAAAAACAGCGGGCCCTTGAAGAAAATGAAAAACAGCGGACCCTTAAAGAACAGCAGGCCCTTGAACAACAGCAGGCCCTTTAAAAACAGCAGGCCCTTGAAAAACAGCAGGCCCTTGAAGAACAGCGGACCCTTGAAGAAAATGAAAAACAGCAGACCCTTAAAGAACAGCAGGCCCTTGAAAAACAGCAGGCCATTGAAAAACAGCAGGCCCTTGAAGAACAGCGGGCCCTTGAAGAACAGCGGGCCCTTGAAGAAAATGAAAAACAGCTGACTCTTAAAGAACAGCAGGCCCTTGAAAAACAGCAGGCCCCTGAAAAACAGCAGGCCCTTGAAGAACAGCGGGCCCTTGAAGAAAATGAAAAACAGCGGATCCTTAAAGAACAGCAGGCCCTTGAAAAACAGCAGGCCCTTGAAAAACAGCAGGCCCTTGAAAAACAGCAGGCCCTTGAAGAACAGCAGGCCCTTGAAAAACAGAGGACCCTTGAAAAACAGCAGGCCCTTGAACAACAGCAGGCCCATGAACAACAGCAGGCCCTTGAAAAACAGCAGGCCCTTGAAGAACAGCAGGCCCTTAAAGAAAAGCAGGCCCTTAAAGAACAGCAGGCCCTTGAACAACAGCAGGCCCTTGAAAAACATCGGGCCCTTGAATAACAGCAGGCCCTTGAAAAACAGCAGGCCCATGAAGAAAATGAAAAACAGCGGACCCTTAAAGAACAGCAGGCCCTGGAAAAACAGCAGTTCCTTGAAAAACAGCAGGCCCTTGAAGAAAATGAAAAACAGCAGGCCCTTAAAGAACAGCAGGCCCTTGAACAGCAGGCCCTTGAAAAACAGCAGGCCCTTGAACAACAGCAGGCCCTTGCAAAACAGCAGGCCCTTGAAAAACAGCAGGCCCTTGAAGAACAGGGGGCCCTTGAAGAAAATGAAAAACAGCTGACTCTTAAAGAACAGCAGGCCCTTGAAAAACAGCGGGCCCTTGAAGAACAGCGGGCCCTTGAAGAACAGCGGGCCCTTGAAGAAAATGAAAAACAGCGGACTGTCATGAAGATCCTGCCAGAAACCTGAACCCGTCCCGGCCCTCAGATTCCACTGCGCATGCGAGCCCGGGCGCGTGCACGTGTACAGCCGCGCACAGGGAGACGGGCGCGCGCTCTAGTTAGCACCAGCCGGCCTATTTAAGCTTGACCTGTGCAGATGTTCTTTGCTGTCTGCTCTACAGCGTTGTGGTGTGTGAAATCTGATCTGATATATCTGTTCCCTTTGACCCGGCTTACCATAGACTGTCCAGCTTTCTGCCTGTACCCGACCCCGGCTTGTTGTGACCATCCCTCTGCCTGACCCATTGTACCTTGCTTCCAGTTTGATTCATGACCTGTCCTCCTTGATGAACTCTGGTTACCTGCATGGTCTTTCTCCAGTCTGCAGTCTGATCCCTGTAATGAACCTGATCACCTGTCTGTCTTGAGCCCATTCAGGGGTTCTGTTTCCTGTTCCCAGTCTGCTAAGCTATTGCCCAGACCCAGCCAGCTCAGCTAACCTGTTTACCTGTGAGCCTGCTTGCCAAGCCGTTGTCCAGACCCAGCCAGCTCTGCTAACCTGTTTTCCTGTGAACCTGTTTACCTGTGAGCCTGCTTGCCAAGCCGTTGTCCAGATCCAGCCAGCTCTGCTAACCTGTGTACCTGTGAGCCTGCTTGTTAAAGATCCAGCCAGCTCTGCTAACCTGTGTACCTGTGAGCCTGCTTGTTAAAGATCCAGCCAGCTCTGCTAACCTGTTTACCTGTGAGCCTGCTTGTTAAAGATCCAGCCAGCTCTGCTAACCTGTTTACCTGTGAGCCTGCTTGTTAAAGATCCAGCCAGCTCTGCTAACCTGTTTACCTGTGAGCCTGCTTGTTAAAGATCCAGCCAGCTCTGCCAACCTGTTTACCTGTGAGCCTGCTTGTTAAAGATCCAGCCAGCTCTGCTAACCTGTTTACCTGTGAGCCTGCTTGTTAAAGATCCGCCAGCTCTGCTACCTGTTTACCTGTGAGCCTGCTTGCTAGCTGTTGTCCAGATCCAGCCAGCTCCACTGACCTGTTCCAGCTCATCAGTCTGTATCCAGTCTTCCCTGCTATCCAGGTTCTACCGTGTCCGCTAGCTGACTTGGTACTCTTCCGGTCTGTTGATCCTGCCAGGCACCCGTGCTCCTCCTCACTCCTGGCTCTCCTGTCCCCACACCAGGGGACCGGGAGTGGGAGACGCAAGGGAGGCCTCTCTCTGCAATCTCGGGCTCGCACCACCAGGTACGTGACACGGACCCTTAAAGAACAGCAGGCCCTTGAACAACAGCAGGCCCTTGAAAAACAGCAGGCCCTTGAAGAACAGCGGGCCCTTGAAGAAAATGAAAAACAGCGGACCCTTAAAGAACAGCAGGTCCTTGAACAACAGCAGGCCCTTGAAAAACAGCAGGCCCTTGAAAAACAGCAGGCCCTTGAAAAACAGCAGGCCCTTGAAGAACAGCGGGCCCTTGAAGAAAATGAAAAACAGCGGACCCTTAAAAAACAGCAGGCCCTTGAACAACAGCAGGCCCTTGAAAAACAGCAGGCCCTTGAAGAACAGCGGGCCTCTGAAAAACAGCAGGCCCTTGAGGAAAATGAAAAACAGCGGACCCTTAAAGAACAGCAGGCCCTTGAACAACAGCAGGCCCTTGAAAAACAGCAGGCCCTTGAAGAACAGAAGGCCCTTGAAAAACAGCAAGCCCTTGAAAAACAGCGGGCCCTTGAAGAAAATGAAAAACAGATGACCCTTAAAGAACAGCAGGCCCTTGAACAACAGCATACCCTTGAAAAACAGCAGGCCCTTGAAAAACAGCAGGCCCTTGAAGACTAGCGGACCCTTGAAGAAAATGAAAAACAGCAGACCCTTAAAGAACAGCAGGCCCTTAAAAACAGCAGGCCCTTGAAAAACAGCAGGCCCTTGAAGAACAGCGGGCCCTTGAAGAAAATGAAAAACAGTGGACCCTTAAAGAACAGCAGGCCCTTGAAAAACAGCAGGCCCTTGAAAAACAGCAGGCCCTTGAAGAACAGCGGGCCCTTGAAGAAAACGAAAAACAGAGGACCCTTAAAGAACAGCAGGCCTTTGAAAAACAGCATGCCCATGAAGAAAATGAAAAACAGCAGGCCCTTGAAGAACAGCGGGCCCTTAAAGAAAATGAAAAACTGCGGACCCTTAAAGAACAGCAGGCCCTTGAACAACAGCAGGCCCTTGAAAAACAGCAGGCCCTTGAATTAACAGCAGGCCCTTGAAAAACAGCAGGCCCATGAAGAAAATGAAAAACAGCGGACCCTTAAAGAACAGCAGGCCCTTGAAAAACAGCAGGCCCTGGAAAAACAGCAGTTCCTTGAAAAACAGTAGGCCCTTGAAGAAAATGAAAAACAGCGGACCCTTAAAGAACAGCAGGCCCTTGAACAGCAGGCCCTTGAAAAACAGCAGGCCCTTGAAAAACAGCAGGCCCTTGAACAACAGCAGGCCCTTGCAAAACAGCAGGCCCTTGAAAAACAGCAGGCCCTTGAAGAACAGGGGGCCCTTGAAGAAAATGAAAAACAGCTGACTCTTAAAGAACAGCAGGCCCTTGAAAAACAGCAGGCCCCTGAAAAACAGCGGGCCCTTGAAGAACAGCGGGCCCTTGAAGAACAGCGGGCCCTTGAAGAAAATGAAAAACAGCGGACTGTCATGAAGATCCTGCCAGAAACCTGATCCCGGGCCGTCCCGGCCCTCAGATTCCACTGCGCATGCGAGCCCGGGCGCGTGCACGTGTACAGCCGCGCACAGGGAGACGGGCGCGCGCTCTAGTTAGCACTAGCCGGCCTATTTACGCTTGACCTGTGCAGATGGTCTTTGCTGTCTGCTCTACAGCGTTGTGGTGTGTGAAATCTGATCTGATATATCTGTTCCCTTTGACCCGGCTTACCATAGACTATCCAGCTTTCTGCCTGTACCCGACCCCGGCTTGTTGTGACCATCCCTCTGCCTGACCCATTGTACCTTGCTTCCAGTTTGATTCATGACCTGTCCTCCTTGATGAACTCTGGTTACCTGCATGGTCTTTCTCCAGTCTGCAGTCTGATCCCTGTAATGAACCTGATCACCTGTCTGTCTCCAGCCCATTCAGGGGTTCTGTTTCCTGTTCCCAGTCTGCTAAGCTATTGCCCAGACCCAGCCAGCTCAGCTAACCTGTTTACCTGTGAGCCTGCTTGCCAAGCCGTTGTCCAGACCCAGCCAGCTCTGCTAACCTGTTTTCCTGTGAACCTGTTTACCTGTGAGCCTGCTTGCCAAGCCGTTGTCCAGATCCAGCCAGCTCTGCTAACCTGTGTACCTGTGAGCCTGCTTGTTAAAGATCCAGCCAGCTCTGCTAACCTGTTTACCTGTGAGCCTGCTTGTTAAAGATCCAGCCAGCTCTGCTAACCTGTTTACCTGTGAGCCTGCTTGTTAAAGATCCAGCCAGCTCTGCTAACCTGTTTACCTGTGAGCCTGCTTGTTAAAGATCCAGCCAGCTCTGCTAACCTGTTTACCTGTGAGCCTGCTTGTTAAAGATCCAGCCAGCTCTGCTAACCTGTTTACCTGTGAGCCTGCTTGTTAAAGATCCGCCAGCTCTGCTACCTGTTTACCTGTGAGCCTGCTTGCTAGCTGTTGTCCAGATCCAGCCAGCTCCACTGACCTGTTCCAGCTCATCAGTCTGTATCCAGTCTTCCCTGCTATCCAGGTTCTACCGTGTCCGCTAGCTGACTTGGTACTCTTCCGGTCTGTTGATCCTGCCAGGCACCCATGCTCCTCCTCACTCCTGGCTCTCCTGTCCCCACACCAGGGGACCGGGAGTGGGAGACGCAAGGGAGGCCTCTCTCTGCAATCTCGGGCTCGCACCACCAGGTACGTGACACGGACCCTTAAAGAACAGAAGGCCCTTGAACAACAGCAGGCCCTTGAAAAACAGCAGGCCCTTGAAGAACAGCGGGCCCTTGAAGAAAATTAAAAACAGCGGACCCTTAAAGAACAGCAGGTCCTTGAACAACAGCAGGCCCTTGAAAAACAGCAGGCCCTTGAAAAACAGCAGGCCCTTGAAAAACAGCAGGCCCTTGAAGAACAGCGGGCCCTTGAAGAAAATGAAAAACAGCTGACCCTTAAAGAACAGCAGGCCCTTGAAAAACAGCAGGCCCCTGAAAAACAGCGGGCCCTTGAAGAACAGCGGGCCCTTGAAGAACAGCGGGCCCTTGAAGAAAATGAAAAACAGCGGACTGTCATGAAGATCCTGCCAGAAACCTGATCCCGGGCCGTCCCGGCCCTCAGATTCCACTGCGCATGCGAGCCCGGGCGCGTGCACGTGTACAGCCGCGCACAGGGAGACGGGCGCGCGCTCTAGTTAGCACCAGCCGGCCTATTTACGCTTGACCTGTGCAGATGGTCTTTGCTGTCTGCTCTACAGCGTTGTGGTGTGTGAAATCTGATCTGATATATCTGTTCCCTTTGACCCGGCTTACCATAGACTATCCAGCTTTCTGCCTGTACCCGACCCCGGCTTGTTGTGACCATCCCTCTGCCTGACCCATTGTACCTTGCTTCCAGTTTGATTCATGACCTGTCCTCCTTGATGAACTCTGGTTACCTGCATGGTCTTTCTCCAGTCTGCAGTCTGATCCCTGTAATGAACCTGATCACCTGTCTGTCTCCAGCCCATTCAGGGGTTCTGTTTCCTGTTCCCAGTCTGCTAAGCTATTGCCCAGACCCAGCCAGCTCAGCTAACCTGTTTACCTGTGAGCCTGCTTGCCAAGCCGTTGTCCAGACCCAGCCAGCTCTGCTAACCTGTTTTCCTGTGAACCTGTTTACCTGTGAGCCTGCTTGCCAAGCCGTTGTCCAGATCCAGCCAGCTCTGCTAACCTGTGTACCTGTGAGCCTGCTTGTTAAAGATCCAGCCAGCTCTGCTAACCTGTTTACCTGTGAGCCTGCTTGTTAAAGATCCAGCCAGCTCTGCTAACCTGTTTACCTGTGAGCCTGCTTGTTAAAGATCCAGCCAGCTCTGCTAACCTGTTTACCTGTGAGCCTGCTTGTTAAAGATCCAGCCAGCTCTGCTAACCTGTTTACCTGTGAGCCTGCTTGTTAAAGATCCAGCCAGCTCTGCTAACCTGTTTACCTGTGAGCCTGCTTGTTAAAGATCCGCCAGCTCTGCTACCTGTTTACCTGTGAGCCTGCTTGCTAGCTGTTGTCCAGATCCAGCCAGCTCCACTGACCTGTTCCAGCTCATCAGTCTGTATCCAGTCTTCCCTGCTATCCAGGTTCTACCGTGTCTGCTAGCTGACTTGGTACTCTTCCGGTCTGTTGATCCTGCCAGGCACCCGTGCTCCTCCTCACTCCTGTCTCTCCTGTCCCCACACCAGGGGACCGGGAGTGGGAGACGCAAGGGAGGCCTCTCTCTGCAATCTCGGGCTCGCACCACCAGGTACGTGACACGGACCCTTAAAGAACAGCAGGCCCTTGAACAACAGCAGGCCCTTGAAAAACAGCAGGCCCTTGAAAAACAGCAGGCCCTTGAAGAAAATTAAAAACAGCGGACCCTTAAAGAACAGCAGGTCCTTGAAAAACAGCAGGCCCTTGAAAAATAGCAGGCCCTTGAAAAACAGCAGGCCCTTGAAAAACAGCAGGCCCTTGAAAAACAGCGGGCCCTTGAAGAAAATGAAAAACAGCGGACCCTTAAAAAACAGCAGGCCCTTGAAAAACAGCAGGCCCTTGAAAAACAGCAGGCCCTTGAAGAACAGCGGGCCTCTGAAAAACAGCAGGCCCTTGAGGAAAATGAAAAACAGCGGACCCTTAAAGAACAGCAGGCCCTTGAAAAACAGCAGGCCCTTGAAAAACAGCAGGCCCTTGAAGAACAGAAGGCCCTTGAAAAACAGCAAGCCCTTGAAAAACAGCGGGCCCTTGAAGAAAATGAAAAACAGATGACCCTTAAAGAACAGCAGGCCCTTGAACAACAGCTTACCCTTGAAAAACAGCAGGCCCTTGAAAAACAGCAGGCCCTTGAAGACTAGCGGACCCTTGAAGAAAATGAAAAACAGCAGGCCCTTAAAGAACAGCAGGCCCTTAAAAACAGCAGGCCCCTTAAAAACAGCAGGCCCTTGAAAAACAGCAGGCCCTTGAAGAACAGCGGGCCCTTGAAGAACAGCGGGCCCTTGAAGAAAATGAAAAACAGCGGACCCTTAAAGAACAGCAGGCCCTTGAAAAACAGCAGGCCCTTGAAAAACAGCAGGCCCTTGAAAAACAACGGGGCCTTGAAGAAAACGAAAAACAGAGGACCCTTAAAGAACAGCAGGCCCTTGAAAAACAGCATGCCCTTAAAGAAAATGAAAAACAGCAGGCCCTTGAAGAACAGCAGGCCCTTAAAAAAAAGCAGGCCCTTGAAAAACAGCAGGCCCTTGAAAAACTGCGGACCCTTAAAGAACAGCAGGCCCTTGAACAACAGCAGGCCCTTGAAAAACAGCAGGCCCTTGAAAAACAGCAGGCCCTTGAAAAACAGCAGGCCCATGAAGAAAATGAAAAACAGCGGACCCTTAAAGAACAGCAGGCCCTTGAAAAACAGCAGGCCCTGGAAAAACAGCAGGCCCTTGAAAAACAGTAGGCCCTTGAAGAAAATGAAAAACAGCGGACCCTTAAAGAACAGCAGGCCCTTGAACAGCAGGCCCTTGAAAAACAGCAGGCCCTTGAACAACAGCAGGCCCTTGAAAAACAGCAGGCCCTTCAAAAACAGCAGGCCCTTGAAGAACAGGGGGCCCTTGAAGAAAATGAAAAACAGCTGACTCTTAAAGAACAGCAGGCCCTTGAAAAACAGCAGGCCCCTGAAAAACAGCGGGCCCTTGAAGAACAGCGGGCCCTTGAAGAACAGCGGGCCCTTGAAGAAAATGAAAAACAGCGGACTGTCATGAAGATCCTGCCAGAAACCTGATCCCGGGCCGTCCCGGCCCTCAGATTCCACTGCGCATGCGAGCCCGGGCGTGTGCACGTGTACAGCTGCGCACAGGGAGACGGGCGCGCGCTCTAGTTAGCACCAGCCGGCCTATTTAAGCTTGACCTGTGCAGATGGTCTTTGCTGTCTGCTCTACAGCGTTGTGGTGTGTGAAATCTGATCTGATATATCTGTTCCCTTTGACCCGGCTTACCATAGACTATCCAGCTTTCTGCCTGTACCCGACCCCGGCTTGTTGTGACCATCCCTCTGCCTGACCCATTGTACCTTGCTTCCAGTTTGATTCATGACCTGTCCTCCTTGATGAACTCTGGTTACCTGCATGGTCTTTCTCCAGTCTGCAGTCTGATCCCTGTAATGAACCTGATCACCTGTCTGTCTCCAGCCCATTCAGGGGTTCTGTTTCCTGTTCCCAGTCTGCTAAGCTAACCTGTTTACCTGTGAGCCTGCTTGCCAAGCCGTTGTCCAGACCCAGCCAGCTCTGCTAACCTGTTTTCCTGTGAACCTGTTTACCTGTGAGCCTGCTTGCCAAGCCGTTGTCCAGATCCAGCCAGCTCTGCTAACCTGTGTACCTGTGAGCCTGCTTGTTAAAGATCCAGCCAGCTCTGCTAACCTGTGTACCTGTGAGCCTGCTTGTTAAAGATCCAGCCAGCTCTGCTAACCTGTTTACCTGTGAGCCTGCTTGTTAAAGATCCAGCCAGCTCTGCTAACCTGTTTACCTGTGAGCCTGCTTGTTAAAGATCCAGCCAGCTCTGCTAACCTGTTTACCTGTGAGCCTGCTTGTTAAAGATCCAGCCAGCTCTGCTAACCTGTTTACCTGTGAGCCTGCTTGTTAAAGATCCAGCCAGCTCTGCTAACCTGTTTACCTGTGAGCCTGCTTGTTAAAGATCCAGCCAGCTCTGCTAACCTGTTTACCTGTGAGCCTGCTTGTTAAAGATCCAGCCAGCTCTGCTAACCTGTTTACCTGTGAGCCTGCTTGTTAAAGATCCGCCAGCTCTGCTACCTGTTTACCTGTGAGCCTGCTTGCTAGCTGTTGTCCAGATCCAGCCAGCTCCACTGACCTGTTCCAGCTCATCAGTCTGTATCCAGTCTTCCCTGCTATCCAGGTTCTACCGTGTCCGCTAGCTGACTTGGTACTCTTCCGGTCTGTTGATCCTGCCAGGCACCCGTGCTCCTCCTCACTCCTGGCTCTCCTGTCCCCACACCAGGGGACCGGGAGTGGGAGACGCAAGGGAGGCCTCTCTCTGCAATCTCGGGCTCGCACCACCAGGTACGTGACACGGACCCTTAAAGAACAGCAGGCCCTTGAACAACAGCAGGCCCTTGAAAAACAGCAGGCCCTTGAAGAACAGCGGGCCCTTGAAGAAAATGAAAAACAGCGGACCCTTAAAGAACAGCAGGTCCTTGAACAACAGCAGGCCCTTGAAAAACAGCAGGCCCTTGAAAAACAGCAGGCCCTTGAAGAACAGCGGGCCCTTGAAGAAAATGAAAAACAGCGGACCCTTAAAAAACAGCAGGCCCTTGAAAAACAGCAGGCCCTTGAAAAACAGCAGGCCCTTGAAGAACAGCGGGCCCTGAAAAACAGCAGGCCCTTGAAAAACAGCAGGCCCTTGAGGAAAATGAAAAACAGCGGGCCCCTTAAAAACAGCAGGCCCTTGAACAACAGCAGGCCCTTGAAAAACAGCAGGCCCTTAAAGAACAGCAGGCCCTTGAAGAACAGCAGGCCCTTGAAAAACAGCGGCCCTTGAAAAACAGCGGGCCCTTGAAAAAAATGAAAAACAGCGGACCCTTAAAGAACAGCAGGCCCTTGAACAACAGCATACCCTTGAAAAACAGCAGGCCCTTGAAAAACAGCAGGCCCTTGAAGACTAGCGGACCCTTGAAGAAAATGAAAAACAGCAGACCCTTAAAGAACAGCAGGCCCTTAAAAACAGCAGGCCCTTGAAAAACAGCAGGCCCTTGAAGAACAGCGGGCCCTTGAAGAAAATGAAAAACAGCGGACCCTTAAAGAACAGCAGGCCCTTGAAAAACAGCAGGCCCTTGAAAAACAGCAGGCCCTTGAAGAACAGCGGGCCCTTGAAGAAAACGAAAAACAGAGGACCCTTAAAGAACAGCAGGCCTTTGAAAAACAGCAGGCCCTTGAAGAAAATGAAAAACAGCAGGCCCTTGAAGAACAGCGGGCCCTTAAAGAAAATGAAAAACTGCGGACCCTTAAAGAACAGCAGGCCCTTGAACAACAGCAGGCCCTTGAAAAACAGCAGGCCCTTGAATAACAGCAGGCCCTTGAAAAACAGCAGGCCCATGAAGAAAATGAAAAACAGCGGATCCTTAAAGAACAGCAGGCCCTTGAAAAACAGCAGGCCCTAGAAAAACAGCAGGCCCTCTTGAAAAACAGTGGACCCTTAAAGAACAGCAGGCCCTTGAACAGCAGGCCCTTAAAAACAGCAGGCCCTTGAAAAACAGCAGGCCCTTGAACAACTGCAGGTCCTTGAAAAACAGCAGGCCCTTGAAAAACAGCAGGCCCTTTAAGAACAGCGGGCCCTTGAAGAAAATGAAAAACTGCGGACCCTTAAAGAACAGCAGGCCCTTGAACAGCAGGCCCTTGAAAAACAGCAGGCCCTTGAAAAACAGCAGGCCCATGAAGAAAATGAAAAACAGCAGGCCCTGAAGAAAATGAAAAACAGCAGGCCCTTAAAAAACAGCAGGCCCTTGAAGAACAGCAGGCCCTAGAAAAACAGCAGGCCCTTGAAAAACAGCAGGCCCTTAAAGAACAGCAGGCCCTTGAAAAACAGCAGGCCCTTGAACAACAGCAGGCCCTTGAAAAACAGCAGGCCCTTGAAAAACAGCAGGCCCTTGAACAACAGCAGGCCCTTGCAAAACAGCAGGCCCTTGAAAAACAGCAGGCCCTTGAAGAACAGCTGGCCCTTGAAAAACAGCAGGCCCTTGAAAAACAGCAAGCCCTTGAAGAAAATGAAAAACAGCGGACCCCAGGAACAACAGCAGGCCCTTGAACAACAGCAGGCCCTTGAAAAACAGCAGGCCCTTGAAAAACAGCAGGCCCTTGAACAACAGCAGGCCCTTGAAAAACAGCAGGCCCTTGAAGAACAGCGGGCCCTTGAAGAAAATGAAAAACAGCGGACCCATAAAGAAGAGCAGGCCCTTGAAAAACAGCGGGCCCTTTAAAAACAGTGGGCCCTTGAAGAACAGCGGGCCCTTGAAAAACAGCGGGCCCTTTAAAAACAGCGGGCCCTTGAAGAACAGCAGGCCCTGGGCCCTTGAAGAACAGCAGGCCCTTGAAAAACAGCGGACCCTTAAAGAACAGCAGGCCCTTGAAAAACAGCAGGCCCTTGAAAAACAGCAGGCCCTTGAAAAACAGCAGGCCCTTGAAAAACAGCAGGCCCTTGAAAAACAGCAGGCCCTTGAAAAACAGCGGGCCCTTGAAAAACAGCGGGCCCTTGAAGAACAGCAGGCCCTTGAAGAACATGCGGGCCCTTGAAGAACAGCGGGCCCTTGAAGAAAATGAAAAACAGCAGGCCCTTGAGGCCCTTGAAGAACAGCAGGCCCTTTAAAAACAGCAGGCCCTTGAAGAACAGCAGGCCCTTGAAAAACAGCAGGCCCTTGAAAAACATCGGGCCCTTGAAAAACAGCGGGCCCTTGAAAAACAGCAGGCCCTTGAAAAACAGCAGGCCCTTGAAAAACAGCGGACCCTTGAAAAACAGCAGGCCCTTGAACAAAAGCAGGCCCTTGAACAACAGCAGGCCCTTGAAAAACAGCAGGCCCTTGAAAAACAGCGGGCCCTTGAAAAACAGCAGGCCCTTAAAGAACAGCAGGCCCTTGAAAAACATGAAAAACAGCAGGCCCTTGAAGAACAGCAGGCCCTTGAAAAACAGCAGGCCCTTGAAAAACAGCAGGCCCTTTAAAAACAGCAGGCCCTTGAACAACAGCAGGCCCTTGAAAAACAGCAGGCCCTTGAAGAACAGCCGGCCCTTGAAGAAAATGAAAAACAGCGGACCCTTAAAGAAGAGCAGGCCCTTGAAAAACAGCAGGCCCTTGAAAAACAGCGGGCCCTTGAAGAACAGCGGGCCCTTGAAGAAAATGAAAAACATCGGACCCTTAAAGAACAGGAGGCCCTTGAAAAACAGCAGGCCCATGAAGAAAATGAAAAACAGCGGACCCTTGAAGAACAGCGGGCCCTTAAAGAAAATGAAAAACAGCGGATCCTTAAAGAACAGCAGGCCCTTGAACAGCAGGACCTTGAAAAACAGCAGGCCCTTGAAAAACAGCAGGCCCTTGAAAAACAGCAGGCCCTTGAAAAACAGCAGGCCCTTGAAAAACAGCAGGCCCTTGAAAAACAGCAGGCCCTTGAAAAACAGCAGGCCATTGAAAAACAGCAGGCCCTTGAAGAACAGCGGGCCTCTGAAAAACAGCAGGCCCTTGAAAAACAGCGGGCCCTTGAAGAAAATGAAAAACAGCGGACCCTTAAAGAACAGCAGGCCCTTGAAAAACAGCAGGCCCTTGAAAAACAGCAGGCCCTTGAAAAACAGCGGGCCCTTGAAAAACAGCGGGCACTTGAAGAACAGGGGGCCCTTGAAGAAAATGAAAAACAGCTGACTCTTAAAGAACAGCAGGCCCTTGAAAAACAGCAGGCCCCTGAAAAACAGCGGGCCCTTGAAGAACAGCGGGCCCTTGAAGAACAGCGGGCCCTTGAAGAAAATGAAAAACAGCGGACTGTCATGAAGATCCTGCCAGAAACCTGATCCCGGGCCGTCCCGGCCCTCAGATTCCACTGCGCATGCGAGCCCGGGCGTGTGCACGTGTACAGCTGCGCACAGGGAGACGGGCGCGCGCTCTAGTTAGCACCAGCCGGCCTATTTAAGCTTGACCTGTGCAGATGGTCTTTGCTGTCTGCTCTACAGCGTTGTGGTGTGTGAAATCTGATCTGATATATCTGTTCCCTTTGACCCGGCTTACCATAGACTATCCAGCTTTCTGCCTGTACCCGACCCCGGCTTGTTGTGACCATCCCTCTGCCTGACCCATTGTACCTTGCTTCCAGTTTGATTCATGACCTGTCCTCCTTGATGAACTCTGGTTACCTGCATGGTCTTTCTCCAGTCTGCAGTCTGATCCCTGTAATGAACCTGATCACCTGTCTGTCTCCAGCCCATTCAGGGGTTCTGTTTCCTGTTCCCAGTCTGCTAAGCTAACCTGTTTACCTGTGAGCCTGCTTGCCAAGCCGTTGTCCAGACCCAGCCAGCTCTGCTAACCTGTTTTCCTGTGAACCTGTTTACCTGTGAGCCTGCTTGCCAAGCCGTTGTCCAGATCCAGCCAGCTCTGCTAACCTGTGTACCTGTGAGCCTGCTTGTTAAAGATCCAGCCAGCTCTGCTAACCTGTGTACCTGTGAGCCTGCTTGTTAAAGATCCAGCCAGCTCTGCTAACCTGTTTACCTGTGAGCCTGCTTGTTAAAGATCCAGCCAGCTTTGCTAACCTGTTTACCTGTGAGCCTGCTTGTTAAAGATCCAGCCAGCTCTGCTAACCTGTTTACCTGTGAGCCTGCTTGTTAAAGATCCAGCCAGCTCTGCTAACCTGTTTACCTGTGAGCCTGCTTGTTAAAGATCCAGCCAGCTCTGCTAACCTGTTTACCTGTGAGCCTGCTTGTTAAAGATCCAGCCAGCTCTGCTAACCTGTTTACCTGTGAGCCTGCTTGTTAAAGATCCAGCCAGCTCTGCTAACCTGTTTACCTGTGAGCCTGCTTGTTAAAGATCCGCCAGCTCTGCTACCTGTTTACCTGTGAGCCTGCTTGCTAGCTGTTGTCCAGATCCAGCCAGCTCCACTGACCTGTTCCAGCTCATCAGTCTGTATCCAGTCTTCCCTGCTATCCAGGTTCTACCGTGTCCGCTAGCTGACTTGGTACTCTTCCGGTCTGTTGATCCTGCCAGGCACCCGTGCTCCTCCTCACTCCTGGCTCTCCTGTCCCCACACCAGGGGACCGGGAGTGGGAGACGCAAGGGAGGCCTCTCTCTGCAATCTCGGGCTCGCACCACCAGGTACGTGACACGGACCCTTAAAGAACAGCAGGCCCTTGAACAACAGCAGGCCCTTGAAAAACAGCAGGCCCTTGAAGAACAGCGGGCCCTTGAAGAAAATGAAAAACAGCGGACCCTTAAAGAACAGCAGGTCCTTGAACAACAGCAGGCCCTTGAAAAACAGCAGGCCCTTGAAAAACAGCAGGCCCTTGAAGAACAGCGGGCCCTTGAAGAAAATGAAAAACAGCGGACAATTAAAAAACAGCAGGCCCTTGAACAACAGCAGGCCCTTGAAAAACAGCAGGCCCTTGAAGAACAGCGGGCCTCTGAAAAACAGCAGGCCCTTGAGGAAAATGAAAAACAGCGGACCCTTAAAGAACAGCAGGCCCTTGAACAACAGCAGGCCCTTGAAAAACAGCAGGCCCTTGAAGAACAGAAGGCCCTTGAAAAACAGCAAGCCCTTGAAAAACAGCGGGCCCTTGAAGAAAATGAAAAACAGATGACCCTTAAAGAACAGCAGGCCCTTGAACAACAGCATACCCTTGAAAAACAGCAGGCCCTTGAAAAACAGCAGGCCCTTGAAGACTAGCGGACCCTTGAAGAAAATGAAAAACAGCAGACCCTTAAAGAACAGCAGGCCCTTAAAAACAGCAGGCCCTTGAAAAACAGCAGGCCCTTGAAGAACAGCGGGCCCTTGAAGAAAATGAAAAACAGCGGACCCTTAAAGAACAGCAGGCCCTTGAAAAAATGCAGGCCCTTAAAAAACAGAAGGCCCTTGAAGAACAGCGGGCCCTTGAAGAAAACGAAAAACAGAGGACCCTTAAAGAACAGCAGGCCTTTGAAAAACAGCATGCCCATGAAGAAAATGAAAAACAGCAGGCCCTTGAAGAACAGCGGGCCCTTAAAGAAAATGAAAAACTGCGGACCCTTAAAGAACAGCAGGTCCTTGAATGTTAGAAAATAATTGACTTGCTTATATGCATAATCATATATTCTAGATATGGATAAAGTGAAATAAGTATATATATAGGATTTATATATGTATATGTAGAAATTGGTCTGAAACTTTTAAAAACTTCCCACATATGGTTGTAATGTGGAGTGAATTGAACATACACCATCCCCCCATTGTAAGAGATAAGCTTACATGCTCATTTAAAGACACAGAGCTTCAATGTGTTATCTTAAAGACAGAAGTTATTTCTTTATATTACAATATTTCTTGAATAAGTACATTACAAGTACATTTTAAACGTATATAATCTATCTACTAATATTTTTATATCTTACATTTAGAAGATAGGAAAATTGTATTGTATAAAGTTAAAGTGTTTAAAACAAGGCAGTTTTGCCAGCAATGGAATGTTTTGATTAGAGGTGGTTTTGTATTTCAACATCTTGTTGGACTGAGTGACCCCCACCTTTTTAGAAGGTGGGAGGGGAATTGTGCATTCAAAGTTCCCGGTCTTTCTGTAGTACCATATAGCTCAGATGAACCTTAAGCCAGCCTTTTTAGGAAGGTGGGGCTGTTTCATGGGCTGATTTTAGGAAAAGGCTTGTACTACAGTTTTTGGATGGGGAGACGCTCCGGCTGCTGACACGAGGAGGGAGACTGATATATTTTACACACACACACACACACACACACACATACAAAGATACATTCATACAATTTTTATTTCAAGAATAAGAAGCTTATCGATGCTACCTTTATATTCTTCATTCTGTTTTTGTAATATTTCGCTATTTTTATTATTAAATACATTTTGGACATTTTTACGGATTTTCTTGAAATTTCCCTCATCGATATGAATTATGAAATATAGTTATTAATACAGTAATAACTCATATTTTTACATTTTGGCGAGCCAGCCATCTTCAATTTATCCGAATATTGAACTTTTTTGAATAATTTCTACTTTCGCTTGCCGAGAGGGAATTGAAGCACAAACATTGACTATTGAGTCAAGCTTCAGAAGAAATCGAAAAAGCATATTTTCGGCATCATTGAATTGAACTTGGAAGAAAAAGAAACATCTAAATCGGTGAGACGTTTGCACGTGCAAGAATATCTGTTTCTTGATGAAGTAATTTCCCGCCAAGAGAGGGAACGCGTGTTACATGAATGAAGTTTATCCTACTTTGGTAAGTATGAATCTTATTCATGAATTGTCTGATGAGAGTGAATTAGAATTTAAAAATTTGTCAAAGTTTGTTAAAGATGATGAATTATGGTGTTACATGTTTAATGAATGTTTACAAGCTAATATCAAAATACAAAAGTCAAAATTTACTTTTAAGAAATTCAGCAAACAGGTTAGGAATTTGATTAAGTTGATTAAAGTTTATGATACAATGATATCAGGAGTTCCTGAAAAAACACAAGGTAAAACAGAGACTCAGGTATGTTTGTCTGAGCAGATAGATGATTTGCAGAGTGCAATTCAAATAAAGGCTGAGTTACAGAATAATGTAAAGTTTAAAACAGAGTCAAGCAAGAATGCAGACTCTATGAAGAAGTCTTTTGTACAAGATATGCGGTTTATCGAGGTTGATGACCAAGAACAGAAAGGTTTGTTTGAACCCAAATTATCTTTTGTACCAGTTAAGCGGTTTATCAAGATTGATGACCAAGAACAGAAAGGTTTGTTTGAACCCAAATTATCTTTGGTACCAGTTAAGCGGTCTATAAAATATGACCAGGAACATGAAGTTTTGCTTAAAACAAAAATATTAGATAAAGCTGCAGCATGCAGACAAATTTTAGACAAACAAAAGAAAAATGGTGATTTAAAAGTTGCCACGTGTGAGGCCACACCCAGAGATGATGAGATACACGTCACAGACAGAACTAATTTTTCAGAGCAGACAGGAAATGTTATTTCAATACATGATACACAAAGGAAGCTTAAAGAAGAAAATACAGAACATATTTCTGATTCATTTATTCTTTCTTCTTTAAACAATAGTTTGATGGCGGGCGCATGCGCGGCTTCCTGACATGGCGGACGTCTGCTGAGTGAGCTCCGGGACCCGTCCGTTCTCCGAGACCCCCGCACCGCTCAATTCGCTTCAAAAGCTCCGGGGGTAAGACACCCATAACACCCTGATATCCAAGCGCCACATGGGAAAGGTTGGCCAGCAGCAACATTCATACAATCCCCTGTTTGGTCCGCGGGCGGGATCAAGCATGGATCGATACATCACTAGGCCACAATCCGCGGCCTCGAGTACCGCCGCAGATCCGTTCGCCTCGATGGATCCTCTCATGGGGACCGAGGAACACAGTAGCTCCCCTGATCCTACCCTGGACCACCCCCTGCCTGCTACACAAGGGGTGTTAACCCCAGACATCCTGGATGCCAAACTTGACGCTAAGCTGCAAATTTTGCTCCAGCAGATTACCAGGAACATTGTGGCAGAGGTGAGCAAGATTTCTACAGAGCTGAGGGGGGAAATTGACCAGATTGGTGAGCGCACTGATGCTTTAGAGTATAAGTTTGACGATCTGGTGAACTATGTGCAAACGATAGAAGAAGAGAACCACCATCTCAAACAATCCATGACCCAATTGCAACTACAACAAGAAGACCTTGAGAACCGCGAAAGACGCCAGAACCTTAGGTTCCGTGGTATCCCTGAAACGGTTGGTGACACCTCATTACGTTCCTATCTCCTGGGTCTCTTTAATACCCTTGCTCCAGCAGTTGTGGATGTGGACTGGCGCCTTGATAGGGCACACCGCTCCCTGGGCCCAAAACCTCCGGCTGGAGCAAGGCCCAGGGATGTCATCGTACGTTTCCATTACTACGACAGCAAGGAGGCCCTGAGCTTGGCTGCACGTAACAAATCGCAAATATCCTACAAGGGGGCCAAGCTGCAGATTTTCAGTGACCTCTCGCCTATAACCCTAACCAAGAGAAGAAATCTGCGCCCCATCACAGCCCATCTCCAACAACACCGGGTACCATACTACTGGGGCTTCCCCTTCCGCCTTGTTGTCTCCAAGGATGGTGTCCAGCACAGCATGCGAGATCTCCAAGAAGGTGATGCTTTCATCAAAAGTCTTGCACTCCCTCCACTACCTGATGAGGACCCCCAACCTACTCAAATACCAACTCGCCCTTTCCCTACCACGCCAAGTCGCACCTGGACCCCGGTCCGAAATCAATCCAAGAAGCACTTTTCTACTCCTCAGCGCCCTCGGTCCTCCAAGCAACCTCCATGATGACACGCATCTTGTAAGATGTCCAGCTTCTTCCTTGCCTCCTAAAAGTCCAAGATGAACACTTGTATTGTGTCCTGGACTTCAGGTTTGTTTACATGTCTCACCATGAGGCAATGGTTTTTATTCTTTGCTCCATTCCCCATGCCTCTCTGCAGGTGAGACATCTGTTTTCACACTCCCATGTGGTGAAACATGTTTTTGTGCTTTGATATTCTGCACCGTTTTCATTTTAGATGTTTGCACTTTTTCTTTTATGTTTTTTTTTTTTTTTTTTTTTTTGCCATAAGGAGAACGGTCGGTTTTCCTGCTCTCTCTCCAGTACCCCTGGTTAGTGGTCGTCATGCGTCCCCTCTTGGCCCGTGACGTTGTCTCGGGCCTCCTGAGACATGAATTTGTCTCAGGCTTTCTGCTAATGTTTTTTTCTTTTTTGTTCTTGTTTTTCATTTATTTTTCTGTTCTTACTGAAACCACAAGCAAGTGGTTGAAATGTTCTATTTTATGGGTTACAAGTCAATACAGCCCTCCGAGGTCTACTCACCCTTCCCCCCCCCTTTATCACAGGTCTGTGTCAGCTTATAAGGAAAACTATTTCCTGATCATGTTTTTTGGTTTTAACTACCCCTGGTATTCCTATATTTGTTCTTTGCAACTTACTCATAGAGTCGGAAACAATGTATGTAATTTTATAGATCTTAAACAACATGTGCCTCTTTATCTGCAATACCCATGGCTTTAAAACTTTTATCATATAATGTTAAGGGTCTGAATTCCATTCGGAAACGTTGGATCGCCCTTAAGGAATTCAGATCCTCAGGGGCGGATGTAGTCATGGTTCAGGAGACCCACTTCCGCACCGGTGGATCGTTTAAATTTGCATCTAAACTTTATCCTACATCCTATCTTGCCTCAGACCCTTCAGGCAAGGCAGGAGTGGCTATTCTAATCAAGAAATCTTGCCCAATAAGGGTTAAAAGTTCATTTACAGATCCACACGGTAGATACATTATCCTGGACTGTGACTACATGTCCTCTTCCTTTACTCTGGTCAATGTCTACGCCCCCAACAGTGGACAGATAGCCTTCCTGAACGAAGTTCTCGATTCCCCTCAATACCACCCTCAGCCCTTCACTATAGTGGGCGGTGATTTTAACTTGGTCATGTCCCCTACAAGAGACAGACAAAGTGTCTCAGGTGCCAATCTCTCCCAGAAAACTGCCTCCCAAGCCAACGCATTCCGCAAATGCACTAGATCGCATAAATTATTTGACTCTTGGAGGATCAAACACCCAACGACCAAACAATTTACCTTCTACTCTACGGCCCATAAAATGTACTCTAGATTAGATCATTTTCTCATATCAGCTCCTCTCATTCCCTACACTGTCAATTCTGATATAGCCCCCATCACATGGTCTGATCATGCACCTATAACCCTAGATGTTTTACTATCCCAACCCCATCCTAGGACATGTCACTGGCGTCTCAATGATCACCTCCTCCGATCGGAACCCACGCGTAACTCTTTGGCTTCCAGCCTGAAGGATTATTTTTCGCTAAACGAAGGCTCTGTCCCAGAACCCTCGACACTGTGGGAAGCCCATAAGGCTGTCTTTCGTGGGGTATGTATTGCAGAAGGTTCTCGATTAAAAAAAGACAGTTCTCGGCTCCTGCAGACGCTGACATCTGATTTGGTGTCTGCGGAGAAACAGTTGTTGAGAAATCCCACGGTGTCGAGGCTTCGCACAGTAGTACTACTGAGGGAAAAAATTAAAACTATACATTTTAACAAAACAGCGAAAGCCCTACTATGGTCTAAGCAGAAATTTTACGAATTCTCGAATAAACCCCATAGAATGTTGGTGAATAAACTCCGCCCTAGGCCCTCTAACTCCTTCCCTGACTTCCTTGTTAAAACAGACGGCACTAAAACCTACTGTCCCCGTGAAATGTCTAAAACTTTTGGCGAGTTTTACCAAAAACTCTATAATTGCCTGTCACCCGAAAACCACTTCAATTTTTCACAAGATAACTTTGAAACTTTTTTTGCTGACCTTAGGCTCCCGACTCTCTCCTCTACAGACCTCATTGACCTCAATGCCCCTATCTCTACTGAGGAACTTTACAACACCATTAAAGGCCTCCCTTTACATAAATCCCCCGGCCCTGACGGCCTCCCTTACTCCTATTACAAAACCTTTATAGACATATTGTCCCCTCATCTTCTATCCCTCTATAGCTCCCTCCTTAAAGGCCAATCCCCTCACTCGCAGTTCACACATTCCTACATATCTGTGATCCCCAAACCCGGGAAAGACCCCTCCCTTCCAGACAATTATAGGCCCATTGCTCTGTTAAATTCAGACTACAAAATATTTACTAAAATTCTAGCATCCAGACTGTCCAAATTTATTCCTAAGCTCGTTAACAGAGACCAGGTGGGGTTTGTTCCATCCAGGCATGCGGGGGACAATACCCGACGCACCATAGATCTTATTGACCTATTAGACAGAAACTCTCTTCCAGCCCTGGTTTTAAGTCTTGACGCACAGAAAGCCTTTGATAGGTTGAGTTGGCCATATATGTTCGCTACCCTCGGGAGATTTGGCCTCAGGGGCCCCTTTATTAGTGCGCTAAAAGCTCTGTATTCACAAGTATCTGCACAGGTTCAAATGTCCTCCTTTCTGTCGCCTTGCTTCCCCATGCATAATGGCACGAGGCAGGGATGTCCCCTCTCCCCATTACTGTTTATACTATGCCTGGAACCCCTGGCCGAATATATCCGCCTGCAACCCAGTGTTCATGGGGTGGTAATGCGACAGAGGGAATACAAGCTATCTTTATTTGCAGACGATATTCTGCTCACCATTACGCAACCTCTAATTTCCTTACCCTCCTTACACAGCCTTCTCTCTTCCTTTGGTGCTATATCAGGCTATAAGGTCAACACTTCGAAAACAGAGGCCCTCCCTATACATATCCCTCCACCCCTCCTCTCCCAACTGCAGTCCTCCTACCCCTATAGATGGTGCTCTACATCCCTCAAATACTTAGGGATACGTCTTACATCAACGTATTCCACACTATACTCTGAAAATTTCCCCCCCCTGATTACAGACATCAATAAATCACTACAGACATGGTCCAAATATCCTATCTCCCTCCTGGGCAGGGTAAATGTTCTCAAAATGGCTATTCTGCCTAGACTGCTCTATCATTTTGAAACCCTCCCTGTAGCCATCCCCCTCTCGCAGCTCAAAGCTGTGCAGAGGGCTTTCTTAAAGTTCATTTGGAACAATAAGGCCCACCGTATAGCAGCCTCGGTAGTATTCTCTCGCAAAACTCGTGGGGGGCTGGGTGCACCGGATGTCATAAAATACTATTACGCCACTCACCTTAGGACCGTTGTTTCCTGGTCCAGTCTACAGGCTCCTAATCACTGGTCAGATATAGAGAAAGGTGTTCTATACCCGGTTCATCCATGTTCCCTAATATGGTCAGACTTGCCACAAACTAACTCTATCTTTAAACGCCAATGTACTGCCCCTATGAATTTTTCTCTGTCTATATGGCAGAAATGTTGCAAGTCCTACTCCCTCTCATCCCCATGCCCCCCCCTTTTGAACATTTTATTTAATCCATCCATTCCAGACAGTTTATCTCTGGGACATATTCTCCCTTGGGTCAACGCTTCTGTCTTCCAACTGCGTAATTTAGTCAATCCTGTATCTAGACACCTGCACACATTTGATACCTTACAAGAGAAATACGCAATTCCCCCCAAAATGTTTTACTTCTACCTGCAAATTAGACACCTATTCCAAACATACTCTCCTACCCTAACTCTGGATATTCCCACCCCCTTTGAATCACTCTGTGCTCAAGGTCCCCACCAACTTCACCTAGTCTCCTCCATTCATCTTATTCTCCAAGAGTCAGTCCCTATGTCCGAGACTACTCACCTATACATGAAAAAATGGGCAATCTTACTGGAAAGACCTATCAGCCTCCAAAAATGGGATAGAATATGGTCCTCTATTTTTAAATCCTCCAAATGTGTCACTCAGAGGGAAACATCTATAAAAATTCTTATGTCCTGGTACAAAACACCTGAAGTCATCCATAAATATGACCCCTCGACCCCGACCCACTGTTGGCGTTGCGGACTCTCAGTTGGTTCCCTATATCATATTTTCTGGCAATGTCCCCTGATCCAACCTCTCTGGCAGGAAGTAATGGAGCTAATACAGAAAGTAATAGACGTATCTTTGCCACTTGATCCCATTCATTATTTACTAGGCCTCCCCTTCCCAGGTATCACAAAACAGGGCAACCGCCTGGTGACCTACTTTTTGTTGGCTGCCAGGCGACTAATTCCCCTTTGCTGGCTTTCCACATCTACCCCTCCCAAATCTAGACTCCTCCAACTCATAACGGATATCCGCAGGATGGAATACATGACAGCCTCTGTCCACGATTGTATCCCCCAATTTAACAAAATATGGGACCTTTGGGACATGTCTGAATATGGCACTCTTTTACCTGATACCGCACTTTGATTGGCCGTACCATCCATTCCTCCTTACCTGATACGACACCCCAGTGAATCCTCAATGTCCTAAGTGCTTCCCTAAATTGTATACTGACTTGTATTGTATTTGGCTTCTTCCCCTATGTTGTAAGTTATATGTACTTTAATTCAACCCGTACATGTGTTCTTCTTTGTTGTTTTTTTAATTATTTTTTTTTAGGTGGTTCACATCTGTGAACCCCATTTTTCTTTGTTGTCTGAATTTGAATATACATTTTGACACTGCATTTTCTGTAACTTTGAAATTTTCAATAAAAAACACAATTTAAAAAAAACCAAAATAAAGAAAAAAGAAATTGAGGGAAGAGACCCGAAGCCCCAAATTCAAAATAAGTTGCCACAGGAATCCATAATTCCAGTTTTTGACATCATACAATCCTTTTTACAGCAAGGAATAGTAAAGAAGGCACAATCAGTGGTAAATAATTGTATTTGGCCTATGAAGAATGCTGATGATTCGTATTCAATATCAGTTGATGTAAAATCACTGAATAAATGCATTACAAATAACAAACCCATTGTTCCTAATTTAAATTTAATGTCACAAATGGATGCGAAGGCTAAAGTATTTTCAGTACTGGAAATAGCCAATAGTCATTTTTCAGTACCATTGACAAACAGTTGTCATTATAAACTTGCTTTTAGTTTTGATAACGAAGTTTATGCATTTACTAGAATAATTCCAGAATTAGATATCAGTGATGGCTTAGTGCATGAGTGCTTGGAGAAAGTTTTATCAAAATTTTCTAGACCAAAATGTATTTTCCAGCATGTGGACAAAATTTTGCTGTCTACACAAAATCCAGAGGAACATGTCAATCTGTTGACGGAGTTATTTACTTTGTTACAAACAGCAGGGTTGAAATTGAACACGGGGTCAGTTCAGTTAATGAAAAATGAAGTTAATTTTCTTCATATGCAAATTAGTCAGGGACAGAGACAGTTATCACAGGAAAAAGTTAGAAACATTTCTGCTATTCCAATTCCAACATCTTACAAGGCATTATATCAATTTTTGAGTGAAGTAAATTATTGCAAAGAGTTTTTACAGGAATATGATGATAAAATTAAACCATTAATGGATTTCTTGAAACAAAAAGATGTTGTGTTTGATCAATGGAATCAAATCCAGACAAATGCCTTTGAAATGTTGAAAAAAGATTTGCAGAATGCTGTCTCATTGCATACAATCGAAGTTGGAATATCTACACCTGTTCTAATGTCTACTAAGGTATCTGAGAATTCCATATCAGTGATTTTGTCTCAGGTAAAAGATGGTGAACCGGAAAGAGTAGGTCTTTTCTCCAGAGGTTTGACAAATATGGAAAAGACTTTTGACACAAATATGAAGCAATTGTTAAGTGTTTATTTTGCAGTCAAAGTAACAGAAAAGATTGTAAGATCTAGTAGGATCATATTACAGACACCTTATGTGTCATTACAAAGTCTTTTAAAGAGAATTCATTCAGGTGAATTATATGACAAATATTGTCCATTTTTTAAAACTTTACAATCTAAACCCATACAGGTAGAAGTGGTAACAGGATATTCTCAGTTAAATGTATTCAGAAAGCCTGTAAAGGGTATTGTTAGAACAAGTGCTGAGAGATGTTTTGAGCCAGGATTTGTTAAAGCCATTAAGAATTTTCCAACAGGTATGTGTTACCCAAAGAATGGTTATACTATTCAGCAAAAATTCTACCGAAAATGCTGAATTGGAAAATGCTAGAAGTACAGTACAGCAGGCATTACTCTGAAATATTAAAAGAGGCGAAGTGACTCAATATATAGTTTTGTTTTGGTCTTCCATGTTTGATTTTATATCATGACAATCAAAAGGAGAAATTGCGTCCTGTTATAGTTTAAATACACAGAATAATAAATGAAGGAGTATAGATCAGTTTAAGGAAAATAGAGCAAAGTAAGGTAATTAGAAATGTTATTATTAAAACATATTTTGGTATGTAATAAGAATAAGTAAATGAAGGTATATTTTGCATTTATTTAAATTCTCAATAATGATACTGCATTCTTTTTTAGGATTTGACTTGTAAGTCACCAAAAGAAAGAAATTTAATATTTCTAGACCTTCCAGATGAAAACAAAATCTTGAAATTTAAGAATATTGGTTCTGGGAGAAGAATTGACAGAAGAGATTAATTCGTTATAATTATTGTTGTCTTTCTATGTTCAATAAAGTTTTTCCAACTTTACAGAGTGCAGGAAGAAGAAGAAGAAAAATTCTCAAGCGAACCTCATAGGAAATTTTAAAAACAATGGACTTTTTGATTTTTTGACTACTGATGATATCATTTTATACATCAGATATTGCAGTTTTCATATATAATTTTTATGTAACAAGATATGGTTATCATATCAAGATGGGATATTTTTTACACATCGATTTTTATAAACACATGTAGTGTATTTTCAGTGTTGAAAGGGTTAAACGTGCTCATTCTAGTTCTAGTTAGAGTGAACATCTGGTGTTAATTAAGTTATGCTAAACATAATTTGGAGGAAAAAAGATATGAAACATACATTTTTGAAGTGATATTCATATTTCAAAGTATTGTACAACAATGTTACATTTATGAATTATGGAATTAAGGGGATTGATTTATTTGGTAAAAGAAAAAGGAAATAATAAGGGTAAAAATATTTTTATGGTATATGAAGCCAAAGTTTTATGAATTCAATTTTCCTTATATAGAATCAAATTTGAAAATGTATATTCAAGTCAATTATCTTAAGATTTAATTGAATGTATGGATACAAATGTGATGCGAATGAGGTATGAATGAATTAGATATGAAAAATAGATATGGATTAAAATGAACAGATTGATTAATCATTCATTTTGAGAGGGAATTGTTAGAAAATAATTGACTTGCTTATATGCATAATCATATATTCTAGATATGGATAAAGTGAAATAAGTATATATATAGGATTTATATATGTATATGTAGAAATTGGTCTGAAACTTTTAAAAACTTCCCACATATGGTTGTAATGTGGAGTGAATTGAACATACACCATCCCCCCATTGTAAGAGATAAGCTTACATGCTCATTTAAAGACACAGAGCTTCAATATGTTATCTTAAAGACAGAAGTTATTTCTTTATATTACAATATTTCTTGAATAAGTACATTACAAGTACATTTTAAACGTATATAATCTATCTACTAATATTTTTATATCTTACATTTAGAAGATAGGAAAATTGTATTGTATAAAGTTAAAGTGTTTAAAACAAGGCAGTTTTGCCAGCAATGGAATGTTTTGATTAGAGGTGGTTTTGTATTTCAACATCTTGTTGGACTGAGTGACCCCCACCTTTTTAGAAGGTGGGAGGGGAATTGTGCATTCAAAGTTCCCGGTCTTTCTGTAGTACCATATAGCTCAGATGAACCTTAAGCCAGCCTTTTTAGGAAGGTGGGGCTGTTTCATGGGCTGATTTTAGGAAAAGGCTTGTACTACAGTTTTTGGATGGGGAGACGCTCCGGCTGCTGACACGAGGAGGGAGACTGATATATTTTACACACACACACACACACACACACACATACAAAGATACATTCATACAATTTTTATTTCAAGAATAAGAAGCTTATCGATGCTACCTTTATATTCTTCATTCTGTTTTTGTAATATTTCGCTATTTTTATTATTAAATACATTTTGGACATTTTTACGGATTTTCTTGAAATTTCCCTCATCGATATGAATTATGAAATATAGTTATTAATACAGTAATAACTCATATTTTTACATTGAACAACAGCAGGCCCTTGAAAAACAGCAGGCCCTTGAATAACAGCAGGCCCTTGAAAAACAGCAGGCCCATGAAGAAAATGAAAAACAGCGGATCCTTAAAGAACAGCAGGCCCTTGAAAAACAGCAGGCCCTAGAAAAACAGCAGGCTCTTGAAAAACAGTGGACCCTTAAAGAACAGCAGGCCCTTGAACAGCAGGCCCTTAAAAAACAGCAGGCCCTTGAAAAACAGCAGGCCCTTGAAAAACTGCAGGCCCTTGAAAAACAGCAGGCCCTTGAAAAACAGCAGGCCCTTTAAGAACAGCGGGCCCTTGAAGAAAATGAAAAACTGCGGACCCTTAAAGAACAGCAGGCCCTTGAATAACAGCAGGCCCTTGAAAAACAGCAGGCCCATGAAGAAAATGAAAAACAGCGTATCCTTAAAGAACAGCAGGCCCTTGAAAAACAGCAGGCCCTAGAAAAACAGCAGGCTCTTGAAAAACAGTGGACCCTTAAAGAACAGCAGGCCCTTGAACAGCAGGCCCTTGAACAACAGCAGGCCCTTGAAAAACAGAAGGCCCTTGAAAAACAGCAGGCCCTTGAACAACAGCAGGCCCTTGCAAAACAGGAGGCCCTTCAAAAACAGCAGGCCCTTGAAGAACAGCTGGCCCTTGAAAAACAGCAGGCCCTTGAAAAACAGCAAGCCCTTGAAGAAAATGAAAAACAGCGGACCCCAGGAAGAACAGCAGGCCCTTGAACAACAGCAGGCCCTTGAAAAACAGCAGGCCTTTGAAGAACAGCGGGCCCTTGAACAACAGCAGGCCCTTGAAAAACAGCAGGCCCTTGAAGAACAGCGGGCCCTTGAAGAAAATGAAAAACAGCGGACCCTTAAAGAAGAGCAGGCCCTTGAAAAACAGCGGGCCCTTGAAAAACAGTGGGCCCTTGAAGAACAGCGGGCCCTTGAAGAAAATGAAAAACATCGGACCCTTAAAGAACAGCAGGCCCTTAAAAAACAGCAGGCCCTTGAAAAACAGCAGGCCCTTGAACAACAGCAGGCCCTTGAAAAACAGCAGGCCCTTGAAAAACAGCAGGCCCTTGAAGAACAGCGGGCCTCTGAAAAACAGCAGGCCCTTGAAGAACAGCGGGCCCTTGAAGAACAGCGGGCCCTTGAAGAAAATGAAAAACTGCGGACCCTTGAAGAACAGCAGGCCCTTTAAAAACAGTGGGCCCTTGAAGAACAGCGGGCCCTTGAAGAAAATGAAAAACAGCGGACCCTTAAAGAACAGCAGGCCCTTGAAAAACAGCAGGCCCTTGAAAAACAGCAGGCCCTTGAACAACAGCAGGCCCTTGAAAAACAGCAGGCCCTTGAAAAACAGCAGGCCCTTGAAGAACAGCGGGCCTCAGAAAAACAGCAGGCCCTTGAAGTACAGCGGGCCCTTGAAGAAAATGAAAAACTGCGGACCCTTGAAGAACAGCAGGCCCTTGAACAACAGCAGGCCCTTGAAAAACAGCAGGC
The DNA here is from genome assembly GCA_028564925.1 of Lithobates sylvaticus. Classification (NCBI taxonomy): domain Eukaryota; kingdom Metazoa; phylum Chordata; class Amphibia; order Anura; family Ranidae; genus Lithobates; species Lithobates sylvaticus. The sequence goes on along the minus strand of CM053026.1, from coordinate 494,281,232 downwards.
CCTTTAAGAACAGCGGGCCCTTGAACAACAGCAGGCCCTTGAAAAACAGCAGGCCCTTGAAGAACAGCCGGCCCTTGAAGAAAATTAAAAACAGCGGACCCTTAAAGAAGAGCAGGCCCTTGAAAAACAGCAGGCCCTTTAAAAACAGCGGGCCCTTGAAGAACAGCGGGCCCTTGAAGAAAATGAAAAACATCGGACCCTTAAAGAACAGGAGGCCCTTGAAAAACAGCAGGCCCATGAAGAAAATGAAAAACAGCGGACCCTTGAAGAACAGCGGGCCCTTAAAGAAAATGAAAAACTGCGGATCCTTAAAGAACAGCAGGCCCTTGAACTGCAGGACCTTGAAAAACAGCAGGCCCTTAAAGAACAGCAGGCCCTTGAACAACAGCAGGCCCTTGAAAAACAGCAGGCCCTTGAAAAACAGCAGGCCCTTGAAAAACAGCAGGCCCTTGAAAAACAGCAGGCCATTGAAAAACAGCAGGCCCTTGAAGAACAGCGGGCCTCTGAAAAACAGCAGGCCCTCGAAGAACAGCGGGCCCTTGAAGAAAATGAAAAACAGCGGACCCTTAAAGAACAGCAGGCCCTTGAACAACATCAGGCCCTTGAAAAACAGCGGGCCCTTGAAAAACAGCGGGCACTTGAAGAACAGGGGGCCCTTGAAGAAAATGAAAAACAGCTGACTCTTAAAGAACAGCAGGCCCTTGAAAAACAGCAGGCCCCTGAAAAACAGCGGGCCCTTGAAGAACAGCGGGCCCTTGAAGAACAGCGGGCCCTTGAAGAAAATGAAAAACAGCGGACTGTCATGAAGATCCTGCCAGAAACCTGATCCCGGGCCGTCCCGCCCCTCAGATTCCACTGCGCATGCGAGCCCGGGCGTGTGCACGTGTACAGCTGCGCACAGGGAGACGGGCGCGCGCTCTAGTTAGCACCAGCCGGCCTATTTAAGCTTGACCTGTGCAGATGGTCTTTGCTGTCTGCTCTACAGCGTTGTGGTGTGTGAAATCTGATCTGATATATCTGTTCCCTTTGACCCGGCTTACCATAGACTATCCAGCTTTCTGCCTGTACCCGACCCCGGCTTGTTGTGACCATCCCTCTGCCTGACCCATTGTACCTTGCTTCCAGTTTGATTCATGACCTGTCCCCCTTGATGAACTCTGGTTACCTGCATGGTCTTTCTCCAGTCTGCAGTCTGATCCCTGTAATGAACCTGATCACCTGTCTGTCTCCAGCCCATTCAGGGGTTCTGTTTCCTGTTCCCAGTCTGCTAAGCTAACCTGTTTACCTGTGAGCCTGCTTGCCAAGCCGTTGTCCAGACCCAGCCAGCTCTGCTAACCTGTTTTCCTGTGAACCTGTTTACCTGTGAGCCTGCTTGCCAAGCCGTTGTCCAGATCCAGCCAGCTCTGCTAACCTGTGTACCTGTGAGCCTGCTTGTTAAAGATCCAGCCAGCTCTGCTAACCTGTGTACCTGTGAGCCTGCTTGTTAAAGATCCAGCCAGCTCTGCTAACCTGTTTACCTGTGAGCCTGCTTGTTAAAGATCCAGCCAGCTCTGCTAACCTGTTTACCTGTGAGCCTGCTTGTTAAAGATCCAGCCAGCTCTGCTAACCTGTTTACCTGTGAGCCTGCTTGTTAAAGATCCAGCCAGCTCTGCTAACCTGTTTACCTGTGAGCCTGCTTGTTAAAGATCCAGCCAGCTCTGCTAACCTGTTTACCTGTGAGCCTGCTTGTTAAAGATCCAGCCAGCTCTGCTAACCTGTTTACCTGTGAGCCTGCTTGTTAAAGATCCAGCCAGCTCTGCTAACCTGTTTACCTGTGAGCCTGCTTGTTAAAGATCCGCCAGCTCTGCTACCTGTTTACCTGTGAGCCTGCTTGCTAGCTGTTGTCCAGATCCAGCCAGCTCCACTGACCTGTTCCAGCTCATCAGTCTGTATCCAGTCTTCCCTGCTATCCAGGTTCTACCGTGTCCGCTAGCTGACTTGGTACTCTTCCGGTCTGTTGATCCTGCCAGGCACCCGTGCTCCTCCTCACTCCTGGCTCTCCTGTCCCCACACCAGGGGACCGGGAGTGGGAGACGCAAGGGAGGCCTCTCTCTGCAATCTCGGGCTCGCACCACCAGGTACGTGACACGGACCCTTAAAGAACAGCAGGCCCTTGAACAACAGCAGGCCCTTGAAAAACAGCAGGCCCTTGAAGAACAGCGGGCCCTTGAAGAAAATGAAAAACAGCGGACCCTTAAAGAACAGCAGGTCCTTGAACAACAGCAGGCCCTTGAAAATCAGCAGGCCCTTGAAAAACAGCAGGCCCTTGAAAAACAGCAGGCCCTTGAAGAACAGCGGGCCCTTGAAGAAAATGAAAAACAGCGGACACTTAAAAAACAGCAGGCCCTTGAACAACAGCAGGCCCTTGAAAAACAGCAGGCCCTTGAAGAACAGCGGGCCTCTGAAAAACAGCAGGCCCTTGAGGAAAATGAAAAACAGCGGACCCTTAAAGAACAGCAGGCCCTTGAACAACAGCAGGCCCTTGAAAAACAGCAGGCCCTTGAAGAACAGAAGGCCCTTGAAAAACAGCAAGCCCTTGAAAAACAGCGGGCCCTTGAAGAAAATGAAAAACAGATGACCCTTAAAGAACAGCAGGCCCTTGAACAACAGCATACCCTTGAAAAACAGCAGGCCCTTGAAAAACAGCAGGCCCTTGAAGACTAGCGGACCCTTGAAGAAAATGAAAAAACAGCAGACCCTTAAAGAACAGCAGGCCCTTAAAAACAGCAGGCCCTTGAAAAACAGCAGGCCCTTGAAGAACAGCGGGCCCTTGAAGAAAATGAAAAACAGCGGACCCTTAAAGAACAGCAGGCCCTTGAAAAACAGCAGGCCCTTGAAAAACAGCAGGCCCTTGAAGAACAGCGGGCCCTTGAAGAAAAACAGAGGACCCTTGAAAAACAGCAGGCCTTTGAAAAACAGCATGCCCATGAAGAAAATGAAAAACAGCAGGCCCTTGAAGAACAGCGGGCCCTTAAAGAAAATGAAAAACTGCGGACCCTTAAAGAACAGCAGGCCCTTGAACAACAGCAGGCCCTTGAAAAACAGCAGGCCCTTGAATAACAGCAGGCCCTTGAAAAACAGCAGGCCCATGAAGAAAATGAAAAACAGCGGACCCTTAAAGAACAGCAGGCCCTTGAAAAACAGCAGGCCCTAGAAAAACAGCAGGCCCTTAAAAAACAGTGGACCCTTAAAGAACAGCAGGCCCTTGAAAAACAGCAGGCCCTTAAAAAACAGCAGGCCCTTGAACAACAGCAGGCCCTTGAAAAACAGCAGGTCCTTGAAAAACAGCAGGCCCTTGAAAAACAGCAGGCCCTTTAAGAACAGCGGGCCCTTGAAGAAAATGAAAAACTGCGGACCCTTAAAGAACAGCAGGCCCTTGAATAACAGCAGGCCCTTGAAAAACAGCAGGCCCATGCAGGCCCTTGAAAAATGAAAAACAGCGTATCCTTAAAGAACAGCAGGCCCTTGAAAAACAGCAGGCCCTAGAAAAACAGCAGGCTCTTGAAAAACAGTGGACCCTTAAAGAACAGCAGGCCCTTGAAAAAGCAGGCCCTTGAAAACAGCAGGCCCGTGAAAAACAGAAGGCCCTTGAAAAACAGCAGGCCCTTGAAAAACAGCAGGCCCTTGAACAACAGCAGGCCCTTGAAAAACAGCAGGCCCTTCAAAAACAGCAGGCCCTTGAAGAACAGCTGGCCCTTGAAAAAAAAACAGCAGGCCCTTGAAAAACAGCGGCCCTTGAAGAAAATGAAAAACAGCGGACCCCTTGAAGAACAGCAGGCCCTTGAACAACAGCAGGCCCTTGAAAAACAGCAGGCCCTTGAAAAACAGCAGGCCTTTGAAAAACAGCGGGCCCTTGAACAACAGCAGGCCCTTGAAAAACAGCAGGCCCTTGAAAAACAGCGGGCCCTTGAAGAACAGCAGGCCCTTGAAAAACAGCAGGCCCTTGAAAAACAGCAGGCCCTTGAAAAACAGCGGGCCCTTGAAAAAAAGCAGGCCCTTGAAGAACAGCAGGCCCTTGAAGAAAATGAAAAACATCGGACCCTTAAAGAACAGCAGGCCCTTGAACAACAGCAGGCCCTTGAAAAACAGCAGGCCCTTGAAAAACAGCAGGCCGTTGAAAAACAGCAGGCCCTTGAAAAACAGCAGGCCCTTGAAGAACACCCTTAAAGAACAGCAGGCCCTTGAAAAACAGCAGGCCCTTGAAGAACAGCAGGCCCTTGAAGAACAGCGGGCCCTTGAAGAAAATGAAAAACAGCGGACCCTTGAAGAACAGCAGGCCCTTGAAAAACAGCAGGCCCTTGAAGAACAGCGGGCCTCTGAAAAACAGCAGGCCCTTGAAAAAAAGAAAAACAGCGGGCCCTTAAAGAACAGCAGGCCCTTGAAAGAACAGCAGGCCCTTGAAAAACAGCAGGCCCTTGAAAAACAGCAGGCCCTTGAAAAACAGCAGGCCCTTGAAAAACAGCAGGCCCTTGAAAAACAGCAGGCCCTTGAAAAACAGCAGGCCCTTGGGCCTTGAAAAACAGCGGGCCCTTGAAAAACAGCGGGCCCTTGAAAAAATGAAAAAAACAGCGGACCCTTAAAGAACAGCAGGCCCTTGAACAACAGCAGGCCCTTGAAGAACAGCAGGCCCTTGAAGAACAGCAGGGGCCCTTGCCCTTGAAAAAACAGCAGGCCCTTGAAAAACAGCAGGCCCTTGAAGAACAGCGGCCCTTGAAGAAAATTAAAAAACAGCGGACCCTTAAAGAAACAGCAGGCCCTTGAAAAACAGCAGGCCCTTGAAAAACAGCAGGCCCTTGAAAAACAGCGGGCCCTTGAAGAAAATGAAAAACAGTGCACCCTTAAAGAACAGCAGGCCCTTGAAAAACAGCAGGCCCATGAAGAAAATGAAAAACAGCGGGCCCTTGAAGAACAGCGGGCCCTTAAAGAAAATGAAAAACTGCAGACCCTTAAAGAAAGAACAGCAGGCCCTTGAAAAACAGCAGGCCCTTGAAAAACAGCAGGCCCTTAAAGAACAGCAGGCCCTTGAACAACAGCAGGCCCTTGAAAAACAGCAGGCCCTTGAAAAACAGCAGGCCCTTGAAAAACAGCAGGCCCTTGAAAAAAAAACAGCAGGCCCTTGAAAAACAGCAGGCCCTTGAAAAACAGCGGGCCCTTGAAAAACAGCAGGCCCTTGAAAAAACAGCGGGCCCTTAAAGATAATGAAAAACTGCGGACCCTTAAAGAACAGCAGGCCCTTGAACAACAGCAGGCCCTTGAAAAACAGCGGGCCCTTGAAAAACAGCGGGCCTTGAAGAACAGCGGGCCCTTAAAGAAAATGAAAAACTGCGGACCCTTAAAGAACAGCAGGCCCTTGAACAACAGCAGGCCCTTGAAAAACAGCAGGCCCTTGAAAAAAGCAGGCCCTTGAAAAACAGCAGGCCCTTGAAGAAAATGAAAAACAGTGGACCCTTAAAGAACAGCAGGCCCTTGAAAAAAAAACAGCAAGAAAAAATGAAAAACACAGGGCAGGCCCTTGAAAAACAGCAGGCCTTGGAAAAACAGCGGCCCTTAAAGAACAGCAGGCCCTTGAAAAAAGCAGGCCCCAGCAGGCCCTTGAACAACAGCAGGCCCTTGAAAAAAGCAGGCCCTTGAAAAACAGCAGGCCCTTGGCCCTTGAAAAACAGCGGCAGCAGGCCCTTGAAAAACAGCAGGCCTTGAAAAACAAGGCCCTTGAAAAAAAGGCCCTTGAAGAAAATGAAAAACAGTGGACCCTTAAAGAACAGCAGGCCCTTGAAAAACAGCAGGCCCTTGAAAAACAGCAGGCCCTTGAAGGCCCTTGAAAAACAGTAGGCCCTTGAAAAACAGCGGGCCCTTAAAAAACAGCAGGCCCTTTGAAGAACAGCGGGCCCTTGAAGAAAATGAAAAACAGCAGCCCCTTAAAGAACAGCAGGCCCTTGAAAAACAGCAGGCCCTTAAAAAACAGAAGGCCCTTGAAAAAAAAAAACAGCAGGCCCTTGAAAAAACAGCAGGCCCTTGCCCTTGGCCCAAAACAGCAGGCCCTTGAAAAAACAGCAGGCCCTTGAAGAACAGCAGGCCCTTGAAAAACAGCAGGCCCTTGAAAAACAGCAGGCCCTTGAAAAAAGGCCCTTGAAAAACAGCAGGCCCAAAAACAGCAGGCCCTTGAACAACAGCAGGCCCTTGAAAAACAGCAGGCCCTTGCAGGCCCTTGAAAAACAGCAGGCCCTTGAAACAACAGCAGGCCCTTGAAAAACAGCAGGCCCTTGAAAAACAGGCCCTTGAAAACAGTGGGCCCTTGAAGAAAATGAAGAAAAAAAACAGCGGACCCTTGAAAAAAGAGCAGGCCCTTGAAAAACAGCAGGCCCTTTAAAAACAGCGGGCCCTTGAAGAACAGCGGGCCCTTGAAGAAAATGAAAAACATCGGACCCTTAAAGAACAGCAGGCCCTTGAAAAACAGCAGGCCCTTGAACAACAGCAGGCCCTTGAAAAACAGCAGGCCCTTGAAAAACAGCAGGCCCTTGAAAAACAGCAGGCCCTTGAAAAACAGCAGGCCCTTGAAGAACAGCGGCCCTTGAAAAACAGCAGGCCCTTGAAAAACAGCAGGCCCTTGAATAACAGCAGGCCCTTGAAAAACAGCAGGCCCTTGAAAAACAGCAGGCCCTTGAAAAACAGCAGGCCCTTGACAGCAGGACCTTGAAAAAACAGCAGGCTCTTAAAGAACAGCAGGCCCTTGAAAAACAGCAGGCCCTTGAAAAACAGCAGGCCCTTGAAAAACAGCAGGCCCTTGAAAAACAGCAGGCCCATGAAAAAAATTAAAAACAGCGGACCCCTGAAGAACAGCAGGCCCTTGAAAAACAGCAGGCCCTTGAAAAACAGCAGGCCCTTGAAAAACAGGCCCTTGAAAAAAGCAGGCCCTTGAAAAACAGCAGGCCTTGAAAAACAGCGGGCCCTTGAAGAACAGCAGGCCCTTGAAGAAAATGAAAAAAGCGGACCCTTAAAGAACAGCAGGCCCTTGAAACAACAGCAGGCCCTTGAAAAACAGAAGGCCCTTGAAAAACAGCAGGCCCTTGAAAAACAGCAGGCCCTTGAAAAACAGCAGGCCCTTCAAAAACAGCAGGCCCTTGAAAACAGCAGCGGCCCTTGAAAAACAGCGGGCCCTTGAAAAACAGCAGGCCCTTGAAAAACAGCAGGCCCTTGAAAAACAGCAGGCCCTTGAAGAACAGCAGGCCCTTGAAGAAAAAAACAGCAGGCCCTTGAAGAACAGCGGGCCCTTGAAGAAAAACAGCAGGCCCTTTGAAAAACAGCGGGCCCTTGAAGAACAGGGCCCTTGAAAAAACAGCAGGCCCTTGAAAAAACAGCAGGCCCTTGAAAAACAGCAGGCCCTTGCAGGCCCTTGAAGAACAGCGGGCCCTTGAAGAAAATGAAAAACAGCGGACCCTTAAAGAACAGCAGGCCCTTGAAAAACAGCAGGCCCTTGAAAAACAGCAGGCCCTTGAAAAACAAGGCCCTTGAAAAACAGCAGGCCCTTGAAAAACAGCAGGCCCTTGAAAAACAGCAGGCCCTTGAAAAACAGCAGGCCCTTGCCCTTGAAGAAAATGAAAAAGGCCCTTGAAAACAGCAGGCGAAAACCTTGAAAAACAGCAGGCCCTTGAAGAACAGCGGGCCCTTGAAGAAAATGAAAAACAGCGGACCCTTAAAGAACAGCAGGCCCTTGAAAAACAGCAGGCCCTTGAAAAACAGCAGGCCCTTGAAAAACAGCGGCCCTTGAAAAACAGCAGGCCCTTTGAAAAACAGCAGGCCCTTGAAAAACAGCAGGCCCTTGAAAAACAGCAGGCCCTTGAAAAACAGCAGGCCCTTGAAAAACAGCAGGCCCTTGAAAAACAGCAGGCCCTTGAAAGCAGGCCCTTGAAAAACAGCAGGCCCTTGAAAAACAGCAGGCCCTTGAAAAACAGCAGGCCCTTGAAAAACAGCAGGCCCTTGAAAAACAGCAGGCCCTTGAAGAAAATGCAGGCCCTTGAAGAACAGCAGGCCCTTGAAAAACAGCAGGCCCTTGAAAAAAAGGCCCTTGAAAAACAGCAGGCCCTTGAAAAACAGCGGGCCCTTGAAAAACAGCAGGCCCTTAAAGAACAGCAGGCCCTTGAAAAAAAAAACAGCAGGCCCTTAAAGAACAGCAGGCCCTTGAAAAAACAGCAGGCCCTTGAAAAACAGCAGGCCCTTGAAAAACAGCGGGCCCTTGAAGAAAATGAAAAACAGCGGACCCTTAAAGAACAGCAGGCCGCAGCGGGCCCTTGAAGTCGGCCCTGAAAAACCGCAGCGCTCCTTGAAAGAACACCGCGGGCCTTGAAAAACAGCGGCCCCGGACTCTTAAAAGAACAGCAGTCCCTTGAACACAGCAGCCCCTTGAAAAACAGCAGGCCCCTGGAAAAAACAGCCGGCCTTGAAAATCAGTATGCCCAGCAACAGTGGCCCTTGAAGAACAGCAGGCCGCTGAAAAACAGCAGGCCCCTTGAGGAAATGAAAAAACAGCGGGCCCTTGAAGAACACGGCCTCTTGAAGAACGCGGCCCTTGAAGAAAAATGAAAAACTGCGGACCCTTGAAGAACAGCAGGCCCTTTGAACATGCTGACTTGAAAAACAGCAAACCCCTTAAAGAACAGCAGGGCCCCTTGAACAACAGAGTCCCAGCCCTGAAGAAAATGAAAATCCGCGGCCGCTTCAATGACAGGGCTTTTTTAAACACCCTTCCTACAGAGCAGCGAATCGGCACTGCGTCGCTTTAACACCTAATCAGCGGGCTCGTGCCCAACCCAAACAAAATGACTTCTAGCTTTTTTTTTTCCCACAAATAGAGCTTTCTGTTGGTGGTATTTTGTTCGCCCCTGCGTTTTTTTTTTTTTGGCTATAAACCCATTTTGAAGTAAAGGACAAAACTTTTTGCTATAATAAATATCCCGTTTAAAAAAAAAAAAACATTTTTTTTCGGTTTAGGCCATACGTATTCTTCTTACATATTTTTGGTAAAAAAAAATCGCCGTATATTGACGGTTGGCCGCAGAATAGCGTCTACAAAATAGGGACAGATTTAATTGAATTATTTATTTTTTTTTTTTACTAGTAATTAGGCGGCGATTTGCGATTTTTTTTTCGTGAATGCGACATTGCGGCAACACTTCGGACACTTTTTGACACCAACAATTAGCATTTACACACAACCTATAAAATTGCAGGTGTCCTGTGACTGTCAGGGAGGGGTTTAACACTAGGGGCGTCTGGAGGGTTTTTAAGTGTGGCTCCGTAAAAGGATGGCTAACTGTAGGGGGAGGGACTTTGATCAATCGCTGTACGGGATCACCATGCATCGGTCTCCAGACTCCCTGACAGGACGTGGAAAATGGTGTTAAACATGCACAGCACTCCTGACAGCTAACAGCGGGCCTGGCTCAAAAATGCCAGTAAGGAGGATCACTGATCGGACCCTTAAGTCCCTGATCCCCCTACAGTTCCGGGAAATCACACGCATTAGGGACACACAATTGAAACAGCGGGCCTCATGTTTTAAACAGCGGGCCCTTGAAGTCACATCGTGCCCTGCAGTAATCATTGCAATTCATCGCAACGATCGATGTGTAAAGAACAGCAAGGTTGAAAAACAGCTGCCCCGGAAGTAAATCCGCCGCAAACATCGACGTCCTTGAAAAAACAATCGCAAATCGCCGCCATTACTAGTAAAGAAAATGAAAAACTAAATAAATTCAATAATCTATCAGCCCTAATTTACGTGTAGACGACCTATGAACTTCTGCAGCAAACCGATCAATATACGCCCTTATTGCAGGCCCTTTTACCAAAAATATGCCTAGAAGAATACGTATCAGGCCTAAACTGGGAAAAAAAATGTTTTTTTTTTAACAACATGGATATTTTCTTTAGCAAAAACGTAGGCCATATTGTTGTTTTTTTTTCAAAATTGACACAGGCTCTTCTTTGTTTTAACAGCGGGCCGCTGAAAAAACACAGGCCCTCGAAGAACATCGGCGATCAAATACCACTTGATGAAAGCTCTATTTGGGGAAAAACAGCGGACCTCAATTATTTGGTTTGGGTGTAACAGTCAGCCCTACCGACGCAATCGGTTAGGCAAAGCGACGCAGTGCCGTTTTTCAAAAAGGGCCTCTGTAAGGAAGGGTGTTCAAGGGCCTGGCCTGAAGCGGTTTAAGGGGCCGCTGGTTTGTCATTTTCATCAAGGGCCCCGCTGTTCTTCGAGGGCCGGCTTGTTTGTGGCAGAGGCACGCCTGTTCTTCAAGGGCCTGCTGTTTTTCAAGGGCCTTAAGGAACCACTGTTGTTCAAGGGCCTGCTGCCCTCTGTTTTCAAGGGCCTGCTGTTTTTTCAAAGGCCTGCGTACGCTGTTTTTCATTTTCTTCAAGGCCCCTGCGGTTGGTTTCAAGGGCCTGCTGTTTTTAAGGGCCTGCTGTTTTTCAGGTCTGCTGTGGCCTGCTGTTTTTCAAGGGTATTTTCAGTGTCTCTTAAGGCCCGCTGTTTTTCAAGGGCCTGCCTGTTTTTCAAGGGCCTGCTGGTTTTTCAAGGGCCTGCTGTTTTTAAGGGTCCGTCCTGCTTTTTCATTTTCTTCAAGGGCCCGCTGGCCTGCTGTTTTTCAAGGGCCTGCTGTTTTTCAAGGGCCTGCTGTTTTTCAAGGGCCTGCTGTTCTTTAAGGGTCCGCTGTTTTTCATTTTCTTCATGGGCCTGCTGTTTTTCAAGGGCCTTCTGTTTTTCAAGGGCCCGCTGTTCTTCAAGGGCCTGCTGTTTTTCAAGGGCCTGCTGTTTTTCAAGGGCCTGCTGTTGTTCAAGGGCCTGCTGTTTTTCAAGGGCCTGCTGTTTTTCAAGGGCCTGCTGTTTTTCAAGGGCCTGCTGTTTTTCAAGGGCCTGCTTGTTTTTCAAGGGCCTGCTGTTCTTTAAGGGTCCGCTGTTTTTCAAGGGCCTGCTGTTCTTCAAGGGCCTGCTGTTCTTCAAGGGCCTGCTGTTTTTCAAGGGCCTGCTGTTTTTCAAGGGCCTGCTGTTTTTTCAAGGGCCTGCTGTTTTTCAAGGGTCCGCTGTTTTTCATGTTTCTTCAAGGGCCTGCTGTTCTTCAAGGGCCTGCTGTTTTTCAAGGGCCTGCTGTTTTTCAAGGGCCTGCTGTTTTTCAAGGGCCTGCTGTTTTTCAAGGGCCTGCTGTTTTTCAAGGGCCTGCTGTTTTTTCAAGGCCCTGCTGTTTTTAAGGTGCCGCTGTTTTTCAATTTCTTCAAGGGCCTGCTGTTTTTCAAGGGCCCGCTGTTTTTCATTTTTTAAGGCCTGAGCTGTTTTTCAAGGGCCTGCTGTTTTTTCAAGGGCCTGCTGTTTTTCAAGGGCCTGCTGTTTTTAAGGGCCTGCTGTTTTTCAAGGGCCTGCTGTTGTTCAAGGGCCTGCTGTTCTTTAAGGGTCTGCTGTTTTTCATTTTCTTCAAGGCCCGCTGTTCTTCAAGGGCCTGCTGTTTTTTAAGGGCCTGCTGTTTTCAAGGGCCTGCTGTTCTTTAAGGGTCCGCTTGTTTTTCATTTTCTTCAAGGGCCGCTGTTCTTCAAGGGCCTGCTGTTTTTCAAGGGCCTGCTGTTCTTTAAGGGTCCACTGTTTTTCATTTTCTTCAAGGGTCCGCTGTTTTTTCAATTTTCTTCAAGGGCCCGCTGTTCTTCAAGGGCCTGCTGTTTTTCAAGGCCCGCTGTTCCTTCAAGGGCCTGCTGTTTTTCAAGGGCCTGCTGTTTTTCAAGGGCCTGCTGTTTTCAAGGGCCTGCTGTTTTTTAAGGGTCCGCTGTTTTTCATTTTTTCAAGGGCCGCTGTTTTCTTCAAGGCCTGCTGTTTTTTCAAGGGCCTGCTGTTTTTCAAGGGCCTGCTGTTCCTTTCAAGGGCCTGCTGTTTTTCAAGATTTGTTGTTCAAGGGCCTGCTGTTTTTCAAGGGCCTGCTGTTTTTCAAGGGCCTGCTGTTTTCAAGGGCCTGCTGTTTCTTTAAGGGCCTGCTTTTTCATTTTTTCAAGGCCAGCTTGTTTCTTCAAGGGCCCGCTGTTCATTTTTTTCAATGGGCCTGCTGTTTTTTTCAAGGGCCTGCTGTTCTTTGAAGGGTCCCTGTGTTTTTTCAAGGCTGCTTTTTTCAAGGGCCTGCTGTTTTTTCAAGGGCCTGCTGTTTTCTTCAAGGGCCTCAATGGGCTGTTTTTCAAGGGCCTGCTGTTTGTTCAAGGGCCTGCTGTTTTTAAGGGTCCGCTGTTTTCATTTTCTTCAAGGGCCCGCTGTTTTTCAAGGGCCTGCTGTTTTTTCCAGGGCTGTTGTTTTTCAAGGGCCTGCTGTTTTTCAAGGCCTGCTGCTGTTGTTTAAGGGTCCGCTGTTTTTCATTTTCTTCATGGGCCTGCTGTTTTTCAAGGGCCTGCTGTTTTTCAAGGGCCTGCTGTTTTTCAAGGGCCTGCTGTTTTTCAAGGGCCTGCTGTTCTTTAAGGGTCCGCTGTTTTTTCATTTTCTTCAAGGGCCCGCTGTTTTCAAGGGGCCCGCTGTTTTTCAAGGGCCTGCTGTTTTTCAAGGGCCTGCTTTTTTCAATTTCTTCAAGGGCCTGGCTGTTTTTCAAGGGCCTGCTGTTGTTCAAGGCCTGCTGTTTTTCAAGGGCTGCTGTTCTTTCAAGGGTCCCTGCTGTTTCTTCAAGGGCCTGCTGTCCATTTTTTCAAGGGCCTGCTGTTTTTCAAGGGCCTGCTGTTTTTCAAGGGCCTGCTGTTTTTAAGGGGTCCGCTGTTTTTTTCAATTTTCTTCAAGGGCCCTGCTGTTCTTCAAGGGCCTGCTGTTTTTCAAGGGCCTGCTGTTTTTCAAGGGCCTGCTGTTGTTCAAGGGCCTGCTGTTCTTTAAGGGTCCGCTGTTTTTCATTTTCTTCAAGGGCCGCTGTTCTTCAAGGGCCTGCTGTTTTTCAAGGGCCTGCTGTTTTTCAAGGGCCTGCTGTTTTTCAAGGGCCTGCTGTTTTTCAAGGGCCTGCTGTTTTTCAAGGGCCTGCTGTTTTTCAAGGGCCTGCTGTTCTTCATTTTGTTCAAGGGCCGATTGTTTTTCAAGGGCCTGCTGTTATTCAAGGGCCTGCTGTTTTTCATTTTCAAGGGCCCTCTGTTCTGTTCTTCAAGGGCCTGCTGTTTTTCAAGGGCCTGCTGTTTTTCAAGGGCCTGCTGTTGTTCAAGGGCCTGCTGTTCTTTAAGGGTCCGCTGTTTGTCATTTTCTTCAAGGGCCCGCTGTTCATCAAGGGCCTGCTGTTTTTCAAGGGCCTGCTGTTTTTCAGGGCCTGCTGTTTTTTCATAAGGGCTGCTGTTTTTCAAGGGCCTGCTGTTCTTTAAGGGCCTGCTTCTTTCTTTCAAGGGCCTGCTGTTTTCAAGGGCCTGCTGTTTTCAAGGGCCTGCTGTTTTTTAAGGGCCCGCTGTTTTCATTTTTCAAGGGCCTGCTTTTTCAAGGGCCTGCTGTTTTATCAAGGGCCTGCTGTTTTCAAGGGCCTGCTGTTGTTCAAGGGCCTGCTGTTCTTCAAGGGTCCCTTTTTTTTGTTTTTCAAGGGCCCGCTGTTTTTCAAGGGCCTGCTGTTTTTCAAGGGCCTGCTGTTTTTCAAGGGCCTGCTGTTTCTTTAAGGGTCCGCTGTTTTTCATTTTCTTCAAGGGCCCGCTGTTTTTCAAGGGCCTGCTGTTTTTCAAGGGCCTGCTGTTTTTCAAGGCCTGCTGTTTTTCATGGCCCCTGTTTTTCAAGGGCTCTTTCAAGGGCCTGCTGTTTTTCTTTAAGGGTCCGCTGTTTTTCATTTTCTTCAAGGGCCTACGTTTTTCAAGGCCTGCTGTTTTTCCAGGTCCTGCTGTTTTTCAAGGGCCTGCTGTTCTTTAAGGGTCCGCTGTTTTTCATTTTCTTCATGGGCCTGCTGTTTTTCAAGGGCCTGCTGTTATTCAAGGCCTGCTGTTTTTCAAGGGCCTGCTGTTTTTCAAGGGCCTGCTGTTGTTCAAGGGTCCGCTGTTTTCATTGTTCTTTAAGGGCCCGCTGTTTCTTCAGGGCCGCTGTTTTCAAGGGCCTGCTGTTTTTCAAGGGCCGCTGTTTTCAAGGGCCTGCTGTTTTTCAAGGGCCTGCTGTTCTTCAAGGGTCCGCTGTTTTTCATTTTCTTCAAGGGGCCCGCTGTTTTCAAGGGCCTGCTGTTTTCAAGGGCCTGCTGTTTTTGGCAAGGGCCTGCTGTTGTTCAAGGGCCTGCTGTTTTTCAAGGGCCTGCTGTTTTTCATTTTCATTTCAAGGGCCTGCTGTTTTTCAAGGGCCTGCTTTTTCTGCTGTTTTTCAAGGGCCTGCTGTTTTTCAAGGGCCTGCTGTTTTTTAAGGGCCTGCTGTTTTCAAGGGCCTGCTGTTGTTCAAGGGCCTGCTGTTCTTTAAGGGTCCGCTGTTTTTCATTTTCTCAAGGGCCTGCTGTTTTTCAAGGGCCTGCAGTTTTTCAAGGGCCTGCTGTTCTTTAATGGCCGCTGTTTTTCATTTTCTTCAAGGGTCCGCTGTTCTTCAAGGGCCTGCTGTTTTTCAAGGGCCAGCTGTTTTTCAAGGGCCTGCTGTTGTTCAAGGGCCTGCTGTTTTTCAAGGGCCTGCTGTTCTTTAACAGTCCGCTGTTTTCATTTTCTTCAAGGGCCCGCTGTTTTTTCAAGAGCCTGCTGTTTTTCAAGGGCCTGCTATTTTATAAGAGCCTGCTGTTTTTCAAGGGCCTGCTGGTTTTTTAAGGGCCTGCTGTTCTTGTAAGGAGCCCGCTGTTCTTTAAGAGTCCCCCTGTTTTTTTCATTTTTCTTCAAGGCCCGCCTGCTTTTTTTCAAAGGGCCTCGCTCCCACTGTTCTTCAAGGGCCTGCTGTTTCTTAAAGGGACCTGCTGTTTTTCAAGAGCCCGCTGTTCAAGGACGCGACTTATTTTTCAAGAGCCAACTTTGTTTTGCCGGGCAGCCTTGACATTTTGACAATCTGGTTTCCACTGTTTTTTTTTTCCCCCTAGTTCTTTAAAGGCGCCACACTGTACTGTTCATCAAGGCCCTGCTTGTACTATCTAACGGGCCCACTGTTCAAGGGTGTTGCCCCGTTTCCACGTATCTTTGCAAGTATTATGTCTGCTCTCTGTGTAATGGCCTGCTTGTTTTTACAAGGGCCTGCTGTCCTATTCATACGGCCCACTGTTGAAGTGATTTGTTAGCGATCAATTTTGAGATAGGGCCTGCTGTTTTTTACGGGCCTCCATCTTTCAAGGGAAGCACTGTTGTTAAGGGCCCTAGTTCAAGGGCATCGCTGTTTTTTTCGGAGCTTTCTGTCAAGAGCCTGTCTAATGTTTCAAGGGCCTGCATGTTTCTTTTAATGGTCCCGCGGTTTTTTTCAATTTCTTAAAGAGCCCACTGTTTAAGAAGGCCTGATTTTCAAGTGCCTGCTGTTGCAAGGGCCCCATCGTTTTGTCAAGGGCCCAATTGTGTCAATGGCCTGCAGTTCCTCTAAGTCCTGCTGTTCTTTATAGGTGCCTCTTTTTGTCAATTTCTTCAGTTTCTGCAGTGTAGGTCTATACCGCTCTCTTGTGTTCCGGATTTTTGTTGTTTTTCAATTTTGTGTTGTTTGTGTTGTTGGTTTTGTTGTCTCCGCTCCTTTTGTAAGCATTTTTGTTGATTAGTGGCCTTTGTTGTCTGTTCAGTTTTATTTGTAATTATTTGTTTTGATTTTTTTTGGCCCTTCGCTTTCCTTGTCTTTTTGTATTTGTTGTCGTCTCTGTTGAGCCCATTGTATGTATCGACTCCTGCCTTTTGGGGTAGTAGGATTTGCGTGTTCCTTTTTGTTGGTATTGGTGTACTTTTGTTTGTTAACTGTTTTTTTTATTTTTTTGTTGTTGTTATTTTGTTATGTTCTGTTTTTTTTTGTTTTTGTGCCTTGTTTTGGTATCGTTTTGTCTTTCTTTTTGTGTTGTGATTTAGGTTTTTGATGCTTTTTGTGATTTTTGTTTGTTTTTGGGGTTTTTTTTTTTTGCCCACTGTCTTCAAAGCCCTGTCTGTCAATGGGCCTGCTGTTCTCTCTGTGATGGATTGCCAGTTTTTCTAGCAACCTGCTGTTTCTTCAATGATGCCCGCCTGTTCTTCAAGGCTCCGCTGTTTCTACAAGAGCCCGCATGTCTCTTTAATGGCCCACTGGATTTCAAGTCCGTCGCAGTTGTACAAGAGCCCCCCGCAGTTTTTAAATGAGCTCGCAGTATTTCAAGGGCCTGCTGTTCTCCAAATAGGCTCTGCTGTTCTTCAAATGGGCCCTCCGTATTCTTAATGGGGCTGCCGCTGTAATTCAAGGGCCCACTGTTTCTTCAATTGCCCTGCAGTAATTTTCAGGGCCTTGCTGTGTTTTCAAGGGCCCAAGTTTAATAACCTTGCTTGTTTTACAAGATCCTGCCGTTTCCCAAGAGCTATAAAAGAGCCATGTTCATTATTTTCAAGAAGCCCCGCTAGTTCTTCAAGACCCGTTTTTTTCTTCAAGGGCCTGCCATTTTTCAAAGCTCGCTTCCCACTTATTCTCCTAAGGGCGTGACTTTTCCTTCAATGGCCTGCCTGTTTTTCAAGAGCCACCGCTGTCCAAGAGACCTGACTTTATTTTTCAAAAGAGTCCAACTGTTTTGCTAAGAGCGCTGTTTGTTCAAAGGCCCGCTCCCACTGTCTTTAAGGGCCACGTCACTGTTCTTCAAGCGCGCTGTTTCCTTCAAGGGCCTGCTTCATGTCAAGTGGCCCGTCTTGTTTCATAATGGCTCCCCGCTTATTTTCAAAGAACATGCGGATCTTTAATGGCGCTGCTGTTTTTCAAGGGCCTGGCTGTCTTTCAAGCTGCCCATCTGTTGTAGTGGCCCGCCCCTCAATATCAAGGGCCTGCTGTTTTATGTAATGGGCCTACCATCTTTCAAGGTGGACTTCCTGTTTTTGTAGATAGGCTCGTAGTTCAAGGGCTCCGTTACCTGTTTTTTTGTCATTATTTCTTCAATGAGCCCGCTAGTTCAAAAGGGCCTGCTGTCTCTTTAAGGGCCCGCAGTGTGTTTCAATTTCATCAAGCGCCCACTGCTTCAAGAGCTTAGATGTTTCAAAGTGGCCATGCTGTGTCAAGCGGCGTGCTAGGTCAAGGTGCACATCGTTTCAAGGGGCCCATCGTTTCAAAGGCCTTCCGTTTTTCTTAATGGTGTCCTGCTAGTTCTTTCAGGGCCCTGCATGTTTTTTCTAGATTTCTTGCGACTAGGGTTTCCCGTCTGTTCTTCAATGTGCCCGCTGTTCTTCATGGGCCTGCGTTTTTCTAGGAGCCTGACTGTTCTTCTAATCAGGTCTGCCCGCTGCCTCTCTACTAGCGGCCCACTGTATCTTCAAGCGCCCCCAGTTGTTTAATGAGGCCCCGCACTGTATTTCAGAGAGTCCACTGCCTCTTGTACAAGACCCGCAGCTATTTTCAATGAGCTCGCTGAATCTTCAAGGGCCCAGCTATTCTCAAGGGCCCCTGTTCTTCAAGGGCCCGCGTTCTCAGAGGCCCGCATTCACAATGCACACATCTTCAGCCAGCAGTATCTCCAAAGTGCGCCCGCATGTTCTTCATACGGGACCGCAAGTTTTTTCAAGGGCCCGCTGTTTTTCAAGGGCCCACTTTTCTTTTTCTTCAATTGCCCGCTGCATGCATTTAAGGGTCCTCTGTGCTGTATTTCCAGGGTCACCACTGTTTGGTTCATGTGCACCTGCTGGTTTATCAATGAGCCGCTATCCGATCCCAAGAAGCCCGGCACATTCTTCGTTAGAGCCTGACGTTTCTTCAAGAGCCTGCCTGTTGCTATGAAGAGCCTTCCGTTCTTCAAGACCCCCGCTGTTCTTCAAGAGCCCGTTTTTCTTCAAGGGCTGAACGTTAATTATCAAAGGCTTCCTCCCCCATGTTCTCCTTGTGAGGTCCTGCTTTTCTTCAAGGGCCTGCTGTTTTGTCAAGAGCCCGCTGGTTCAAGATTTTTCTTTTTTGCTTCCGAACTTATTTTCAGAGAGCCAACTGTTTTTGCAAAGAGCCCTGCCGTTTTTCGAAAGGCCCCGCTCAA
The DNA here is from genome assembly GCA_028564925.1 of Lithobates sylvaticus. Taxonomy (NCBI): domain Eukaryota; kingdom Metazoa; phylum Chordata; class Amphibia; order Anura; family Ranidae; genus Lithobates; species Lithobates sylvaticus. The sequence continues at coordinate 494,263,113 of CM053026.1, read as the reverse complement.
ACTCGCATAGACGGCTCTTTAAGGTGCTCACTGCCTCACGTTGTCTCTTCAATGGGATGTGCTGTTCTATAATTGGCTTACCGCAGTTCAAGAGTGCCCGCTTTATTTTCAAGAACTTGGCTTTGTTCTTTAGAATGTGCCTGCTGTTTTTCAAGGGCCTGCTGTCTTTCAAGGGCCCACTGTTTGAAGGGCCCGCGCTCAATTCAAGGGCCTGCTTATGTTTTTTATGGGTCGATGCTCACTCTTTCAATGTGGTACCTGCTGTTTGCAGGGTCCGTAGTTCAAGGGCCCACTGTTTTTCAATTTTCTTCAAGAACCCCGCATGTTCGAAGGGCCAGTTGTTCTTATAAAGTGGTATCTCTTGTCTGTTTTTGACATAGTGTTCTTTTAAGTTATTGTCTTGCTCATTAACTTCAAGGCCTGATTTTTACAAGGGCCTGCTGCTTCATTGGGCCTGCTGTTCATAGTAATTTTTGTAGAATGGCCCATTTTTCAAGGGCACTGCCTGTTGTTTCAAGCTGAGCCTGCATGTTCTTTAAGGGCCCCCCGCTGTTTTTTCCAAATTCTTCAATGCAGGACCCACTGTTCTTCACGGGCCTGCCTGTTCACGGGCCTGCTGTTCTTCATGGGCGTGGTCTGTCCGTTTTTCTAGATGTACCTGTAGCATTTCTTCAAGAGCCCGCTGTATCTTTCAATGGTCCCCCTGTTCATAACAATAGCACAGCAGTGCAGTTCTTTAAGGCCCCACTGTATTTCTAAGGACAACCCCCTAACCCCATCTCTGACTGTTATACAAGATTGCCCGCAGTTTTTTCATGAGCTCGACATGTAATTTCAAGGGCCAGCTGTTTCTCCAACGGCCCGCTTGGTTCTTCAAGAGGCCGGCACGCAGTTCATCAAGGGGCCGCTGTTGATTTTAGTAGGTGCACTCTACTGTTCTTCATATTTGCCCGCAGTAATTTTAAGGGCCTGCTGTATTTCAACTAGTCGCGCCACATGTTGTTCATGGGCACGGCTCGCTTTTCAAGAGCCTGCGGTTTGTCCCAAGAGGCCTGCATTTTTCCAAGCAGCCTAAACGTTTTGTTAAAGAGCCTCAGTCCGGCTATAAGGATCCTGCCCTTTCTTTAAGAGCCCAGCTGTTCATCATGAGCCCCCCGTTTTTCTTCAAGGGCACTGCCGTTTTTCAAAGACGTCGCTCCCACAGTTCCTACAAGGCCTGCTTTTTTCTTCAAGGGGATGCTGTTTTTCCAGAGCCCGCTGTTCAAGGACCGACTTATTTTAAAGAGCCAACTGTTATAGCCAGTGCCTTGCCATTTTTCAAACTGTTTTCCCACTGTTTTTCCCACTGTTCTTTTAGGCCCCACTCCCACTGTTCATTCAAGGGCCTGCTGTCTTTCAAGCGGCCCACTGTTTACAGGGCCGACCTATGTTTCAAGAACACGCAGTTCTTGTACTGGCCTGCTGTTTTTCCAGGTCCTGCTTGTGCGTTATCAATGGCCCCATGTTGAAAGGGCTTGTTTGTTCGATCAATTTCAAGGGCCTGCTTGTTTTTTTAGGGCCTGCCATCTTTCAAGGTGAGCGCTGTTTTGAAGGTCCCGTAGATCAAGGGCTCGCTATTTTTTCAATTTCTTTCAAGAGCCCGATTTCTGTTCAAGGGCCTGCTGTTCTTCTAAGGCGCCCCGCGGGTTTTTTCAATTTCTTAAAGAGCGCCCACTGTTAAAGGTCCTGATTTTCAAGGTCCTGCTGTTAAGTGGCCCATCGTTCAAGGGACCATTGTTCAAATGACCCGCATTGATGATCTTCCAAGGGGCCTGCTGGTTCTATTACGTGCCCTCTTTTTTTCAAATTTCTTCACGGGCCCACTGTTCTGTGTGTACGGGCCTTGCTGTTACAAGGGCCTGCGGTTCTTCATGGTCTGCGCATTTTTCTAGAACCTGCTGTCTCTCCAAGAGCCCGCTGTTATTCAAAGGGCCCGCTGTTCTACAAGAGCACGCAGTTCTTTAAGGGCGCCACATGTATTTCAAGGTCCCGCTGTTGTACAAGAGCCCGCAGTTTTTAAAAAGCTAGCTTTATTTCATAGGGCCAGGCTGTTCTCCAAAGGGCCTGCAGTTCTTCAGAAGGCCCGCAGTTCTTAAAGTGGGTGTCCCGCTGTAAGTTTCAAAGAGGCCCACTGTTTCTTCTGTATTGCCCGCTGTATTTTCTAAATCCCCGCCGCAGCTGTAATTCAAGGGTCCAATGTTTATGGACCTTGGTGTTTGTTCAAGAGCCCTGTGCCGTGTTTCCCCAGAGTCGCTGCCTTATTTTCCAAGTTGCCTACTGGTTTAGATCAAGAGCCTTGCGTGTTCTATAAGATGCCTGTTCAGTTTTTCAATGAGCCCGCGGTTTTCTGCAGAAGGAGCGTCGTTGTTTTCTTCAAAGTGCCTGCACGTATTTGTTCAAAGGCTCGCTATCCAGCTAATTCTCCAAGGGCGTGCTGTTTTCTTTAAGGGTCATTGCTTGTTTTTCCGAGCGCAGCTGTTCAAAGGACCGGACATATTGTTCAGATAATGTGCCGTGACCCATTGTTTGCAAGAGCCTGCTGTTTTTCACAAATAGGCCTGCTCCTCACTGTTCATTTAAGGGCCAATCCCCCTGATCTTCAAGGGACTGCTGTCTTTCAAGGGCCCACTGTTTCAAGGGCCTCCGCTTATTTTCAAGAACATGCTGTTCTTTAATGGCGCTGCTGTTGTTTTCTATAGTCCCTGCCTTGGTCTTTCAAGGGCCTCGTCTTGTGTGAAGGCGCTTTCTGCTCAATTTCCGAAGGTCCTGCTGTTTTTTATGGGCTTGTGCCATCTTTTCCAGGGGACCGCTGTTAGAAGAGGCATCGTAGTTCAACACGACGCCGCTTGTTTTTTCAATTTCTTTCAATAGCCGCTTTTCAAGGGCCTGCTGTTCTTTAAGGCCCGCGTTTTTTTCAATTTCTTCAAGAGCCCACTGTTCAAGAGCCAGATTTTCAAGGCCTGCTGTTCAAGGGCACATCGATCAAGGGCCTGCTGTTCTTCA